>JALJEV010000058.1:4200000-4744778 GCA_026586105.1 Hylodesmum podocarpum | reverse complement strand
AGAAGATGAAGAAGATGAAAGGGGTTTTAGAGTTAGAGAGAGAAAAAGATTTTTAGGGTTTGTGAAATGTGTAGAATGAAGCCCAAAACCTGAAAATCACTTATAAAAACTCCACAATTGAGGTTAGATTCAATGAACAAAGTATTGGACTCTAAGAAATTGTAATCGATTAGGCCCAAAACCATGAAAAACACTTGAAAAACCCTTTCAGCAGCGAAGGTAATCGATTACCCATACGTGGTAATAGATTACTCCAGTGAGTAACCATTTTGGGTTGAAAACAGGCGTCGCGGTAATCGATTAACCTGGAATGGTAATCGATTACTCTAGAGGCCCAATTTCAAGAAAAACAAATTTTTGCATCGCGGTAATCGATTACCAAGGTGAGGTAATCGATTACTCCAGTGAGTAATTCCTCAAAAAGTTTGAAATCAAGCTAGGTAATCGATTGGAACAAAAAGGAAATCGATTATCTATATCAGAAAAGTTGAAAACACTTGATTTTACATGTTTTGAAAGAGTATTGGTCATGACTATGTAATGTAATGAACTCATACCTTGTTGGAGCACCATAAATGGTCCAACTTACCATACTTAGAGAATTCATGAGAGATGTTCCTCACTTAGTATACCAAGATTGGTTCTAAGTTTGAAGAATCTTTCCTTAGGTAGAGGCTTTATGAAGATATCCGCGAGTTGGTTCTCCGTTTCAATGAACTCCACATCACAGTCACCTTTCTCAACATGATCCCTTATGAAATGATGACGCACCTCGATATGCTTTGTTCTTGAGTGCAAAACCGGGTTCTTCGTGATACTGATGGCACTTGTATTGTCACACTTGATAGGAATGTGATCAAGCTTTAGTCCAAAATCCTCAAGTTGTTGCTTCAACCAGATGGTTTGAGCACAACAACTACCCGCAGCAACATACTCTGCTTCTGCTGTTGATAGAACAACACATGCTTGTTTCTTGCTGTACCATGAGACTAAGCTTTCTCCAAACAAGTGACAAACATCACCCGTGCTCTTTCTATCTGTTTTGCAACCTGCAAAATCTGAATCACTAAAACCAACTAGGGTAGGGGACGTACCTCTGGGATACCACAAACCACAGTTCGTTGTTCCTTTGAGGTACTTCAGAATTTTCTTCTTCAGTGTCATGTGTGATTGTTTTGGTGCAGATTGAAATCGCGCACAAACACAAACACTGAACATTATATCAGGTCTGCTCGGTGTGAGATACAAGAGTGATCCAATGATCCCTCTGTACTTTGTTTGGTCCACTCCCTGTCTTGTAGCATCATTATCTAAAAAGAGATTAGTTGACATAGGGATATTAGAGATCTTACAAGTCTCCATGTCGAATTTCTTCAGCAATTCTTTAGTGTACTTCGCTTGATGTATAAAGAATTTGAGTTCTCCCATCATAGACATGTCAAACTCACCGTGCATGCTAGCCACAAATTCTTTACACAGAGATTGATTAGTTGATCCAAAAATGATATCATCAACATACACTTGGACCAATAAAATACTGTTAGACTTCCTGCTAATGAAAAGAGTTTTGTCAACATTACCTCTGTCGAACCCTTTTGACAAAAGAAATTTACTTAACCTTTCATACCATTGTCTGGGGGCTTGCTTCAGACGATAGAGGGCCTTCTTTAGCTTGTACACATGCTCAGGGTAACTGAAGTCAGTGAAACTAGGAGGTTGTGAAACAAAGACTTCCTCGTTGATGTAGCCATTTAAGAACGCACTTTTAACATCCATCTGAAACAGCTTAAAATCATAAATGCAGGAAAAAGCAAGTAATACTCTTACAGCTTCTAATCTAGCAACAGGGGCATATGTTTCATCAAAATATATTCCTTCTTGTTGATTATAACCCTTAGCTACTAGTCTTGCCTTATTCCTAACCACAATTCCATTCTCATCTAGCTTATTCTTAAACACCCATTTTGTTCCAATAGATTCATATCTCTATTAAAAGGTACTAACTCCCAAACGTCATTCCTTTTAAATTGATTTAACTCCTCATGCATAACATTCATCCAAAATTCATCATTTATAGCATCATCGACACGAGAGGGTTCAAATTGAGATACAAAGGCATAATCATCACAGAACATATTTGTTGGTCCCTATGTTGAATCTAGAGGGGGGGTGAATAGATTCAAGTTCCCTATATTCCAAATTAATGTCGTTTCTACTTTCTTTTTATTTTAGATTAAATCTAATGTTGTTTAACTAATCAACCTCAAATGAATAAGCGTTAAAACAAGATATATCAAAGATACATAACGGA
Organism: Hylodesmum podocarpum; assembly: GCA_026586105.1. NCBI lineage: Eukaryota > Viridiplantae > Streptophyta > Magnoliopsida > Fabales > Fabaceae > Hylodesmum > Hylodesmum podocarpum. Next base: position 4,742,467 of record JALJEV010000058.1, on the reverse strand, counting down.
AACACTTAAGAAAGATCAGAGAAACATATTAGCAATCAATATACTTAGAGAATCAGTATTTGTATTCAAGTGTTCAAGATATGAATCAATTACGCAGTCAATTACCAAATGTAAACAATGTAATTCAATGTTACAGTTAATCGTATTGACAAAATATAAAAGCGTAAGGTAGAAGAAGAGTGTACAAGAGGATTTATACTGGTTCGGCTTCCGGCCTACGTCCAGTCCCAATTCAACAATCTGTTGCAATTGGTGTTCCACTATAACAATGATCCCTTTTATGTTCTTTACATTCACTCTGCACAAGCAACATAAAAATGAAATCAAAACACCCAACACCTGTTCTTTAATCTAGAGAACAGTTCTCCTTGGTCTTGGCACCTCCAAGAACCAATCCTTTGAGAAGCCTTTCTCAAATCACCTTACTCTTTCCTAGAGAGACCTCTCTCTTAGAGTAATCAATCCAAACCAAAACAAACAATAAAGATCAGTTTAGAGAACACCTGATAGTGTTGAATCTGATCAACATGAAGCACAAGACAAACCAACCATTGAAACTCAACCAAGATTGCTCTTTGAAAACTTTTCTTGAAAACCTTTTCAATTCTTTGAAGGATTTCTTGGAGAAAATATAAACTCAGTTTCAAAGAAGATATGAAAGTGTAAGATCAATCCTTTTCGTATTTTCAAAGTTCTTATGAAATATTTTGAAAGAGGGTTTATATAAAAAACAAGATAAAAACTCATTTTGAGCAATTTAATTGATTTCTGATGGTGGTAATCGATTACAGCTGTTGGTAATCGATTACAGCTGTTGGTAATCAATTATCCCAGCAAGTAAACATCATCTCAAGTGTTTTTAACCTCTGGTAATCGATTAATCCGAGTGGTAATCGATTACCACAGAGAAAATCACAAATTTCCACTCTGTTACCAAACTGTGGTAATCTATTACCGTTTTCTGGTAATCTATTACCTTAGTTGGTAATCTGTTACTAGTTTCTGGTAATCTATTACCTCAGTCAATTACCAAAAACTTTTTCTTAAAAACAAAGAGGGAAATGAATGATTTGAATCTCCAACACAAGTAATGACTTTACTTACCTAAGACTTGTCACACAAGAACAATCACAAGCACAAGCCTATCCTAAACAATCAATACAATGAAAAGCTTATTACAATTTATTTAAGGAAAACAAAAGATTACATAAACATCAAAAGCAAAACACTAAAGGTTGAGCAGCTTCAAGCATCATCAAGCTTTAAGTCCAACAATATTATAGGAGGATCTAGTGGATACTCCCTTGTGGATGTCACCAATGATGTTGTCAAGAGAGAGATTCCTTAGTTTCCTCCATTCTCTTGGCAGATCATGAGAAATGGTTGGTGGATCTTGCTGTACTTGTGGTTTGCTACTGCTGTCTTCACCTGTATTCTCATCATCATCAACAAAAACACTTCCCTTTTGGGGATTGTTAGATTCATCAAACTTTACATGCACAGATTCCTCAATGCACATTCTCCTTTTATTGAAAACTCTGTATGCTTTACCAGTTGATGAATACCCAATAAACACACCTTCATCCGCCTTGGCGTCAAACTTACCAAGAGGCTCTTTGCCATTATTCAGAACAAAACCATTGCACCCGAATACCCTAAAATGAGAGATATTGGGCTTCTTGTCCTTATAGAGTTCATAGAGGGTTTTCTTTAAAATAGGACGAATCACAATTCTGTTTAGAACATAGCAAGTAGTGGAAACTGCATCAGCCCAAAAGTGTTTAGGCAGAGCATTCTCACTTAACATAGCTCTAGCTAGTTCTATTAAAGATCTGTTTTTCCTCTCAACAACTTCGTTTTGTTGCGGAGTTCTTGGAGCGGAAAAGTTGTGATCGATTCCATATTTTTCACAAAATTTTTCAAAAGATTCATTTTCAAATTCACCTCCATGATCACTCCTAAGAGACTTGATTTTCAAATCTTTTTCGTTTTGTATCCTTTTGGCAATAATTTTGAAAACTTTGAAGGTATTGTCTTTACTTGGTATAAATGCAACCCAAGCAAAACGAGAGTAGTCATCTACCAAAACCAGTCCATATAAGTTTCCACCCAAACTAGCAGTTCTAAAGGGTCCAAATAGATCCATGTGCAATAGCTTAAGTGATCTAGAAGTTGAAACAACATTTTTGGTTTTAAAAGAGTTTCTAGACTGCTTGCCCTTTTGACATGCATCACATAGGCTTTCTCTATTGAACCTCAAGTCAGGTAACCCTTGCACTAGGTTCTTAGATGAAAGCTTATTCAGCTGATGAACATCAATTTGAGCTATACGTCTATGCCAAAGCCATGATAAACCATCGTTTGACGTAAGACATGCATGATATGATGATGAATGATCAAGTTCAAGGATGTAGATGTTACCATGTCTCTTACCGACCATTAATACTTCACTCGAGTCACTGCTACTGATCTTGCAGCAACCATTATCGAATGATACTTGATAACCTTTGTCGCATAGTTGGCTAATACTTAGAAGATTGAATTTCAAACCTTCCACAAGCAGTACATCTTCAATCACAGTGTTGGATTTGTCTCCAACAGCACCTATACCCAGTATTTTCCCTTTGTTGTTATCTCCATACACCACTGAACCAGATTCTTTTAATTTGAAGGAGATAAAATTGCTCTTGTCACCAGTCATATGTCTTAAGCAGCCGCTATCCAAATACCAAGTTGAGTGTTTGGCTCTCAAACATACCTACACAGAAAAAGATATCACTTTGTTTTTGGTACCCAAGACTTGTTGGGTCCATTAGTGTTAGAGCTGTGACTATCTTTCCTAATCCATTTAAACAACCCACTAGTTATTCCTTCCTTCCTAATCATGCAATTATAAGAGTTATGTCCAGATTTCATACAATAACTACATGGGAAAGTTTTGTTTTTGCTGGTTTGTCTAAATGCAAAGAACTTCATGTTATTCTTTTTCAAAGAGGCATCAAAAGACTTACACTTTGAACAGGGTAGTTTCAGGGCATCATTTTCCTTTTTCAAACTTTGAACATCAGTTTTCAAAACAGAAATATCATTTTCCAAATCAGTAATTTTGTTTTTCAAAACCTTGTTCAACTTGCCTAGTTTTTCCGCTTCCTTGTAAAGTTCACAAAAAGCAGTTTGCAGCTCATCATAGTCAAAAGTAGATGAATCGGAATCACTTACCTCATCATCGGATGTTGGATTAGCCATGAGACACAAATTTGTTTCTTCATTATCACTCCCACTAGAGGTTGAGGAATCATTCTCTTCCCACGCAATGTAGGCCTTTTTCTTGCGAAATCTGTCCTTCTTGGACCGTTCCTCATGTTCTACTCTTTTAGGCTCACTGCTGTTACTTTTCTTCATGTTGGGGCACTCCGATTTGTAGTGACCTACCTTTTCACACTCATAACACGTGACCTTTGAAGACGAATCATCATACCTCTTGAAGCCTTTTTTGGAGTTGTTGAATCTCCTTTTATCGTTGTTCCTCTTCATGAACTTTTTGAATTTCCTTACCATGAGATTCATATTTTCCTGTTCAGACTCACAACCACAGCTTGACGCATCGCTCTCACTAGCTGTGTCTTCCATCTTGAGTGCTAGACCTTTGACTTTCTTATCTTTCTGTTCATCATCAACAATACGGGACATATCCATTTCATACTCCCTCAACTTACCAAATAACTCTGCACTTGTCATCAAGGCTAGGTTCTTTGATTCGATGATTCTTTGTGACGTTGGTTGCCATTTTCTGCTCAAGGATTTCAGCACCTTCACATTGACTTCTTCCTCAACGAAGATCTTACCAAGTCTTTTGAGATGGTTCACGATGTGTGTGAAACGTTTCTGCATATCCATCACGGACTCACCTTGTGCCATTCTGAAAGTCTCGTACTCTTGGATCAAGGTATTCTTCCTTGCCCTTCGTACTTCAATGTTCCTTCGTGTGTGACCCTTATTAGATCCCAAGCTTCTTTGGGTTGTGTTGCAGTGAAATTCTGAAAAAAATTCATCGAGTTCAAAGCGAGAATGTATAATATTTAAGGCTTTTGCATCATTTTCACTCTCCTGATTTCCTCTTGTTCCCACCTCTCAAATGATTTTTCAATCTCATTCCCATTTTCTATGTATGTGGGGACCTTGAAATCAGTCACAACCGCTTGCCAAATGCTTCTATGTACAGACTCCATAAAGATTTTCATCCTCACTTTCCAAAAAGGATAGTTATCACCACAAAACAGAGGAGGTCTGTTAATAGAGGCACCTTCAGCGAATGGTAATTGATTACCGGCCATTCTAAGGAGCTATGGATCAAAATCTAGAGCAACCTACTAGATAAAGCTCTGATACCAATTGATGGTCCCTACGAGTGAATCTAGAGGGGGGGGTGAATAGATTCTAGTTCCACTATAGCCCAATTTCGTGAGTTTCTAATTCCTTTTAATTCAAACAAAATTATTCTTGATTACCTATCAATAGATGAGACAGATAAATATGAAATATCAAAGATACACAGCGGAAATACCAAAAGGAATAATCAGAAACACGTTAGTAATCAATATACAGCATAATCAATGTCAGTATCTAACTGTTCCAGTTTTAGTTGATTACCGAGTCAATTACCGAGTTAATTAACGAACAAATTGCAGAAATCAAACAGTAATAACAACAATGTAAGGTAAACGGTAAAGAGTATAAGGAAGAAGAAGAGTGCACAGTGATTTATACTGGTTCGACCCACTGCTTACATCTAGTCCCAACCCAACAACTGTTGCGATCGGTCTTCCACTATCAAATAATCCCTTTTGTGTTCTTTTACATTCACTCTGCAACAAGCAACACAAAAACGAAATCAAAACACCCCAAAACCTGTCCTTTGACCCAAGGAACAGTTATTCCCTTACCTTGGCACACCCAAGATCAAACCTTTGAGAAAACACTTCTCAAAAAACTTTACTCTATCCAGAGAGACCTCTCTCCTAGAGTAATAACCCAGAAATCAAAAAGGGTAAACAAAAGATCAGTTTAGAGAACACCTGGAGTGTAGATCTGATCACAAATAACAACTCTATGAATGCCACCCAGTCAGAAATAAGAATCAAGTTTGCCTTTTTATGAAAACTTGTTGATGAACTCTTGAAGTTCTTTATGGGTTTCTTGGAGAAGATGATGAACTCAGTTTTGAGAGGATATGAAAGTGTATGAACTTTTCTAAAACTTGTATTCCAAGAAGTGTTATTGATTTTCGAAATAAGAGTATTTATAGGTCCAATTAAAAACTCAATTTAGGCAACTTAATGACTTTCTGATAGGGGTAATCGACGCCGTAAGCGTGTCGATTAAACCAGTGAGCAAGGATTTCCTAGGTAATTTTGGCCCATGGTAATCGATTAACCCGAGGGGGTAATCGATTACTCCAGTGGCAAATGCATTACCACACTCTGTTACCTACTGTTGGTAGTTGATTACCTGCTGTTGGTAGTTAACTACCTTCTGTTGGTAATGTATTACATCAGTTGGTTACCAAAGACATTTTCAAAATATTTTAGAGAGGGAAATCAAACATTTGACACATGAGAAATCACACAAGATTGCCAAGCTCTCCAGGGCATTCAAACAAAGGACAACCACAAACATGCCTAAACTAAACAATCAATACATAGGAAACTCTTAATTACATTTCATCTAAGAAAACCAAAATTACATAGCATCAAAAACAAAACACCAAGAGAGATACCAAAGCACCTTCAAGCTTTAAGTCCAACAGCTAACACCTACTTGTTTACATTTTAAGGTAGAAAAGTGCTCTTAAAGCCTTTAGCCCCAAAGGATGTATGTGAGGACCAAATCAAAATGAATATCAAGAGGTCCCAAGAAGAAAAGGTGGGCATGGCCGAGAACTCCAAGCACTCCAAGGCTTTGGCCGAGAGCCATGCAAAGAAGAAACATGTAAAAAGTAGTGTAAATAGTTCTAAGTGTAAAGTAGATAGCAAAAACAATTGTAAATGGACTTTGCTTATTACTTGTAAGGACATTAAAAGGGAGTACCTTGCTAGAAGGTCTATGTTTCTATGCTTACCGAATCCGATGATATTAAATACGTGTATGAACGAATCCAAGGAAATAGAAGAAATGCTTGAAGAGTACAAAAATGTTTTCCCTTTGGAGCTACCTCATGGGTTGCCTCCTATAAGAGGAATAGAACATCAAATCGATTTCATTCCGGGTTCGCAATTGCCCAACAAGCCATCCTATAGGAGCTCACCACAAGAAGTACACGAAATTGAAAGGCAAGTTCAAGATCTCCTGAAGAAGGGATGGGTCAAGGAAAGCCTCTCACCTTGTGCATCTCCAATCATCTTGGTTCCTAAGAAGGAGGATACATGGCGCATGTGCACGGATTGTCGAGCGGTAAATAATATTACTATTAGATATAGACATCCTATCCCTAGGTTAGATGATCTATTAGATGAATTACATGGATCCACCATATTTTCTAAAATAGATCTTAAGAGTGGTTACCACCAAATCTGAATGAAGAAAGGGGATGAGTGGAAAACCGCCTTTAAGACTAAGTTTGGATTATATGAGTGGCTAGTAATGCCTTTTGTATTATCTAATGCTCCAAGCACGTTCATGAGGCTCATGAATCATGTCTTGAGGGATTTTTTAGGTAAATTTGTAGTAGTGTACTTTGATGATATCCTAGTATATAACAAGTCTTCTCAAGAATATGTAATCCATTTGAGACTTGTCTTAGAAGTACTTAGGAAGGAAAAATTATATGTAAATAAAGAAAAGTGTATACTTGGAACCGAAAAGGTGATCTTCCTTGGCTTTGTGGTAAGTGCAAAGGGTGTGGAGGTTGATGAAGCCAAGATTCAAGCAATCAAGGAGTGGCCAACCCCTACATGTGTGAAGGAGGTAAGAAGCTTTCATGGTCTAGCTAGCTTTTATAGAAGGTTTGTTAAAGATTTTAGTACTATAGCTAGCCCATTGAATGAACTTGTAAAGAAGGACACTATGTTTACATGAGAGCCCTCTCAAGAGGAGGCCTTCAAGGTGCTCAAAAACAAACTCACACACTCACCTATACTTGCTTTACCGAATTTTGCTCTATCATTTGAACTTGAATGTGATGCATCCAACGTAGGAATAGGCGCGGTCTTAATGCAAGGGAAACACCCCATAGCTTACTTTAGTGAGAATTTGAAGGGGGGGCACCTAAAGTACTCAATCTATGATAAAGAGTTGTATGCTTTAGTTAGGGCTTTTCAAGTGTGGCAACATTACTTACTACCTAAAGAGTTTGTAGTTCACATCGACCATGAGGCCTTAAAATATTTGAGAGGGCAAGGAAAATTAAATAAGAGACATGCTAAGTGAGTAGAATACATAGAACAATTCCCTTACATAGTTAAGTATAAGCGAGGGTCTAGTAACATAGTTGCCGACACTCTAAATAGAAGGCACACATTGATTAACATGCTTGAGTGTAAGATGTATGGTTTTGATCATATTAAATCTATGTATGCCTATGATGAAGACTTCAGTCTTATTTGGGAATCAAGTACCAAAGGTGCATTCAAGGACTACTTTAGGCACGATGGGTATCTTTTCAAAGGCTAAGCATTGTGTGTGCCTAAATCTTCCTTGAGGGACTTATTGGTGATTGAGACCCATGAAGGAGGTTTGATGGGTCATTTCGGTAGAGATAAGACCTTGGATATGTTACAAGAGAACTTCTATTGACCTCACATGAGGGTCCAAGTAGTAAAGCACATTTCTAGGTGCATCACTTGTAACAAAGCCAAGTCTAAGGTCTCCCCTAATGGCTTATACCAACCCCTTCCGCTTGCTACCACTCCTTGGATGGACATCTCCGTGGATTTTATCCTTGGTCTCCCTAAGTCCAAAAGAGGAATGGATAATATCTTTTTAGTTGTATGTCGGTTTTCAAAAATGGCTCACTTCATAGTTTGCAACAAGGTTGATGACACATAAAATATTGCAAGGCTATTTTTCAAAGAAGTAGTGAGACTCCATGGAGTACCCAAGACAATTGTGAGTGACCGAGACTCAAAATTTCTTGGGCACTTTTGGAGAACCCTTTGGAGCTGTCTTGGAACCAAGCTTCTCTTCTCTACTACTTGCCACCCACAAATGGATGGGAAAACCGAGGTTGTCAATAGGATCCTAGGTCAACTATTGAGGACTGTTGTTGGTGAGAATGTTAAGAGTTGGGAAGATTAGCTACCTCATATTGAGTTTTCCTATAATAGGGTTGAACATTCCACTACTAAGTTTTCTCCTTTTCAAGTTGTTTATGGATTTAACCCACTCACCCCACTTGATCTAGTGGCTTTGACTATTGATTTTTCTTGTAGTAGAAGTGGTCAGGAGAGGGCTAGAAAGATCCAAGAGTTAGACGCTCAAGTAAAGGAGAAGATAACAAAGAAGAATGAGCAAATAACGAAAGCCTACAACAAGAACCATAGGGCTATCGAGATCAAAGTAGGGGACATGGTTTGGGTGCACTTAACAAAGGAGCGGGTCCCTACCTTGAGGAGTTCCAAGCTTCTTCCAAGAGGAGATGGACCCTTTAAGATTTTAGAGAAGTTGGGCCCAAACGCCTATAAGCTAGACCTTCCAAGTAAGTATGGTGATAGTAACTCTTTCAATATAACTGATCTTTCTTTGTGTGATGTAGGTACTAATGATGACCTCAACTTGAGGACAAGTTTAAGCGAAGAAGGAGGGTTTGATGTAGAAACATCTAGAAAAGTTACTAGAAGCACGCAAAGGAGGCTAAAGTAGGAGGTGGGAAGACTCCAGGACCATGAAGCTAGTATAGGACTTATCACTTGTAAATGCCTTTGAACATGATTAAGTCCTATGTTGTAATAGCTCTAGGGTAAGACTTGGGCTAAGCCCATAGGGTTCTTAGGGCCAAGCCCACGGTTTCCATAAACACCTACACATGCCATGCTTTCCTAGTCAAGGCCACACAAGGATTTCAAAGAGTGGCTAAAATCATTTTCGGTTCAAAAACTTGTGTGAAACCTTGAGACACTTACTAATTAGGAAGGAGTTCCTTGATTAAGCATTGGATCCATGCCAACACTTAATCAAGGATCTCCACCCTTGATTAGGAAGTGATTAGGATTGATGACATGGCTAATCACATGGGCCACAGGGGAGACAAACCCATGTGCACCCATGTGAAGGCCATGTGAAGCCATGTGCTTCCTTAACTACCAAGTAACCCACATGGTTACTTGGCTTGCAAGGAAGCCCACGGATTGGTGCAGCAGTAACCTTGGTTAGTGGCTCCTAAACCATGGTTAGGCTTACTTGGAGGCCAAGCTTGGTGTCCTATAAATGCCATGGCCGAACCCAATGTAAGGGTCTTTGATAAATTGATGAATGAATGAAGCTTTGAGCTTTTAGAGAGTTTGATTTCTTGTTCCCTTAGGGAATTCTCTTTGAATCTTATCAATGGATCTCTACACCCATTGTGGCGATTCCTCCTAGGCTTATAGGTGTCACCACCTTGGCGCCGCCACCATCTCTTCCTCCTCCATTTTTCTGTTTCAATTCTTCACCCTTAAACACTAAACACCTTGTTCGGCCGAGAGCTTTCTTGGTGCAACCGTGAGGCTTTGTTGAAGACTAGATCGGGGCAATCCTTGGAGCTTCATTGGAACACCTTCCATGGAGCACCTACATCACATGGAAAGCCTTGTGAGGCGCCTCACACGGATCAAGACTCATAACCTTTAGATCAATTAGTGATCACAGGGGCCACGTTGAAGCTAAGGGAGGCATGGAACATGTGCTTTCAAGTTTGAATTTTCACCTCTTGATTGGATCTAGATCATGAGGCCAAAATTCAACCTTGAGTGGCATAAGAAATGTGACTCAAGTTTGAACATTAACCTCTTGATTAGATCATGACCAAGTGGTGCTAATTCACTCTTGTAATGGTGCCTTAAGCATGTTTTCCACACGGTTTCATCACCTCCCTTGATGGAGATCTCATCGCACGGCCAAGTTTGAATGGAGTTAGTGGAATTGTCACTAATTTCCCTCCAAAATCTCTTCACCCTCTCTAGGGAGAGTGTGTGCCACTCCCTATCAAATTAACACTAAAATTAGTCCTCCTAGCTATTACATGGTCGTGGAATTCACATTCCAAAATACATGCCAATTATTAATCCAAAAATCCTAATTACAAGTTCAAATAATTTTAAGACTATTACAAGGCTTGTTGACCAAGAAGACTCATTAGAGAGTTGACTGTTGACTTTCTTGTTGACCTTGACTTTGAGTCAATTTTCTCTCTTCTTCTTCTTCTTGAATTCTTTTGAGCATAGACTTAGTAATTCTTCTTGAATCATTGACTTTTAAAGTTGGAGTAGATGGACCTCCATCACCATAACGTGGCGGAAGAGATGGAGGATGAAGGACACCCTCTGATGCCCCTACATCAGCTTGCCTCTGCTTCATCTGCTCGTCCATGATCCTCTGCTGCAAGTTGGCATAGCCACCTCGAGATAGTAGGTGGGGTGTATCGCTCAGTTTCTGACGTTCCTATGCAGATTGTCATTTAACCTATTTTGAATATGAAATAGTACACAATGTTAGAATCACATTTTATTATGACATATATTTATATATGATAGTAATAATTATTATACTAACCTATCACGTAGAGTCCAAGCTACTCTGACGAAATGTGGCCCAATCAATGTCAGATATCCCATACTTATGACATGGTGATTGTTTAGATTTTGCTCCAAACACATAATCCTTAGTCAACTTGGCCTTTAAGTCCTTCCATCAGATCTCAACAATAGATAAAATCTTCTTCTTCATAACTTCAGTATCTTGAAATTCAAAATTTTCCTACAAAAAACACATTGTTAGTGAATAATAAATCATTAATATTAACTTGGTAAAATATTTACATTGACAATATAATTAAGAATAATACCTTGATATCTTGCCAAATAAGATCCTTTTCAACCAACCCAACTTTATCCCAGGTAGGAATGGTAATGGAGACATGGCTCCTAGCAACAAATCCTAGATAAGTATGAAATTTAGCAACATTTACTTCACTTGCCTTGCTTGAATGTGGATCTATTTGTACAGTTGGCTTCTCTTTAGCAATGCGTCCTGCTGTTATACTAGGTAGTCGTGTGATTGATCTACCGAACGACTTTGATGAATTAGCCATATCTGTTCAAATTACACAGATCAAAATAAGTTAGAATCAATAATAAAAACATAAATAAAATGTCAGATAAATATTAAATCAAACAATCATAGTAACTGAACATTCTAATGAGGTGTATACATACAATAAGTAAATTAGGTTTGCAAGTTTTCCCAAATTCCTTCCTCGTGATCATTTCTACTTGCATCTACTTGACTTTCTTCTAAACTTAACATTGAACGTGTTGTGAATGGAAGCACTTCACAAATATCATCATATGGCTCCTCATGTGTTCCATACACGTTCCTTCCTTGGAGAACCACAAACCAGTGCTCAGTACAAGGATCAGTCACATAGAATATTTGTCTTGCTTGATATGCCATGATGAAAGGTTCATCCTTATACCCCACCTTATTCAAATTAACCAAAGTAAATCCTAAAGCATTTATTTGTAGTCCAGTATTACCTTCAACCCATTTACACTTGAAACAAGGACTCTAAATAAAACATAATTAACTTCTCATATATCTTCAATGTCTCCAAAGTAACTCATAGATGCCTTAACCAGATTTTTGTCTTTAGAACTAGAAAAATGCACTGACTCGGCCTGTAATGTGACGTCGCTATTTTGGACCCTGCCTTTGTCATCATGTGTCTTTGTTGAGAAACAACATTTGTTAATATCATATGTATGATAACTGATAACATATGTATTAGGTCCACGAGCTAGTCTCAACAATGTTTTAGAAGGTGAATCTACACTATAAACTTTATCTTTAAACCATGTCAAAAAGTTATTGTTATTGTCATTCAATACCCATCTTTAATTCATCTTGGGGTGACTTATCCTGATATGACTTAAATGCTTAGATATGTAAGGAAGAACTTTATTAGTGTTGTTCAGTATATACAAGTGTGCCTGCTCTAATTCTTTTCTATTCACATGTATAATCTTTTTGAATTATGTATCATTGCGTACACATCTTCCATTATGTCGGGACTTGGGAATCCCTATAGATTCAGTCTGTGACAAGTAATCTGTGCAAAACTCAATAGCTTCTTCTGCAATGTATCTCTAACAATAGAAGCTTCAGGTCGATATTGATTCTTCACATATCCTTTCATGATCTTCATATATCGCTCAATTGGGCACATCCACCTCAAGTAAACAGATCCACACAATCTTATCTCCCGGACCAGATGAACAATCAAGTTCCAACTAGCACAAAATGATGATAGACTCATTTTCTAACTTATCCAATGTCTTTGGATTGACGACTTTAGAACAAATAACATTAAAAAATAGACATAATCGAGTTATAACAACTCAAACATTAAAAGGAATGATATCACGAATGGCCACGGGTAACAGTTGTTACATCAAGACATGACAATCATGGGACTTCAAACCTACAAGTTACAAATCTTGCATTGACACAAGACTCTTGATATTTGAAGAGTATCCTTGTGGAACTTTGACACCTCGTAAACACTCACAAAAACTCTTCTTCTCCTTTTTTGATAAAGTATGACAAGCTGGAGGCAGATAAGTGCGCTTTCATATAGGTTTAGGATGTAACTCCATGCGTATACCCATCTCAACTAAGTCCTGGCGGGCTTTCTGATGGAGGACCATCTCCCAAGCATGAGGATTACAAGGGCAATGCAAAGAAGAATTGAAGCCCAAGTTGAAGAAGAGTTGACCAAGTCAAAGTCAACAAGTCAAAGTCAAAGTCAACGGTCAACTCTTGGAAGTCAACAAAGTGGGCAAATGAAGCCTTGTAATTTTCTAAGTATTTTGTAATTAGTTTAGCTTTAATTTGTGTAAAGCTTGGACCTATGTTTGTTTGTGAATTTAGGCCAAGCTCCTTTTATGGACATGTTGACTTCTATTTGTGTTGGTCAAAGCCTCTTAAGATGGGCTTAAGTGTCTTATGACCCACCTAAGCAAGTGTAATACACTCTCTTAAAAGAGAGTGGATGGATTAAGAGAGAGAATTAGTGGAATTGCCACTAACTTCATTTAAATTTCAACCACTTGATTATTCCATAATCAAAGGTGTAAATTTAAGTCAAGTTCTAAATTGTTGACTCTCATCTAAGAAGGGATTCTAGCCTTAGGATTTACTTCTAATCTAAGGCATAGAATTCCATCTTAATTAATCCATGATCATCACAAACTTAGATGAGTTATAAGCCTCTTGATCTCATTAACTCTAGATCCTTCATGAAATGATCAAGTGAGGGGTGCTTAGCATCACTTGATCAATCCATCAAGGATCAAGTGGCTAGGATGACTCAAGGCCAACCACACACAAGGGGTCTTATAACTTAGGAAATTTCCATTTTGTAATCACTTTGGTCATTTATGAAAATAGAATTTCTAAGACTAGAGTCTTGAGAAAAGGAGAGAGCTCTCCTAGGGTTTCTTCAAAGAACCTTGAATCTTATCATGGATCCATGATCCAAGTGGCGATTCTTCTACTTAGCTTATTGGTTCATTGAATCATGGCGCTACCACCCTTCTCAATCTACATCCATTTTTGAATTCTTCTTCTTTGATTCCTTAACCGAAACTCTAGCCATTCACCTAGCCTATTCCGCACCTATTCCATGGTTGATGAGTGATGATCACTTGGTGAATTGAAGATTGGGCAAACATATGTGTTAGATCCGTGGAGCACATTCTTAGCTTCATGGTCTTGCATCACTTTCACTCCATCTTTGGTCTTGCCTTTGATATTCAATAATGTCCCAATAAGACTATCAGAAACATTTTTCTCCATATGCATCACATCTATGTAGTGTCTAACATCAAATTTACACCAGTAAGGAAGATTAAAAAATACTGATCATTTCTTCCATTGGTTGTTTCTAGTGCTTTTCATTTGCGCCTTTCCAAAGAAAATGTTTATATTCTTCACTCGGTCATAAACTTGTTCACCACTTAGTGGTTTACTTGCAACCTAAACCTCTTGAGACCCATTAAATGCCTTCTTCAATTTATGATATGGGTGACTGCGTGTCAGAAACTTCTGATGTCTAGTATACACAATTTTTTTGGCCATGTTTAAGTTGTGTAAAACTAGTGTTTTCATCACATATAAGGCAGACATAATGACTAACAAAAGGGAGATTATAAATGACTATAAACAACATAACATATTTTCTCTTCATGCATAACCATAGAAGAAGATTATAAATGACTAACAAAAGGATTCATCACAACATGACGAAGTTGTCCATCACATTTGCTACCATGTAGATGCCATGTAAGGTTCTTTGTATCATCTTCATTGTCAAACAATCGCTTTAACCTTGAAATTATTGGTAGGTACCATAACACTATAGTAGGAGGCCCGTCTTTAAAGTCTTCATCATCAATACCTCCATCATCTTTCTTTTTAAAGCGTGATACCCCACACTTAGGACACACATTCAATGTTGCAAACTCATTTCTAAATAGAACACAATCATTGGGGCAAGCATGTATCTTCTTATAATCCAGCCCAATTGGACATAAAATCTTTTTTGCCTCATAATTACGATTAGGCAACGTGTTTCCTTTAGGAAACATCTCCTTCAACAACTCAAATAATTTAGTGAAGCTTTTATCAATCCATCCATTTCTCGTCTTCACATTAAGCAATCTCAACACCGATGACAATCGAGTAAACTTGATGCATGCAGGATACAATGGTTCCTCTAAATCATTCTTCAAAGAATAAAAAACATGTGGCCTTTGATATGTTGGACTTAAAGCTTGAAGATGCTTTGGAGTCTCTCTTGGTGTTTTGCTTTTGATGATTATGTAATTTTGGTTTTCTTAGATGAAATGTAATTAGGAGTTTCCTATGTATTGATTGTTTAGTTTAGGCATGTATGTGGTTTTTCTTTGTGTGAATGCACTGGAGAGCTTGGCAATCTTGTGTGATTTCTCATGTGTCAAATGTTTGATTTCCCTCTCAAAAATATTTTGAAAATGTCTTTGGTAACCAACTGAGGTAATAGATTACCAACAGTAGG
This sequence comes from Hylodesmum podocarpum, assembly GCA_026586105.1. Taxonomy (NCBI): domain Eukaryota; kingdom Viridiplantae; phylum Streptophyta; class Magnoliopsida; order Fabales; family Fabaceae; genus Hylodesmum; species Hylodesmum podocarpum. The sequence goes on along the minus strand of JALJEV010000058.1, from coordinate 4,727,181 downwards.
TAGTTAACTACCAACAGCAGGTAATCAACTACCAACAGTAGGTAACAGAGTGTGGGAATTCATTTGTCACTGGAGTAATCGATTACCCCCTCGGGTTAATCGATTACCATGACCAAAAATCACCCTAGAAACCTTTGCTCAATGGTTTAATCGATTACCAGCTTCTGACAGTCGATTACCCCTATCAGAAAATCATTAAGTTGCCCAAATTGCGTTTTTAATTGAACATATAAATTCTCTTTTCTTTAAAAATTAACATAAGATCTTGGAACATAAGTTTTAGAAAAGTTCATACACTTTCAAAATTCTCTCTAAACTGAGTTCATCATCTTTTCCAAGAAACCCATAAAGAACTTCAAGAGTTCATCAAGTTTTCATAAAGAAAGGGCAAAACTTGATCTTTTCTCTGACTGGGTGGTATTCATAGTGTTTTCTTTTGTGATCAGATCTACACTTCAGGTGTTTTCTAGACTGATCTTTTGTTTACCTTTTGATTTCTGTGTTGTTACTCAAGGAGAGAGGTCTCTCTGGATAGAGTAAAGGACTTTGAGAAGTGTGTTCTCAAAGGTTTGATCTTGGGTGTTCCAAGGTCAGGGAAGAATTGTTCTTTGGGTTAAAGGACAGGTTTTTGGGTGTTTTAATTTCGTTTTTGTGTTGCTTGTTGCAGAGTGAATGTAAAAGAACACAAAAGGGATCATTTGATAGTGGAAAACCGATCGCAACAGTTGTTCGGTTGGGACTAGATGTAGGCAGTGGGCCGAACCAGTATAAATAAATCACTGTGCACTCTTCTTCTTCCTTCTTCTCTTTACCGTTTACCTTACATTGTTGTTATCATGGTTTATCTTCTGCAATTTGTTCGGTAATTAACTCGGTAATTGACTCGGTAATCAACTAAAACTGGAATAGTTAGATACTGATATTGATTACGCTGTATATTGATTACTAACGTGTTTCTGAGTATTCCTTTTGATATTTCCGTTGTGTATCTTTGATATTTCTCGCTTATCTGTCTCAACTATTGATAGGTAATCAAGAATAGTTTTGTTTGAATTAAAAGGAATTAGAAACTCGCGAAAATTGGGCTATAGTGGAACTAGAATCTATTCACCCCCCCCTCTAGATTCACACATAGGGACCAACATGATATTGTTGTTCAACATGATGAAGCATTTTCTCTAGTTGGTCTTCCATCCCTACATCCTCATTTTGTTGCACACTTGGTCGATTGTGTAATAGTTTCCCATGCCATTTCCATACTTTGTAATTTATACAAATCTCATACATAATTAAGTGCTCACATATTTCTTTTGGTTCTTGTCGAAGGCGATTCATACAACGAATACGAAGGCAAAAATATTTGCCATTGTTACCAGTTCCATTTAACTCAGCAAATCGTAATAATTTATCAATTCCATTACTATACTCTTAACTAATACGACTTTTACTCATCTAACTTCGATCCATGAATCCCTATTTTAATTCAACAAAAGAAACTAAATGAAACATTTTAGATCACATCAACTACATTAAACAACTACCATTCATATTAAGCTTTATGTTTTATACTCTTTAATTTAAGAGTTATAACGAAAATTGAGTAGAGTTTCCATAAGATACTTCCCCACAAAATTTTATTCAATATCAAACAAATACTAGAATATAAGAGATTGGATAGTAAAAAAACAATAGAAAAATCTGGAGACTAATAGTAATAGTCATATAAAAAACAGAATTTAGTAAATTGCACCCTTATATTGTGATCAGGTGGCTTAGAAGTAACTATGTGCTTGAATATGTTAATAAAATATCATGTGGAGCACATCATGTTATTGTCTTGACATCAATAGGTGAGATGTATACATGGGGAATGGATGTTGTCTTGACATCAATAGGTGAACTATATACACGGGGAATATATGCTAATGGAAAATTGGGTATATGGCTTCAGAACAATTAGATATATAGCTCCAGAAAAATTGGGTGCTGAATAAATAGTCACCGACTAATTTGAATGTTATAGAATGGTGGATGCCACGCAAGATAATGGCCCGCATCTATTACGAACTAATGTTGCTATCACATGATATTTTATTAACTGGCGTGCCCAGCTTTATTTTGGTTGAAATATTTTATATTGATTTTTATTTAAAAAAAATTTAACAGCTTCCTGCTATAAAAGCAAGTCTATGTTACCGATAATGACAAATTTTCTTTTATATGTATATTTCATATTCTAATATTTAAACATATGTTATATTTCTTTTATTATATCACTTTCTCTTTCTTATTTTTTTCTATCTATTTCACAAAATAGATACATTAAAACTCTTACAGCTAAAATATCTATCGATACCATATTAATGGTTATTTTGCACTATACCATCATCCCATTCCTAAAAATTAAAATTAATTTAATTTAATTACATAATTTCTCATGCTCAAAAAGAAAACATACGCACACTATTTTTTTTTTTTAAGTATAATATTGTTGTCCTATTGAGGCCCGGAAGAATGGACATGCACATCCACATGTCCTATTGCTCCTACCAAGGATTCAAGCTTTTGGCCTCAAACTATTTAGAAACTCCTTTTGATCATCTAGAGGGGTTAATGAAGACATTGGTACATTAAATAATATCAAAGTCTAGCTACTACTTTATAGTAATAGTGCATTTGGATCGTTTTTCTACTGATTATTTTGTTACTTCTCTGTAGCCGGAATTTTAAATGTAATTTTGGGGGATTTTTGTGTAGAGGAAAAATTAAAGGTAATTAAATAGTAAAAATTAACTAATGACAGTAATTAAACAATAATTGAAAAACAATTAATAGATTATTAAAAAGCATCAATCTAATCTCCGTCAGATCCTAATTTCCCTCATCGGTTTAACAAAAAAAGTCTGCAGTGCATTGAAATCGAGATCTTTCCATGCCAACACTGAACTAACGCTATAAGATCTTAGAGAATTATCATCGAACACTTGGTGGCCTTTAAACTCACATGATCGCATGAGAGCGCACAACTTGGTTTTGAATCATATAATTACTTCTCTGCATTCATTATCAATCAACAACGATAGAATCAACAATCTCAATCCAAAATATTAATCAACATAATGAAATCAAAATTATAGAATCTAAAACGAGCGCTTATGCAATTGAAAACAGAGAACATAAGGAAATTAGGGATCTTATTGAGATCGAACTGGTTGATGAAATTAGCTTCGCATAATTGAAATTAGACTAAGCATAAATCGGAATTGCATAACAGAACAATTAAATTGCAAGAAGGAAGAGAAAACGAGAATTGGAATGGCAAACCAGAAAACCCTAACAGAGTGATTTGAAGGGAAAAGAGCAATGCTGAAAATTGAAATTGATTGAAAGGTAAAACACGTGTATCAGATTTTTGAGTTTGGGGTGTTATATAGGGGGTCAATCATGTGCAAGACACATGATTTTTAAGTAGCTGAACACCTCAACTCGTAGCCCAATTACAACTTTACAAAATGGGCCAATTACATTGATTTAAAATGGGCCTACACTAATTCTTCACGTTGGAATTCCCGCTTCAATTTTGTGCGTCACTTTCGAGCCTCATTTCACCCAAGATGCAGTCCGAATGAGCTCTTCATGTCTTCATAGCTTTTGTAGCTCTTCGAGTCCTCTTTAATTTGACTTATAATGGAGCTCAAACAGAGTTCTGTGGTGTGGTGAGAGTTATGCTCTTTTAGTGAACCTTGTCAAAACTGGAATTTTCAGCGACTTAGAACAAAAATATGCACTTAAGGCCCAATTGAGCCCAAACTCATAAATGCATAAAATCATGTTAATTGACTGTTAATCATGTTGTATTAGGATATAAAAGGTGTAGAGAAAGTGATCAAAATAATGACTAATCAAATTCCCCCACACTTATTCTTTTGCACTCTTGGGCAAAACTAAGTTCTAAATCTTAAATAAAGCATGATCTTGGATACAAAAATTCATCTAGTCTAAACTATTCATATTCACAAAATAGTCATCAAAGTATCAGAACTGAACATAGTAATCAGAGCATAGTCAATGTAAAGATTACATATTATAGTGTTGAACAGTTCCTGCTTCAGGTTAGGTCAATCAAGTTCTGAATCAAGCATGCAAGTCAACAATAAGTAATGACCTCACCAGGAGTGTATCAGTCTAACTCTTAAGTGTCTTAGGCATATGTTTACTCTCAAACCATTAAAATGAATATTATCTTACTATAGGCTTACAATCATTCTAGCTCTCTACCACTTTTAATCATATTCATGCATGATTCAAGAGGACTTGCAAGGGATGTAACGGGGCCAAGGATAGAGGTATGATAAATTTGGTCAAGTGACTACTATTTCACAAATATTGAAAACAACATCAACAGATAACAAAGATATGACTATTCCAAAATAAGGCTGTAAAATTATTGTTGTTTCGACAACTGCTCAAGTATTCAACTTATTTTGCACACTTATTTAAGTCATAATTGTGCTATATCTTTTTTTTATATATTTTATTTTATTTTCTTCCTTTCTTCTTTTTTTTTGAATACTACTTCAAGTATTTATTATTTTTTTTCACTATATCAGAAATAACACTGAGATAAAAATTACACAAGTGTGTTGGTCAAAGAGCAACCAAAATGTACCAGATCTATAACTCGGACCCAAATACAATATTTCACCTCCCCCCCCCCCCACACACACACACTTATCTTTCTGCACGTCCCGAGCAGACACCCCCCACACTTATTCGCTTCATAAAACTACAAGATGAACAATAACTCAAATCAGGACAACATTGTTTTACTCGTATGGCTAGTAATGTAGGTATGGAAAGAAAAGGTTTTAGGCACAAAGGGGCTAGCAAGGATAAAATGCAAGGTAGGCTTTTCTGGTCAAGTGGGGAAGAAGAAATGAATGCCTCAATCATGACCATGCATTAAGTGATAAAATGCAGCTTTAAAAAGAATGAAAGTAAGGTCTGAAAAATAACATTCACAAATGGTATATATCACACTAAAAGAAAGGGAATGACATGCATATGAATCCATTCAAAACAGGCCCAAAAACTCATAGGGTCAAATTGTCAAGTACTTATCAAAGACAATACAAAACCAATCCATACAGACTAATCCACAATCCATCAGAGGGCTATATCAACACCATAAAATAATTTGAAAATCAACTCAGCTCAGATTTCAGTTCAGATTCTCAACATATAGACCATAATGCAAATATAATAATAGTTAGACCAGAATCACAAAATCTCCAAGTATCAAAAATTAACTATAAAGAAGTATGAAAGTTATATTTATTTACTCCTAATTACTTCCTAATTATAGAAGGTGGATAGATAGGAAATGAATGAAAATAAAACGGAAAAGAGTGGAGGGAGAAGAGAAAAACTCCCTTGGCCGCTCAAAGTGCGTTTGCAAGTGGTACTAACTCCTGCTCTACGGGCTGCTCAATGGAGCTCTCATGATAACGCTTTAAGCGTTGCCCGTTCACCATGAATGTATCCTTGGTACCTACTACAAGAAAAAAATACCCACCTGGGTCAAATATCAGAAAATCATCTACAATAATATGTAAGTCATTCTTTATCAGTGCAAATGATTTAGGGTGTAGGTATGTTTTTGTGCTATAATCAGTGCATTGTGGTGGTAGGAATAAGTTGAATACCATAATCATAATTCTCCATTTGTTCATTTTAATCTTGGCATCTAAATTGAACAATTCACATGTTTCACATTTATCAAAATCAAAGAACATGGAATAATGAACTCTAACATCAATAACACAACTTAAAAGAGAGAGTAAAGAATTAGAGTGTTTCAAGGTATCATGGTTATTCTCTACTCCATCTATAATGTGTTTAGACATTGGTTCGCCAATAAGTGTAGAAGTTTGCACTCGACTCTCCATTGTTAAATTCTCTAACGACCTATAAGAATATGTAACATCATGAGAACAAAAGTCATTAGGAACAACTAAGAGATTCAAATCAGCAAACTCAATGATAGTCCAGGCTTTAATTCCATAAGAGTCTAAAGTGAAACATTTAGTGTTGTTCATACTATAATTATAAAGAGTATCAAATGATAAAGAAATATTCCCTAGTGGCTGCTCTGATTTCCTGGATGCTTCACTCTTTCCATAGTGTTTGCTCCAAGGAAACTTTATGGACAATTCTCCACTAGGTACTAAGACATGAGGATTTTTGTAAGGAGGAAGGTCACAAACAGCTTTACCATGTGCTTTAAGTTCTTTCTTTTCTACATAAATATCTTCACACAAAAAGTTGTTATCTTGTATTTCTTCCTTAGGACTCACTCCTACATCACCTATCAAAAGAGAATCAACATAAACAAAGGAAGGATTAGTATAAACAATTAAATCATCACATGTTTCCTTCTCTTGTTTATCTGTCACTTTTTCTTCCATATCTTGTTCTTTCAAATCTTGTTCTTGCAACTCTTTCTCTTTAGCTACAACCTCCATGGTAGTTTTCTTTTCTAGTTGTGTAGTAGGTTCCACCATTTGCTTACCAGACCCCAAAGTAATATCACTCACATTCTTACCATTATCATTCAAATTTGAGATTGCTTGTGAAGGTAGAATGATGGATGCTTAAGGTTGGTTCTGACTAATTGCATTGGATAACTGCCCAATATGCATTTGGATACTCTGAAGGTAAGCCTCAGTTATCTGCTGAAATTGCAAGTTGTTGGTGGCCATCTGCTTGATTAAATCTTCCAAAGAAGGATCACCTTGTGGTTGGGCTAGTGGTTGTGTAGGATGTTGTTGAAAAGCTGATATATGATGGTTGGAATTTCGCTGCCAATTTTGTGTTGGATAGAAAGTGGAATAGTCAAGTGAACTTTGATAAATTTGATCTCTCCATCCAGGATTGTAGGAGCTGGAATATGGGTTGTATTGCTGCTGAGGTATGGTATGAAAAACTCCTGCTCCTGTAAAAGTTGGATCACTGAAACTCCCCTCTTGCTGCAATAGTTCCCTAATAGTCCTATTATCCATGTTAGCCTAAATGAATGTAAATCAACACTTCTCTAGTTCATCAGATTCAACAACAACCACAAAAACAACAATATACAACACAAATCAGCATAAACAACACTAACTAACAACACTTAGCAGGATATCACTGTCAGCATGCACCAGATGACCAAAATAAACTTCCAAAATAGTATCAAATGATTTTTAAAATTTATAGGACTGCCACAGGTCAATTATAAACCATCCCGGGACCCTAAAAATGCAGTGTAAAATTTTAAAAAATTGAAAAGAGGGTCTAAATGATGGAATTTGGCCTCGATAGGGTGGTGCCTCGCGCAAAACAGGAGGTTATACCCAATTCCTCAAAAACTACCACCCTACAAAATTTCAAAACCAACGAAATTAGTTCAACAATTCAAAAATATTTGTTATGTCCCCGTGGGACCGAAATAATTGCAAAACAGAAAAATCCGGAAGGAATTTCGTAAAATTAATGCAATTTTTCACCTCTTTAGGGTGAAAGGTTTGCTCAAAAGGCCAAATTACTTTAGGAAAGGTAATTAGAATGACCGAACAGATCCAAAAATCCAAAATCAGATGACCAAATAACATATAACAGGTCAAACAAGTGCAAAACAGAGCATGAAATCAGTAATACCACGAACTTATTGATTGTAAACTAACCTATCCTAAGTCTAATAATAAAAAATTAAAAATAAAAAAATACATATAAACAATGAGAATTAACAAAGAAATCTCTGACAACGGCGCCAAATTTGACACACGCGTCGAACGTGCGTCAAATAATACCAAAGTCTAGTTACTACTTTGCAGTAATAGTGGACTCGGATCGTTTCCCTACGGATTACTTTGTTACTTCTCTGTAGCTGAAATTTTAAATGCAATTTTGGGTGTTTTTGTGTAGAGGAGAAATTAAAGGCAATTAAATAGTAAAAATAAACCAATGACAGTAATTAAACAATAATTAAAAAGCAATTAATAGATTATTAAAAAGCACCAAACTGATCTCTGTCAGATCCTAATTTTCCTCATCGGTTTAACAAAAAAAGGCACCCATCTATGCAGTGCATTGAAACCGAGATCTTTCCATGACAACATTGAACTAACGCTATAAGATCTTAAAGAATTATCATCGAACACTTGGTGACCTTTAAACTCACACGATCGCATGAGAGGACACAACTTGGTTTCGAATCATATAATTAGTTCTCTGCATTCATTATCAATCAACAACGATAGAATCAACAATCTTAATCCAAAATATTAATCAACATAATGAAATCAAAATTATAGAATCTAAAATGAGTGCTCATGCAATTGAAAACGGAGAACATAAGGAAATTAGGGATCCTATTGAGATCGAATTGGTTGATGAAATTAGTTGCGCATAATTGAAATTAGACTAAGCATAAATCGGAATTGCATAACAAAACAATTAAATTGCAAGAAGGAAGAGAAAACAATAATTGGAATGGCAAACCAGAAAACCCTAGTAGAGCGACTTGAAGGGAAAAGAGCAATGCTGAAAATTGAAATTGATTGAAAGGTAAAAAGTGTGTATCAGATTTTTGAGTTTGGGGTGTTATATAGGGGGTCAATCATGTGCAAGACACATGATTTTTAAGTAGCTAAACACCCCAACTCGTAGCCCAATTACAACTTTACAAAATGGGCCAATTACATTGATTTAAAATGGGCCTACACTAATTATTCACGCTGGAATTCCCGCGTCAATTTCATGCGTAACTTTAGAGCCTCGTTTCACCCAAGATGCAGTCCGAATTAGCTCTTCATATCTGCATAGATTTTATAGTTCTTCGAGTCCTCTTTAATTTGACATATAATGGAGATCAAATAGAGTTCTGTGGTGAGAGTTATGCTCGTTTTAGTGAACCATGTCAAAAATGGAATTTTCAGCGACTTAGAACAAAAATAAGCACTTAAGGCCCAATTGAACCCAAACTCATAAATACATAAAATCATTTTAATTGACTGTTAATCATGTTGTATTAGGATATAAAAGGTGCAGAGAAAGTGATCAAAATAATGACTCATCAGACATACAAATAACTTTTGCACAAGTGGCAGAGGAATTGATGAAGAACGAAGACCCTGAGGCTTCAACTTGAAAGTTTCGAGCATTTTGTTACTTTTAATCAATTACTAAAAGGCTAGTTGCATTTCTTATCGAAACTTTGCTTCAACTTTCTACTATGTATGTATGTGAGCAGAAGAAGAGAATGAAAGGGTAGTGTATTATTACTAGTATCACTAAAATGAACAATATATATATATATATATATATATATATATATATATATATATATATATATATAAAATGTCATTGTGTTGTGTATATTCAAACAGAAGGTTCATTTGTAAGTTTTTTTAAGGAGAATTCTTATCTATCCAAAGGGGAACATTGTGGACTACTTTTGTGTTACTGAGTCAGCACCTTAATAGTTGACATTGAAGGGTATAACAAGAACACCAACTCTTGTGCTTATAAATAGAAGACTCCCTTATGCTAAAGAAACACACAACAAGCATAACATCCAAAACAACATCTCTATTCAATATCACCCAAATCTTAATCTAGAATCATTCATTAAAGTAAAGTTGCACCAAATAAAACAAACTTGCCAACAATAAGCTCATGTCATTGTAACTAACCTGATGTAACTGAGTTTGGAATTGAAAGGCAAGAAAACTATGACCACGAATCAGAATGTAGATGAACTCGTTAGTGAGGGAGAATAATTCTGCAAAATGAGAAGTGAAGTATAAAATCCAACAACTATATTATAGTAAAACAGCTATATAAGATCAAATATGTTGTAGTTTCAGGGCTGTCCATGCCTTCAGAATTTGTTTCCAATGTTTTTTATGCATCTTAACAACTTTTAAAATGCACCCTAGCAAAGAGAAAACAATGCTAACAAAAAAGATGTTTGACTTTTAAAATGTAAAGATGGAAGTTTAGACATTTAGAAACTTTTAAAATGTAAAGATGGAAGTTTAGACATTTAGAAAGATAAGTTGTTATAAATACTTGACAGAGAAGCAAGAATAAATAAGTTGTTTGACTTTTAACATAAGTTGTTACACTTTAGACAAATAATTTCATAATATATATAAAAATGTGCTATAAATACTTGACAGAGAAGCAAGAACAAATAGTTACAATTTCATCAGTAGTAATTGAATTTAGTGATCATAGATTACTTCATGTGAATGTGTTTGCATAAATCGGGTAAACCCATTTCAAAATTAATCCATAAATGACTCATTTGTTAGTGACTGATACATGACCACCATGAATCTTGTTCAAACATTGATATAGATGAAATATTTTGTAAAAGATAAAACACAAGAAGGGGGGGTTGAATTGTGTTATTAAAAATAATAACCTTGCGTCTGTTGAATTTCCTCAGACTGATTCAACTTGATTAGATGCAATGTTTCCTCTTAACATGAATAAACTGGACAGACGAAATAGATAGTTAAAAGGTACAGACGAAATAACTTAGTCAATTAAAGAAACAATTCCAAATTTTCTTTAGTGAAGTTAAAACTAGTTTCGTCTAAAGCTTTTGTGAAAATATTTGCCCATTGAAAATCAGTTTGAACAAACTGTATATCGAAAATACCTTTTTGAACATAATCTCTTATGAAATGAAATTTGATTTCAATATGTTGAATAGGGTTTTTGCTGAGACTAATTGCACTTGTATTATCACAAAATACTGGTATTTGGGTCTCAAACCTGGAGTAGTCCTCAAGTTGATGTTTTACCCAAAGTAATTGTGAACAACATCCAGCTGCAGTAATATACTCTGCTTCAGTTGTTGAGAGTGCAATGGAGTTTTGCTTTTTGCTTGACTAAGAGATGAGTGATGTGCCAAGAAAATGACATCCACCACTTGTGGACAATCAGCATAATCAGCATCGCAATAGCCACTAAGATTGAAATCACTATTTTTCTTATAAAACAAGGAGAAATTAGTAGTTCCAATAAGATATCTTAAGATACGTTTTACAGCTTGCAAATGAGATTCTCTAGGATCAGATTGGAAACGTACACATAGACAGACATTAAACATTATGTCAGGTCTACTAGCAGTGAGATAGAGTAGAGAGCCAATCATACCTCTGTATACCGTCTGATCCACGGTATTACTTGATTCATCCTTGTTGAGGCTTGCACCAGACGAATGCATTGGTGTTTTCATAGGCTTAGCATTCTCCATTTTGAACTTCTTTAGAAGCTCCTTGGTGTACTTCTGTTGATGAATGTAGATGTCTTGTTTCGTTTGCTTGATTTGAAGTCCTAGGAAGAACTTTAATTCTCCCATCATACTCATTTCAAACTCATCCTGCATCATCTTAGAAAAATCCTTGCACAGGAATTCATTAGTTGCTCCAAAGACTATATCGTCTACATAAATTTGAACAATGATAAAGTCCTTAGAAACATGTTTCTTGAAGAGAGTTGTATCAACCTTTCCTCTTGAAAACCATTTTTTATAAGAAAAGAACTCAGTCTTTCGTACCAAGCTCTAGGAGCTTGTTTAAGACCAAAAAGTGCTTTCTTCAATTTGAAAACATGATATGGTTGAGATTGACTCTCAAAACCAGGAGGTTGTTTAACACACATTTCTTCTTCAATAAAACCATTTAAAAAGGCACTTTTCACATCCATTTGATATAGAACGATATTCTTATGAGCAGCAAAAGCTAGTAAAATTTGAATTGCTTCTAATCTAGCTACAGGTGCAAATGTTTCTGTAAAATCAATACATTCTTGTTGGTTATAGCCTTGAGCTACTAACCTTGCCTTGTTTCTTACAACTTTTCCAGCTTTATCAAGCTTATTTTTGAATACCCATCTCGTTCCAATGGTGCTTTTATTCCTTGGTCTTTCTAAAAGAGTCCATACATCATTCCTTGTGAACTGGTTCAACTCTTCTTCCATAGCTAAGATCCAGTCATTATCTTGTAGAGCTTCTTCAATATCTTTAGGCTCTATATTAGACACAAGAGCATATCTAGAAACATCTCTCAGTCTGGATCTAGTTTGAACTCCTTGATGTCTATCTCCAATGATCAGATCTTCGGTGTGGTTTGAGTCAAACTTCCAAGTTCTGACAGGTACATGATCATCTTGATGTTGAGTAGACGATGAGGGTTCGTCTGCGCTGGGAGATGTCCTTTCATTTGTGCTTGTGTCTGAGCAAGGTTGGACAGACGGATCAGCACTTTGACCAGAGGGATTTATCTACAAGTTATCAAATAAATTTTCCAGGTCTAATATTTCTTTATCAGCCTTTGAGTTATCTTGGAATTTTACATGAATAGATTCCTCCACAACTTGCGTTTTAGAGTTGAAAAATCTATAGGCTTTAGAAGTATTAGAGTATCCAAGTAAAAATCCTTTCACAACCTTTGAATCAAACTTTCCAAGTTGATCCTTAGTATTTCAAATAAAGCATTCACATCCAAAAGGATGGAAAAATGAAATGTTGGGTCTTCTTCCTTTCCATAGTTCATATGGAGTCTTATTCAATATTGGTCTTATTAATATTCTGTTTTGAATATAACAAGAAGTATTAATTGCTTCGGCCCAATAATATTTTCGAAAAGAGCTTTCGTGCAACAAAGTTCTAGTCATTTCTTATAAAGTACGATTTTTCTTTTCCACAACCATATTTTGTTGAGGAGTTCTTGGAGACGAAAAATTGTGAAAGATACCATTTTCAAAATAGAGGACATTGAACTCAGAATTTTCAAATTCTGTTCCATGATCACTCCTAACAGACGCAATGCAAATACCTTTTTCTTTTTGAACACGTTTGCAGAATATTTCAAAGACACTGAATGACTCATGTTTATGAGCTAGGAAGTATACCCATGTGAATCTAGTATAATCATCCACAATTACAAATCCTTATCTCTTTCTACCAAGACTTTCTGTTTGAGTGGGTCCAAAGAGATCTATATGTAACAGATCTAAGGGTCTTGTCGTGGAAACAACATTTTTAGATTTAAAAGAAGCTTTAAGTTGTTTTCCATGCTGACAAGATTCACACAGACGATTGAATTTCCAAGATAATTTTGGGCAAACCTTTCACAAGATCCTTTTTAGAAAATTTCAAAATGTAATTGAGACTAAGATAATTCACTGTTGAATGAACATCAAAACCCAGATTTATCCCCAATTAAACTTGTAATATAGAGGATTCAACCTAGGTCATCTCTCTGAAGACATGCATGCACTTGATTCGGAATTATTCACAATTAGGAGGGGGATTTTCATGAATTAATTCAATGAAACCTAAATAGAACAGAGAATATGAAATTAAACGAAGAACTAAAGACAGAAGTAGAAATTGAAAGTAGAGCAGAAGAGTAGAGAAATGCAAACATAAAACGCGAAGAGGAATTAACGCGAGGAGAAATTAAAATTGAAAATAGAATAGCGGAATGTAAAATTGCAGCAGCGAATTAAAGAGAAAATGAAAGCATAAGAGGAATAACAAATAATATCATGCAATGCGAAGAAGAACAATACTAGAGCGTAAATTGAACCAGAAATCTATTACAGAATTGAGAATTCGCGGAATCAAAATGGAGAAACAAATTCACTTGTTGTAGTTCCAATGTTGTGAAGAGAGATTAAACACATGAAATTGAGAACTAAGAAGAAAAGAAAAGAGAAAACAGAAGAGAAAATCGCACAATCGCGCGAGAGAAGTGTGCAAGAGAAGCAACTGAATTATGAATTCGGAATCCCCAATTTCCGCGCCCCAAAACCCTTATATAGGTGAAGAATTGCGCCTCCGCAAATCTCCAGCTGAAATGGGTTGCTCTGCGCCTTGGTTTGCGCCTTGTCGCGTTTGGACAGAGAAGAAGGGTTCCAGTGCGCCCTTGCGCGTTTGCGCCTTCAGCTTGCTCCAGATTCGCGCCTAGGCGCGTCTTGCCAGAGGAAAAGGGTCAATTGCGCCCCACTTTCATGCCTAGGCGCAAATGCAAGTGTTGTCTCAACTTGGGCTTCATCTTCTCTTTTTCTTGATGGCTTGCACTCCAAGTCTTCATCTCATTCCTTGCTCTTATCTCTTCTTTATTCCTCAGAGCTCTAGATACAACCTACACAAGAATCAACATAGAAACATAAAAACTTGTGGAAATTAACTTTTATTTACTACTAGTACTAAAATATACCTCTAACACAAATCTATCATAAACTACCAAAATATGACACATATAAAAGCTAAATGATCCAAGAACAAAGTAAAGAAAATGTATATAAAATGGATTATCATCGTGGAAACAACATTTTTAGATTTAAAAGAAGCTTTAAGTTGTTTTCCATGCTGACAAGATTCACACAGACGATTGAATTTCCAAGATAATTTTGGGCAAACCTTTCACAAGATCCTTTTTAGAAATTTTCGAAATGTAATTGAGACTAAGATGTCCAAGTTTTTTGTGCCAAATATCTCGTTTATCATCTACTGAAATTAAACATGTTACATTCTGATCACTAAGGTCAGAAAGGAAAACTTCAAAGAGATTGTTCTTTCTTTTCCTAACAAACATAATGGATTTGTCTTTGTTCTTGACTATACACTCATCAGAGTTAAAAGCTACTTCATATCCACTGTCACAAAATTGACTTATGCTAAGTAGATTGAAGTTGAGACCTTTAACATAAGACACATTTTGGATAAGAGGATTGGGTGTCTTACCAACAGTCCCAATACCAAGAATTTTACCTTTCCCTGAACCATATGATACAGACCCTCTACTTGGTTTGAGATCTTGAAACATAGACAGGTCTCCCGTCATGTGTCGTGAGCACCCACTGTCCAGGTACCAGCTTGAAGTCTTCTCTTTTCCTATTGAGGATATATGCAACAAGAATAATAAGTGACCTTGGTACCCAAATCTTTTTGGGTCTTTCTTTGTTAGTTGAAGAAGGTTTCTTTTTTTTTTAAGGTTCTTGTGTTCATTCTATAATCGTTTGGAACCTTACTGTAGCTTTTGTTCTTCTTCTTATGAGCAGACGAAACAAATTTGTTTTTCTTTTCGTCTGACTTTTCAACATAACCAAGTCCACTTTTGTCAGACGGAGACCTCCCATATTTTAAAATATTTTCAAGCATGGAGGATCCTTTAGTGAACTTTGTTAAGTCTTTGAGTAAAAATTCATTTTCTTTCTTTAATCTTTTGATTTCAATAATGAAAATGTTCTTCTCAGATTCAGATGATACTCCATCTGATACTTTCTTTTGAAGCAACTCTTTTTCAGATTTCAAAGTAGCATTTTCTTCCAAATTTTGTCTTAACTTTGCTTTGCATACTTTTTATTGCTCAACAATAAAATGTGAGTTTGCTAAAAGTGTATCATATGATATCTCTTCTGTTTCTGACTCAGACTCAGACGAAGAGGATGAGGAAGTTTGAGACTCAATTACCTCAGATGAAACAGCATCTCCGACCATGAGACAGATATTTGTTATTTCTTCTTCTTCTGTGGATTCCTCTGAACTTTCACTGTCAAGGTCTTCCTAAGTCAGCAAGCTCTTCTTACCCTTGTCTTTGCGAGGATTCCATTTCTTCTTCAACCTTGGACATTTAGATCTCATGTGTCCAGGTTTTCTGCATTCATAGCAGATAATCTCTAAGCTTTCCTCCTTCTTGAGGGCTTCTCAGGGAACTTCTTTTCCTTCTTCGTGAAGAAGCGTTGACTTCTTCCATTCTTCATCATCATCTTCTTGGTAGACTCCTCCTTTGGAGTTATCCATCAGACGAATTAGACTCGGTGGTGTCAGCTTTCAAAACTTTATGTTTCTTCTTTCTTTCTTTCTTGGTAGACTCCTCCTTTGGAGTTATGTTGACAAACGGAAGAGTTATGGACTCTTGAACCTTGATTTTATCTCTTTTGCAAAGAAGTACCTCATGTACTCTTAAGGCACCGATTAACTCATCAAGAGTTAATGTCTTCATATCACGTCCAACTAAAATGGCAGTGGACATAGCTTCCCATGGGGGAGGAAGACTGTCCAGAATCTTCATATTGTTCTGGGCTTTGTGTTGGACTTGAAGCTTGAAGAATGCTGATTGTGTCTCTCTTATGTGTTTTGGTTTTGATGAATGTATCTTTCGGTTTTCCATAGTTGAATGTAACTAGGATATAACTATGTATTGTGTGTTGAGTATAGGCATATATGTGTTGTATTCTTTGCTTAAGACCCCAGAGATATGTAAAACTAGTGTATGATTGATCATGTGAAGAATGTTTGATTTCCATTTGAGAAAAACAGTTTGAAAAACCTTGGAAATCCATTTTTCACTGATGTAATCGATTACAGGCTTGGTGTAATCGATTACATTGATTATCCTCTCTGGTGTAATCGATTACATGGTTGATGTAATCGATTACATGTCGAAACTTTTCGGTGTAATCGATTACATCCCCAAAGTGTAATCGATTACATGGTTTGAAATTCACCTTTCACTCGGGTTTCTCTCTTCAATGTAATCGATTACATGCTCGTGGTAATCGATTACATGCCTGGAAAATTCAAATTGAGGGTTCTAACGGCTAGTGTAATCGATTACATGCATTTGGGATCAATTACATTGATCCGCTGTAGCTCAGATTTGCACGTTTTCTCCTCCAAATTTGTTCTATAAGTATAATCTTGATGAAACATATGAAGGTGCTGAAAACCTAGCTTCTTGAAACAACTCTTACACTTTCATATGCTCTAAATCTAGAGTTCATCAAGGTTTTCAAAGAAAAAGGGGAAACTTGATTCATTCCATTGATTGGGTGGATTTCATAGAGCTCATTTGTGATCAGATTCTGCACTTGAGGTGTATTCTTTACTGATCTTTATATTTCAAATTTCTGGGTTGTTGCTCTAGGAGAGAGGTCTCTCTAGATAGAGCATTGTGTTTGAGAAGTGATTCTCAAAGTTTGATCTTGGAGGTGCCAAGGTCTTGGAAGTTACGTTTCTTCAAAGTTGGAGAACAGATTTGGGTGTTTTGATTTCTGTTTGTATTGCTTGTTGCAGAGTGAATGTAAAAGGATACAAAAGGAATCATTTGATAGTGGAAAGCCAATCGCAACAGTTGTTGGATTGGGACTGGACGTAGGCAGTTGGCCGAACCAGTATACATCGCTGTGCACTCATCTTCTTCCTTACTCTCTTTACAGTTTTCACTATATTGTTATTGATCATATTCTGTTCTGTATTTGAAAACTGTATTGATAATCAACTCTTTAATTGGTTTGGAATAGAATCAGTAATTGAACTTGTAATTGAATCTGTAATTGAAAGGTAATTGATAGGTAATTAAAAGAAATTAGAAACACGCGAATTTGGGGTAAAGTTTAACTAGAATCTATTCACCCCCTCTAGATTCACACATAGGGACCAACAATTGGTATCAGAGCTACTTCTAGTAAGTTGCTCTAGAATTTGATCCATAATGGCCGAATCAATTACCATTTGTTGAAGGTGTCTCTATTAATAGACCTCCTCTGTTTTTGTGGAGATAACTATCCATTTTGGAAAGTTAGAATGAAAATCTTTATGGAGTCTATAAATAGAAACATTTGGCAAGTTGTTGTAAAATCGATTTTAAAATCCCCACATATATAGTTGATGGAAATGAATTAGAAAAACCATTTGAGAAGTGGGAACCGGAAGAAATTACGAGAGCGAGAAAATGATGCTAAAGCTTTAAATATTATACATTCCGCATTAAACTCGATGAATTCTTTAGAATTTCAGCTTGTACAACAAAAAAGGAAGCATGGATCTTATCATGGTGACTCATGAAGGTACTCCCGAGGTGAGAAGAGCTAGAAAGAACACACTCATCCAAGAGTATGAAATGTTCGAGAATGGCACAAGGTGAGTCTATCATGGACATGCAGAAGCGATTCACACACATTGTGAATCACCTCAAAGGACTCGGTAAGGTCTTTGTTGAGGAAGAGGTAAACATAAAGGTGTTGAAGTCTCTAAGCAGAAAATGGCAACCAACAGTCACAGCCATTACAGAATCAAAGAACTTGGCCTTAATGACAAGTGCTTTGAGTTGTTTGGTAGTCGAGAGAAATATGAGATGGATATGTCACGTATGGTTGATGAAGAGCAAAAGGACAAGAAGGCTAAGAGTTTGGCACTCAAAATGGAGAACACGGCTAGTGATAGTGATGCATCATCAAGTCAGGAAATGAGTCTGAGCAAGAAATGAATCTCATGGTCGTAAAGTTCAAAAGGTTCATGAAGAAGGACAGCAACAAAAGGAGATTCAACAATGCTAGAAAAGGTTCATCTTCAAAGGTCACATGCTATGAATGTGGCAAGGCTGGACACTATAGATCGGAGTGTCCTAACTTGAAGAAATCAAACAGCAGTGAGCCTAGAAGAGTGGAGCAAGAAGAAAAACCCAAGAAGGACCTAGATCGGAAGAAAAAGGCCTACATTGCTTGGGAAAAAAATGACTGCTCATCCTCTAGTGAAAGCGAAAATGAGGAAGCCAACTTATGTCTTATGGCTAAACCAGAATCGGATGATAAGGTAAGTGATTCTGACTCCTCTAAAAATGATAATGATTATGATGAACTATATACTGCTTTTTGTGAGTTATTTAAAGAAGCAAAAAAATTTGAAAAACTAAGTAAAGTTTTGAAAAACAGAGTTGCAGATTTAGAAAATGAAATTTCTGTTTTGAAAACCAATATTCAAGAATTGAAAGATGAAAATGATAAGTTGAAATTGCCCTGTTCAAAGTGTAAATCTTTTACTGCCCCTTTGAAAAAGAATAACAAGAAGCTCCATACATTTAAACAAACCAGCAAGTATAAAAACTTCTCATGTAGTTATTGTATGCAATCTGGACATAATCATTATAACTGCATGATTAGAAAGAAAGGCTTAGATAATGGATTGTTTAAATGGATTAAGAAAGATAGTCATTGTTCTAACATGAAAGGACCCAACAAGATTTGGGTACCAAAAACCAAATGATATCTTTCCTTGTAGGTGTGTATTGAGAGCCAAACACTCAACATGGTATTTGGATAAGGCTGCTCAAGACATATGACGGGTGACAAAGAGTAACTTTATCTCCTTCAAATCCAAAGAATCTGGTTCAGTAGTTTATGGAGATAATAACAAAGGCAAAATTCTGGGTATTGGTGATGTTGGAGACAAATCCAACTCCGTGATTGAAGATGTACTGCTTGTGGAAGGTTTGAAGTTTAATCTTCTGAGTATTAGCCAATTGTGCGACAAAGGCTATCAAGTTTCATTCGACAAAGGCTGCTGCAAGATCAATAACAACGAATCGAATGAGGTATTGATGGTAGGTAAGAGAAGAGGTAACATCTATACACTTGAACTTGATCATTCATCATCATATCATGCATGTCTTACGTCTAATGATGATCTATCTTGGCTTTGGCATAGACGTATAGCACATATTGATGTTCATCAACTTAATAAACTGTCATCTAAGTGCTTAGTAGAAGGACTACCTAAATTAAAGTTCAAAAGAGAAGGCCTATGTGATGCATGTCAGAAAGGCAAGCAATCTAGAAACTCTTTCAAATCTAAAAATGTTGTTTCAACTTCTAGACAAGCTTGAATTGTCGCACATGGATCTCTTTGGTCCATCTAGAACTGCTAGTTTAGGTGGAAATGTATATGGATTAGTTGTTGTAGATGACTACTCTCGGTTTGCTTGGGTTGCTTTTATACCAAGTAAAGACACCACTTTTAAAGTTTTCAAAATACTTGCTAAAAAGATTCAAAACAAAAAAGATTTGAAAATCAAGTCCATTAGAAGTGATCATGGAGGGGAATTTGAAAATGAGTCTTTTGAAAAGTTTTGCGAAAAATATGGAATCGATCACAATTTTTCCGCTCCAAGAACTCCACAACAAAATGGGGTTGTTGAAAGGAAAAACAGATCTTTAGTAGAACTAGCTAGAACTATGTTGAATGAAAGTGGTTTGCCTAAATATTTTTGGGCTGATGCAGTTTCCACTGCGTGCTATGTTCTAAATAGAATTGTGATTCGACCTCTTTTAAAGAAAACCCCCTATGAACTCTATAAATGCAAGAAACCCAATATATCTCATTTTCGGGTATTTGGGTGTAAGTGTTTTGTTTTGAATAATAGCAAAGAGCCTCTTGGTAAGTTTGATGCCAAGGCTGACGAGGGTGTGTTTATTGGGTATTCATCATCAAGTAAAGCATATAGAGTATTTAATAAAAGGAGAATGTGCATTGAGGAATCTGTGCATGTTAATTTTGATGAAACTAATAATCCCCAAAAGGGAAGTGTATTTGTTGATGATGATGAGCATGTAGGTGAAGAAAGCACAAGCAAAGAAGAACAGCAAGAACCACCAACTACTTCTCATGAGTTTCCAAAAGAATGGAGGAAACCAAGAGATTTATCTCTTGACAACATCATTGGTGACATCCATAAGGGAGTATCTACTAGATCTACTCATAACATGTTCTGTGATGATTATGCATTTGTATCTCAATTTGAACCTTCTTGTGTTGATGATGCTATAAATGATGAATATTGGATGAATGCTATGCAAGAAGAATTGAATCAGTTTAAAAGGAATAACGTATGGGAGTTAGTACCTTTTAAAAGAGATATGAATGTAATTGGAACAAAATGGGTGTTTAAGAATAAGTTAGATGAGAATGGAGTTGTGGTTAGGAATAAGGCTAGACTAGTAGCTAAGGGATATAATCAACAAGAAGGAATAGATTTTGGTGAAACATATGCCCCTGTTGCTAGACTAGAAGCTGTTAGAGTTTTACTTGCTTTTGCCTGCATACATGATTTCAAGTTGTTTCAAATGGATGTTAAAAGTGCTTTCTTGAATGGCTATATAAATGAAGAAGTTTTTGTTTCACAACCTCCTGGATTCACTGATTTCAGATTTCCTGAACATGTGTACAAACTCAAGAAGGCCCTATATGGTCTAAAACAAGCCCCTAGACAATGGTATGAAAGGCTGAGTAAGTTTTTGTTGTCAAAAGGGTTCTGCAGAGGTAATGTTGACAAAACTCTTTTCATAAGGAGGAAGTCAAACTGTATTTTGTTGGTTCAAGTTTATGTTGATGATATTATATTTGGATCAACTAATAAATCTCTGTGAAGAGTTTGTGAATAGCATGCAGGGGGAGTTTGACATGTCTATGATGGGAGAACTCAAATTCTTCCTAGGATTGCAAGTCAAACAACTGAAAGATGGAATCTTTATACATCAAGCAAAGTACACCAAGGAATTGCTGAAGAAATTCGACATGGAGAGTTGTAAGATCTCAAACATTCCTATGTCAACTAATCTCTACTTGGATAATGATGCAGCTGGACAAAGTGTAGACCAATCAAGATATAGAGGGATCATTGGATCACTCTTGTACCTCACAGCAAGTAGGCCAGACATTATGTTCAGTGTGTGTGTTTGTGCAAGATTCCAATCTGCACCAAAGGAAACACACATGGCAGCTGTGAAGAAAATCTTGAAGTATCTCAAAGGAACTACTAACTGTGGTTTGTGGTATCCAAAAGGTACGTATCCCACATTGGTTGGTTTTAGTGATGCTGACTTTCTTTGGTTGTAAAACCGATAGGAAAAGTACTAGTGGAGTATGTCATTTGTTTGGAGGAAGCTTGGTCTCATGGTATAGCAAGAAGCAAGCCTGTGTAGCTCTTTCAACTCTGAGGCAGAGTATGTAGCTGCAGGTAGCTGTTGTGCTCAGACCATTTGGCTGAAGCAACAACTGGAGGATTTTGGACTTAAGCTTGATCATATTCCAATCAAGTGTGACAACACAAGTGCCATCAGTATCACGAAGAATCCGGTTTTACACTCAAGGACAAAGCACATCGAGGTGCGTCATCACTTCATTAGAGATCATGTTGAGAAAGGAGATTGTGAGGTGGAATTCATTGACACAGAAAATCAACTCGCGGATATCTTCACAAAACCTTCGCGCCTAGGAGAGGTTCTTCAAACTTAAACCAATCTTGGTATTCTAAGTGAAGAACATCTCACTTAAAGTGTTGTAAGTATGTTAGTTTAATCATTCATTTGTGCTTAAACTTGATATGAATTCATTGCATAACATGATCTTGACCTTTTATATGATGAATCAAATGTTTTTCAATCATTCTATATGTGAAAATCTTTAACATTGCAGTTCATAGCTTTATTTCAACTTGTTTTTTGATTTTCTATAGGATGTAATCGATTACAGCATGCATGTAATCGATTACAACAGGTTTTGGTTCTGATGTAATCGATTACAACAACAATGTAATCGATTACATGTGTGAGAGGTACTGATGTAATCGATTACAGGCCCAATGGAATCGATTACAGGGTGTTTTGGTTCTGATGTAATCGATTACATCACGAATGTAATCGATTACATGAGCTCTGGAAGTATTTTTCAGAGCTTTGTTCTTCGTTTTTGGGCTTTGCATTCCATATTTTGGAAGCCCATTTGCACACATTCATTGAACCTAGTCTTTTGTGATCTTTATTAGTGCTGTGTTAGGGTTTTTCTTTCACATTCACATTCCCTTTCTCTTCTAAACCCTAATCTCTCACGGCCTTCATTCTTTCTATCCACATTCATCTTCAATCTTCAAACCATGGACGGACAAGGAAGCAGCAAAAGGATGAAAGCTAGGGCTAACCGTGATATTCAAGAAGAAAGACGTACTAAGAAGAGACAAGAAACCTCCTCCAAAAGGAAGGCTCTTGAAGAATCTGTGCGTCACAACCCATGGTTCACCTCGAAGGAACAAGAAACTCGTTTCTTGACTGATTTTGCAAACAGAGAACTCGTACCCCCAAAGATTGTGAACTTCAGATGGCTTGACAATGAAGGGTTTACCTTTCAATCCATGCTCCGAGATCAGAACTTGGAGAAATTCGTTGGGCTAAGGGGTCACATTTACCCTGATTTGGTAAGAGTATTCTATTCTAATCTGAAATATCACCCTGGAAGGATTTTATCTGAAGTTAAAGGAGTGAGTATTGTTCTGACTCACGATTTGTTTTTCGAACTCGGTGGAATAACAAATGAGGGGATAGTGCCTACTTTGGAAAATCTGGCTGAGGAAGGCTTTGAACTTCAAAAGGATGCTTTTTACATGAGCATGTTGAGGAATCCTGAGTCTTGGGAAGCTGATATGACTGCAAGGAAAGAAAGAGGTATGAGGAAGACCTTTGGCATAGGTGGTCTCAACACTGACGACCGTCTTCTTCATTATGTTATTTGTTGGGTATTGGTATGCTAGAGGTACAAATCATGCTCAACTTATGGAAGAAGATATGCTCTTGATGGCTGCCCTGAAGAATGGAATTCAGATTGATTGGGGTCAAGTTGTCATGGACAACATGACCAAGGTAAGGAAATTCCATGACATTAAGTGCCCTTATGGTCTGTTCATATCACGTGTTCTTGAGAGATGTCAAGTGGATGTCTCCAATGAGCACAGAGAATTGGCAAGGGATATCCATGTGCTTGGTGACATGATCTTTGAAAAAGATGAGATTGACCAAGACATCGAGGGCTGGGTATCTAGAGAGGAAATACAACAACAACAAGAACAAGACCAACCACAACAACAAGAACAACCACAACATCCTCCTTTCGATGATGATGGAGATTCAATGGTCGGGAGTACACCCCTAAGTCTCGTTTTGAGTCCATTGTCCTAGATAGGTTGGAAGAGATGGACAAGTGCCAAGAGGATCTAGGAAAGCAAATCAAAGACTTGGAAAGGAATCAAAATTTGCGTTTCCTTGACATGAAATCATTGATGGAAACCATCATGGAGCGCCTCAACCAAGATGATGATGACGGTGATGATCAGTGACTCCTCTGCTGTATCTCTCTTTTTGGTTTGATATACCAAATAGGGGGAGAATAGTTAGGATATCCTAGATAGGGGGAGTTGAGAATTGAGTTGAGAGTAGCTTTGATAGGTTGTTTTGTTTAGCTAATATTGTTTAGGAGATCTTATGTTTTGAAGTTTTTACTGTTTTATTGATTTCTGAACTATGTTAAGTGTTTGCTTTTAATATTAAATAAAATTTGGTTTGTTTTATGATTCATTGGTCTTGATCTATATTTGTATTTGAATCATGTCATACATACTTGAATGAATGGTTGATTATTAGTGCATATGCATATTGTATTTTCTGAAATTCTAACATATGCAGGTATGTCAAAGAACAACACATATCCTAAAACTCTAGGAAAACCTCTTATGTGATTTGGTACATCAAAACCAAAAAGGGGGAGATTGTTGGACTTGAAGCTTGAAGAATGCTGATTGTGTCTCTCTTATGTGTTTTGGTTTTGATGAATGTATCTTTCGGTTTTCCATAGTTGAATGTAACTAGGATATAACTATGTATTGTGTGTTGAGTATAGGCATATATGTGTTGTATTCTTTGCTTAAGACCCCAGAGATATGTAAAACTAGTGTATGATTGATCATGTGAAGAATGTTTGATTTCCATTTGAGAAAAACAGTTTGAAAAACCTTGGAAATCCATTTTTCACCGATGTAATCGACATGACAGCTTGGTGTAATCGATTACATTGATCATCCTTCTTTCGTGTAATCGATTACATGGTTGATGTAATCGATTACATCTTGAGAACTCTCTGTAATCGATTACATCCCCAGTGTAATCGATTACATGGTTTGAAATTCACCTTTAAGGTTTCTTCTCTTTCAATGTAATCGATTACATGCTCGTGGTAATCGATTACATGCCTGGAAAATTCAAATTGGAGGGTTCTAACGGCTAGTGTAATCGATTACATGCATTTGGGATCAATTACATTGACCGTTGTAGCTCAGATTTGCACGTTTTCTCCCTCCAAATTTGTTCTATAAGTATAATCTTGATGAAACATATGAAGGTGCTGAAAACCTAGCTTCTTGAAACAACTCTTACACTTTCATATGCTCTAAATCTAGAGTTCATCAAGGTTTTCAAAGAAAAAGGGGAAACTTGATTCATTCCATTGATTGGGTGGATTTCATAGAGCTCATTTGTGATCAGATTCTGCACTTGAGGTGTATTCTTTACTGATCTTTATATTTCAAATTTCTGGGTTGTTGCTCTAGGAGAAAGGTCTCTCTAGATAGAGCATTGTGTTTGAGAAGTGATTCTCAAAGTTTGATCTTTGAGGTGCCAAGGTCTTGGAAGTTACTGTTCTTGAGTTGGAGAACAGATTTGGGTGTTTTGATTTCTGTTTGTATTGCTTGTTGCAGAGTGAATGTAAAAGGATACAAAAGGAATCATTTGATAGTGGAAAGCCAATCGCAACAGTTGTTGGATTGGGACTGGACGTAGGCAGTTGGCGAACAACCAGTATACATCGTTGTGCACTCATCTTCTTCCTTACTCTCTTTACAGTTTTCACTATATTGTTATTGATCATATTCTGTTCTGTATTTGAAAACTGTATTGATAATCAACTCTTTAATTGGTTTGGAATAGAATCAGTAATTGAACTTGTAATTGAATCTGTAATTGAAAGGTAATTGATAGGTAATTAAAAGAAATTAGAAACACGCGAATTTGGGGTAAAGTTTAACTAGAATCTATTCACCCCCCCCTCTAGATTCACACATAGGGACCAACACTTTGGTGAACGTGATTCCCAATGAAGTAAGTCCATTTAATATAGTTTAGAATCTTCCAAATATCATATCAATAGATTCTCCTTTCTTCATAGAGAACATCTCATATTTCTTTTGAAGAGTGACAGCTTTCCTCATTCTGACATCTTCAGATCCTTCATAGGAAATGTTGAGGGCGCCCCAGAGCTCCTTTACAGTTTTGTAGGCACAGAATCTGTTGTATTCTGTCCTTGAAAGAGCGCACATAAGGGCATATTTGGCTTTGTTATTGAGCACCATGAGTGAATATTCTTCACTTCCCCATTCAACTTCAGGTTTAACAATAGGGATATCTCTTTGGGTAATGATGTTCCACAGTCTGTACTGGGTAGATGATGAAGGACCATCTCCAAGCATGAGGATCACAAGGGCTATGCAAAGAAGACTAGAAGCTCAAGTAGAGGAAGATTTGACCAAGTCAAAGTCAACAAGTCAAGGTTAAAGTCAAAGTCAATGGTCAACTCCTCAAAGTCAACAAATTGGGCAAAAGAAGCCTTGTAATCTTCTTATTAGTTTGTAATTAGTTTAGGCTTAATTTGGCATAAAGCTTGGACCATAATTGCTTTGTATGTTTCGGCCAAAGCTTTAGTATTGGACATGTTGACTTTTGTTTTGAGTGGTCAAAGCCTCTTTAAATGGGCTTAGGAGTCTTATGACTAACTAAGCAAGTGTAATACACTCTCTTAAAAGAGAGTGGATGGATTTGGAGAGAGAATTAGTGGAATTGCCACTAACTTAACTTGAATTTCCACCACTTGATTATTCCATAATCAAAGGTGCAAATTCAAGTCAAGTTTACAAATGTTAACTCTCATATAAGAAGACATTCTAGCCTTTGGATTAACTTCTAATCCATAGTCTAGAATTCCATCTTAAAATAATCCATGATCATCACTACTTAAATGAGTCTTGGACCTCTTGATCTCATTTATTCTAGATCCTTCTTGAATTGATCAATTGAGGGGTGCCATACATCACTTGATCAATCCATCAAGGATCAAATGGCCTAGGAAGCTCACGGTCAACACATCTATAACTTAGGCAAATTTGCTCATTATATTCACTTTGGTCATTTATGAAAAGAGAATTTCTAAGACTAAAGTCTTGAGAAAAGGAGAGAGCTCTCCTAGGGTTTCTTCCAAGAACCTTTGATGGAGGACCATCTCCAAAAGCTCAACCAAACTCTCCAATCTTACTTTTCAATTTTGGGCTTCTAATAAAATTCGCTGCTGATTTTTGCATCTGACCTGTTTCAGTATTTCGATCATAACTCGAGCTACACAAGTCCAATGGAGGCGTTCTTGGTGTCAAATTAAAGAAGACTTCAAGGGATACAAAAGCTATGAAGACACCAAAACCCAGTTCGAACTGAAACTAGTTGGAAAATGAGCTTGAAGTTAGCGTTGGAATGCTTCCAGGAATTTTCAGCGAAATGTTTTAATGTTTAGGCTTATAAGTAGTTTTCTTTCAATTATGTAATTGTTTTAAGGATTTAATTTGAGCCTAAACTTGTAACAAACAAATAATTAGTGACCCTTAGATAGGATTCTAATCCAAGGGTTAAGCTTAGAAGCTTGGAGTGCAAGCTTGGTACCATGACCATTAGATGAGGATACTAATCCAAGGGCTAAGCTTAGAAGCTTGGAGTGCAAGCTTGATGCCATAACCGTTGGATGAGGATCTACATCCAAGGGTGGAGGATTGATCCTTGTCCTCCAAGCTAATCAAGCTTCCACCACAAGCTTCCCTTCATAGCCATTAGATTAGAATCTAATCCAAGGGTGGACATTAGTTCGTTCCTTAGCAAGCTAAGCACCACACCTTAGTAGTATAAATAGGATTTCTTTTGTAATTCAAACACTTTTGATAAAATTTCTGAATATTGAATTAAGCTAAGAGCTTATTCTTTGAGAGTATTCTCTCTTGTGTTCTTGTGAAGAACCTTGAATCTCATCAATGGCTTCCTTGTCCATTGTGGCGGTTCCACCTCTAGCTTATTGGCACTTGCCATGGCGCTTCCATCTCTAAACTCCTTCCGTTTTCTATTTCTTTTTCTCCTTGAGGCCTTGAGCTTCTTCTTCATTTGTCCAAGCCTCCATTGAAGCATGAAGATCCGCAACTTATATGCTATTCTCCTTGAGGATTGCATCAACCTTGAATCTTATCATGGATCCATGATCCAAGTGGCGATTCCTCTACTTAGCTTATTGATTCATTGAATCATGGCGCTACCATCTTTCTAATTCTACATCCATTTTTTATTTCTTCTTCTTTGGTTCCAAACCGAAACATCATCCTATTATATAGCCTAACTCCGCACCTAGTCTCTTGATTGTTGAGTGATGATCACTTGATGAATGAAGATCGGGAACACAAGGTGTTGAATCCGTGGAGACCATGTCATTGCCTTCATGGGTTTGCATCAAAATTTGGTATCAGAGCTTGTTCTTCACCTAGTTATTCTTCACTTGTGGTATTGAGTCTAGCTCCTATCTTTTTGCTTTCAATTTTTGATTCAATTGAATTTTTATTTGAGTTTTTTGTGTGTCTTGGTTGTCCAATACATAGAAGAGATGTTCTGACACTCATGGTAGATCATACATGGCTTATTTTACATGCTAGAGACATTCTAGTTGATAGCCCCCATGTGTTTGATGAATTTTCTCAATATGTATTTTGAGTCTCCTTACTGGAATTTTAATCCCCTGCATCTTATGTGGCTTGATTAGTGCTTATATGTGTTATTACTATGTGCATTGCTCATTATAAGTTCAAGTTACCACTACCATGCATTATCTTGCTTGTTAGAAAAGTTTGACTTGACTTGCTTGAGTTTTTGAGCCTATACTTAGACTGTCCAGCAAAGAATAGCCATGAGAAAAATATAGAAAAACAAAAGAAAGGAAAAGAGTAAGAGAAAAAATACTCAAAAGAAAGAGTAAGAGAAAATTCAAGAAAAGAAAAAATACAAGAAAAGTAGTAGCTCTTGTTAGTAGAAAATTTTTGGAAAAATTGAGTGCATTACATTGGTAAATTGGGTCATTAAACACCCATAAACTCAGGGGCGCGCTCATGCCACTCTCAATTAGTCAAGCGCGCTCAGGGACGCGTCTCGTGCCTTATGGAAGCTCAAATGAAGGGATTAAGACGCAAGAACTCTTGTTCCGTCTGATGGGTTGTTCCGTCTATACTTGATTCATCTGAGTTGTTCATCTATGCTTATTTCATCTGAAGAGCTACTCCGTCTATGCGTGCTTCTTAGGGAGTTACTTCATCTGTACTAGTAGTCTCCAAGTTACTTCGTCTGTACCAGTATTATCCGAGTTACTTCGTCTGTGCTTAATTCGTCTGAGAGTGTTTCGTCTATGCTTACTTCATCTGAGTTCATATAGACGAAGCCAAGACAGACGATACAAAGTTCACTACAGACGATACCAAAACCAAGACAGACGAAGTAAAGACAGACGATACCAAGACAAAGACAGACGAAGCCAAGACAGACGGTACGAAGCCTCGTCAGACGAAAGATCTCACAGACGAAAGATCTCACAGACGGAAGAACACTTAGAATGCAAGATTGCTCAATTTGTGCACTTCTCGAGACTTGCAGCAAAGTAAATAAAAGTCGTGGTCATCTCAGATCGTCGAGGGAATTAACCGAAGTATTTTCTCAAGGAATCAATTGAAGGTTTCATCGACGGAAGCAATAATTTGCGCTGTTGCGGTTGCCACTTGCCGTCGAATCAAGCAAGTCAATGTATTCAAACTATCACAATGCACCTGGACGTAATTCTAGTAAATGGGAGCACACTTCCTCATCTATAAAAGGATATCTTGGGCGCGAAAATGGGGATTCGTATTGTAGATCCATAACTAACATTTTTCAGTTACTCTGTTTTCCCTTCTCTTGCGAGTTTCTCTCGTTTTTCTCTTCTCCACTTTCATTCTCCTTCTCTCTCAATCAACCTTGAGATTCCTGAGTTTGTGAGTTGCGAAAGCATAATCAAGCAATTATGGAGCTTCTCCTGTTTGATTTGTTTTGTTTCTTTCTTTTCTCATTTCCATGTTAGGCTAAATTCTGCAGTTAGGAATGGGGATGTTGATTTCAGAATTCTTGTAATGAATCTCTTCTGTTAATCCAAGTATGATTCCACCGAATTGATTGATCTCTTCCCTGCTTAATGCTTATTCTTGAGATTTAATTCATGAAACTCAAATAGAGATAGAGATATTAATGTTTGATTGAATTGAACTCTGTCTTGAGAATTTGTATCTCGTGTCAACTATGAGATCGAGAGATGAATAGTTGAAGAAGGAGAGGAAATGTATCACTATAGTAGTGCATGAGTCTAGAGATAGAACTTGCATATTATGAGATGTTGTAACGAATTCATCTGTTCGCTTCTTGAATGAATCTCTGTTTTCACCTAAGAGATTAGGGATGATAGTAGGCATTCAAGGGGACTAAGACCTAGAGATAGGATTAGTCTACGGTATCACGAATTCTAGTCTCCAATTGAGTGAGATTTGCTAGATTAACATAGGAAGTAGTTACCTGAGGAAGGAATCAACTGAACCAATTCCCTAACTGTATTTCATCATCTCTGAAACTTAAACATTTACTTGCTTCTTTACTTTACAGTATTGCTTTATTTTACACAATAGCTTAGTTTTACAAACATCATTCATTCCCTGATTCGTCCTAATAGCAAAGCATGTTGAGCATTTGGTAATTCACAATCAGTCTCTGTGGTTCGACAACCTTTTCTCACTATTTATAAACTTGTGATGACCGGTACACTTGCCGAAAGATTGACACATACATACATACTTTTAATTAGTCAACAGGGGTGTCAAGCATCACTTGATCAATCCATCAAGGATCAAAGGGCCATCATAGTCTCACGGCCAAGGCACCAAAGAATGCTTATAACTTAGGCAAATTCCATTTTGTACTCACTTTTGAATATTGAATGAAATAGAATTTCTAAGACTTGTGTCTTGAGAAAAGGGAGTGCTCTCCTAGGGTTTCTTCAAAGAACCTTGAATCTTATCTTGGTCCATGACTCAAGTGACAATTCCTCTACCTAGCTTATTGATTCAATGAATCATGGCGCTACCACCTTCCAATTCTCCTTCCATTTTTTATTTCTTCTTCCTTTGGTTCCAAACCGAAATACTAGCTTAAACACCTAGTCTATTCTGCAAGCTTCTCTTAATCTTGGGTGAGGATCACTTGGTGATTTGAAGATTGGGCATCCAAGGTGTTGAATCCGTGGAGCACACACCATAGCTTCATGGGTTTGCATCACATTGTTTTGGTGAATTCTGGGCATTTGGTCATTCAATATACATATATATAAGCTCAACTAGAAAGTTTCATAATTTTCCAAGCTCATTTGCTATGCTAAAAAAATTTCACAAGTTTGGGCAGATTTGGTGACGGTTCAGTCAATTTTCCAGCAAACTTGCATTTGATTCATTCCATTCTTTGAGTTTTTGTTTCAAAGATTTTTGAAGTTTAAAATACTAGTTTTCTGTCATTATTAGTGCAGTAAATATAGTAGCCATTGTCTTGAACATTAAATTTCATTTTGAGTAGCTAAATTTTTGTTCATTGAGTCTTGTTTTGTTGCTTGTCTTCTTTGGAATCTTTGTAGTTTTGTCTATAGTTTTTGTCTTCTTGATCTCCTAGGCTTTGTAGCTGAATTATTTCTCTTTCACTTAGAAAAATTGGACATTGATAATTGATAGAGGTTTCTCAAGAAATCTTAAGTGAGAGTGAGGGGAAAAAGGTTAGAGAGCAAATTTTAAGAAAAGCTTCCTAAGTGTGCAAACAAGAGTGTGAGTGCAAACAAGAGTGTGAGTGCAAACACTTAGAGAGTGAGAAAGGACTTTTAATTCTCTTCTATTATTCTTGTTCTAACCTTTTCTTACAGCTATGGAGAGTTCCTCAAGTGTGGGCAATGAATTATCTCCTAAGACCTAAAGAGTGATGGATGCCATGATGGAGAAATTCATGAGTATGCAACATGACCTCAAGAATGAGCTCAAGGAGAGTGTCAATGAGGTGAGGGAGGAGAGCCATAGGAAAATGAGAGAAGAAGAGGATAGAAGGAGGGACATGGAAAGAGCCATAAGAGAAGAGATTGAGAGAAGAGAAAGAGAGGCCTATCTTAGAAGGAGTGGAGAAAGAAGAGGTAGTAGTAGTAGGAGAGACTATAGGTCTCCTAGAGGTAGTGAAGAGGGTAGTAACTTCAATGAGGAAGATGCATTCTATGCTTATGAGGATGAGAGAAGGACTAGAGGAAGAGGGACTCCTCAAGAAGGATACCATGGCCGACAACCTCAAGCATTTCCCTATGGAGGTGGAGCAAGGCTGATGCAAGCCTCGTGAGAATTACAAGAATTGAACGGACCTTCATGCTTCAATGGAGTTTCTAGGTTTTTAGATTTGGGGAAAAACGAAGATGTAAACAGAAAATGAAGAGAACAAACGGTTTAGAAGAGAAATGGAAGCGCCATGGCAAGTGCCAATAAGCTCAAGGTGGAATCGCCACAATGGATCAAGAAGCCATTGATAAGATTCAAGGTTCTTCACAAGAACTCTAGACAGAAAATGCTCTCACACAAATTCTGAATTCTATATTCAATTTCCAAAAGTCCTTTACAATTCAGTTTGTTAGGTATTTATACTAATTGGAGAAGTGCTAGCTTGCAGCCCAAGCTTCTAGCCTATATACATTTACGTATTTAAATGGAGAAACAGCCCAAAGTTCAGAAAAGCTGAGAATTGCTCGTGGTAATCGATTACTTAGTCGTGGTAATCGATTACCAAGGATCTTTGGGTGTCCAGAATTGAAATTGTCTCGGTGGTAATCGATTACCTGGTCGTGGTAATCGATTACCACAAAGGTTAACCTCTCGGTAATCGATTACCGGTCGTGTAATCGATTACCATCCCTAAACTGAAGTATATCTGCCTTGGATGTGCATTTATTCACTAAACAAAGCCCAAATTAATTTCTCCTAACCTAATTACAACTTTACAACATGTTTAGAAGGTTACAAGTCCTATTACAAATTAAGGAAGAGTCTTGAGTTGAATCTTGGCTTTGACTTTTGAGTTGACTCTCAACTTCTTCTTGAATTCTTTTGTGCATGGCTCTTGTAGCTCTTCTTGTCAAGGATGGTCCTCCATCAAACCCTCCTTCTTGATTCAAACTTGTCCCCAAGTTTAGTTCATCTTCACCTACAACACAAAGAGATAAGTCACTAACATTGAAAGAGTTACTACCAATGAAAGTGTTAGGGAGGTCAAGTTTGTAAGCATTAGGTCCAAGTTTCTTGAGGATTTTGAATGGTCCATCTCCTCTAGGCATCAACTTGGATTTCCTAAGATTAGGAAATTTCTCCTTTCTTAGATGAAGCCAAACCAAGTCTCCTTCCTTGAATTGAACATCCTTCTTGTGTTGGTTTACTTTAGCCGCCACTTTGGTGTACCTCTTCTGAATTTGTTCTCTAATCTTAGCATGAAGAGACTTCACTCTCTCGGCTTTACTTGCTCCATCTACATCCAAAGCAAACTCAAGTGGAATAGGCACAAGATCAAGGGGGGTTAGTGGGTTAAAACCATACACAATTTCAAACGGTGAACAATTAGTAGAAGCATTTACTACCCTATTATATGCAAATTCTATATAAGGTAAATGTTCCTCCCAAGACTTCACATTGCCCTTAACAAAGCACCTCAAAAGTTGACCTAGTGTCCTATTAACCACTTCGGTTTGGCCATCCGTTTGTGGATGACAAGTGGTAGAGAACAAGAGCTTGGTGCCAAGCTTGCTCCAAAGGGTCCTCCAAAAGTGGCTAAGAAATTTGGAGTCCCTATCACTCACTATACTCTTTGGCATACCATGCAACCTTACCACTTCTTTAAAGAATAAGTTTGTTATGTGTGTGGCATCATCAACCTTATGGCAAGCAATGAAATGAGCCATTTTAGAGAACCTACACACCACAACAAACAAGGCATCCATACCCCTCTTGGTCCTAGGCAGTCCAAGTATAAAATCCATAGAGATATCAATCCAAGGGAGTTAGGAATAGGTAAAGGGGTGTACAATCCATGGTTTAGAACTCTAGACTTTGCTCTATGACATGTTATGCATTTACTCACAAACCGGTTAACATCCTTTTTCATATGAGGCCAATAAAAATGTTCATGTAATATAGCAAGAGTCTTATCATTACCAAAGTGTCCCATGATGCCCCCTTCATGTGCTTCACAAATGAGTAGATCTCTTAAAGAAGTCTTAGGCACACATAAAGTTTTTCCTTTAAAAAGATATCCTTCATGCCTAAAGAATTCTTTATGAGCTCCTTGCACACACATCAAGTACACTTGACTAAAATCGATGTCATTCTCATACAAGCATTTAATATGTTCAAAACCAAGCATCTTAGTTTCTAACATGGCAATCAAAGTATATCTCCTACTAAGTGCATCGGCTACCACATTATTTACCCCTTTCTTGTATTTAATGACATAAGGAAATTTCTCAATATACTCAACCCATCTTGCATGTCTCTTACCCAACTTTCCTTGTCCTTTCAAGTGCTTCAAAGCCTCATGATCCGTATGCACTATGAATTCCTTGGGAAGGAGATAGTGTTGCCACACTTGGAATGCTCTTACTAGGGCATACATCTCCTTGTCATATGTTGAGTAGTTCACTTGTGCACCTTTGAGCTTTTCACTAAAGAAAGCTACAGGGTGTCCTCCTTGGATCAACACAGCTCCAATTCCTATATTAGAAGCATCACATTCCAATTCAAAAGACATATCAAAATTAGGCAAAGCAAGAATAGGTGCATTAGTCAATTTTTCTTTGAGAGTTCGAAAGGCATGTTCTTGTTTAGGGTCCCATGTAAATGAAATTTCTTTCTTAACTAGTTCATTTAAAGGAGATGCAATAGTGCTAAAATCTTTAACAAACCTCCTATAAAAGCTAGCTAATCCATGAAAACTCCTAACATCTTTAACACAAGTAGGAGTGGGCCAATCTTGTATAGCTTTTACCTTACTCTCATCCACTTGAACTCCTTGAGAGCTCACTACATATCCAAGAAATACTACCTTGTTAGTTGAGAAGGTGCACTTGTCTTTGTTGGCATAGAGTTGCTCCTTCCTAAGTACTTCTAAAACAAACTTCAAATGTGTTAAATGTTCAAGGAAAGTTTTACTATAGATCAAGATATCATCAAAATAGACAACAACAAACTTTCCTAAAAATTCTCTTAACACATGGTTCATGAGTCTCATAAAAGTACTAGGTGCATTAGACAAGCCAAAAGGCATAACAAGCCGTTCATACAAGCCAAATTTAGTCTAAAATGCGGTTTTCCATTCATCACCTTGTTTCATCCTAATTTGATGATAACCACTTTTAAGATCTATCTTAGAGAATACACAAGCACCATGCAACTCATCTAACAAATCATCTAGTCTAGGGATAGGATGGCGATACCTTATAGTGATGTTATTTATTGCTCGACAATCTGTGCACAAACGCCATGTTCCCTCCTTCTTAGGCACTAAGATCACCGGTGAAGCACAAGGGGAGAGGCTCTCCTTCACCCAACCTTTATCCATTAGCTCTTGCACTTGCCTTTGGATTTCATGGCTCTCTTGGGGGGAGCTCCTATAGCTTGGACGGTTTGGTAGAGGTGCACCCGGAATCAAGTCAATTTGGTGCTCAATTCCCCTAATTGGTGGTAGGCCATGAGGTATGTCCTTAGGAAACACATCTTGAAACTCCTCCAATAAGGCCTCCAATCTTCCTTGATCACCTACAAAATTAGTGCTCAAAATCAAAGGGTTAGGAACACAAAGAAGCATCACTTTCCTAGCTAGGTAATCTCTCTTTAACTCCTTTCTTTCAATCAAGAAACTCTCTTTTTTATCGCTCTTATCATGTTTCACTTTTCCATGCTTCTTGGCCTTAAGCTTGTGAGATTTTCCTTTTACTTTGTCATCCTTGGAGCTTTCGGCCAAGGAGAGTTCCTTCTCTTGGTCTCTTTTAATTTTCATTTTAATTTGGTCTTCACAAACCTCCTTTGGTGATAATGGTTTGAGAGTAATCTTCTTTCCTACATGAGAGAAAATGTAAGTATTGGCAACACCATCATGTAAAGCATGTTTATCAAATTGTCAAGGCCTACCAAGTAAGAGGTGTGTGGCCTCCATAGGAACAAAATCACAAAGCACATCATCACTATACCTTCCTATGGTGAAAGAAATAAGGACTTGCCTATCTACCACTAACTCTCCTTTCTCACTTAACCATTGTAATTTGTAAGGTTTGGCATGTGAAGAAGTTTTCAAGTTTAATTTATCTACTAACCTAGTACTAACTACATTAGTACAACTACCACTATCTATAATTAAAGAGCATACCTTCCCTTCAATTGTGCATCTAGTATGGAAGATATTCTCCCTTTGTGATTCATCAAGCTCCTTACATACATTACTAAGCATCCTTCTTACCATCAAGAGGTCACCTTCCTCGGGTTGTTCATAGGTAGAAGGTCCACTTGTGTTGGAGGCTTCACTATCACTTGATGATGAGCTAGATTCCTCACTTGTGATGGCTCCATCAACTCTCACCACCATAGTCTTCTTGTTTGGGCAATTTGAGGCTATGTGGCCATGACCTAGACATTTGAAACATTTAATAGAACTAGGTTTAGAAGTGTTAGGAACTACCTCTTTTACCTTAGGTGTGTCTCGGTCCAACTTGTTTCGTTGGTTGGCGTAACCCTCCTTCTTGCCTTTGTCTCTCCATGATGAAGTATGTGAAGTAGAGGATCTCTTAAAGGTTGCCTTCCTCTTTATTTGTTGTTCAATCTTTTCAGCCTTGTGGATGGCATCCTCAAGTGTCACATAGCTTTGGAGCTCAAGAATATCTTGGATCTCTCTATTAAGTCCATGAGTGAACCTTGCAAGTGTAGCTTCCCTATCTTCTTGGTAATCACATCTTAGCATAGTCAACTCTAGGTCTTTGTAATATTCTTGTACGCTCCTAGAGCCTTGGTTCAATCTTTGAAGTTTGATGTGGAGATCTCTCACATAAGTAGGTGGTATAAATCTTCCTTTCAATGCATCCTTTAGTTGAGTCCATGAAGTCACTTGTGGTCTTCTCCTTCTTTCAGCATCAACAAGGATTTGGTTCCACCACACTAGTGCATAACCTTCAAACTCCAAGATAGCTAAGTTGAGCTTTTTCTCCTCATTAAGCATAGGGTAACATGAGAACACTTGGTCTAGTTTCATCACCCACTCTAGGTATGTTTCGGCACTCCCTTCACCATTAAACTTGGGTAGGTTAAGCTTTAGGTTCCTCTCATCTATCCTACCTTCTCCCTCAAAGAAGTGATTGCCACGGCCATACCCTCCATATCCTCCATATCCTCCATAATTTTCTCTTCTTCCTCTCCTTCTATCTTCCTCATATTCTCTATAATCATGGTCATCCTCATAATTGCTTCCTCCTTCACTATCCCTAGGTGAAGAATGATTTCCTCTATGATTTCTTCCTCTCCAAGCTCCTCTAGGGTCATGGTTGTCTCGGTTATCACTTGTTTCCCCATGGTTTCTTTTCTCAAGTTCTTTCCTTAACCTCCTTTCCTCCTTAGCTCTCCTCTCTTGGTCAAAGCTCTCATCTAAACTAGCTTGCATCATAGTTTTCATCAAGTCCATCATCTTCTTAGTTTTAGGTGAAAGATCATTTCCTATACTAGGAGAACTATCCATGGCTGCACAAGAAAGGTTAGATAACAAATAAAAGTATATAAAAGATCCTTGCCACTCTCTAAGTGTTTCACTCTAGTAGCACTCGTGTATCACACTTTCAAGACTCTTTCTCTAATGTTCTCTCTTGTCTTTTTCCACTCAACCTCTCTTTAAACTCTTGTTGAAACCTCTAATCAATTATCAAGGTCTTTGTTTCCAAAGTGAAAGAGGAACGATTCTAGAGTTGAGCTTAAGAATTCCAAAGGATACAAACTCAAGACAAAACCTTAAGAATTCAATAGAAGACAAGCAATAAAGAACAATTGAAAGAATTAAGCTACTCAAATCAATGAACGAAACAATGTGACAAAGGCACAATCAATGGAAACAAACTATGATGTAGTTATAGGAAGCAATGAGACAATTTGTAAGCAAGTTTTGACACAAAAACAGAGTGGTAATCGATTACTTAGGTTTGGTAATCGATTACTCCCGAGGCTTGAATGTCCAGAACACAAATTGGAACAGTGGTAATCGATTACTAGTCGTGGTAATCGATTACTACCGAGGCTATGAATGTCCAGAACACAAATTGGAACAGTGGTAATCGATTACTAATCGTGGTAATCGATTACTACCGAGGCTATGTCTTTCTGCACCTTGTTCACAAATGCAGTTCACCACTACCAAGCACAATGCACACCTCAAGTTCAAGAATCAAAATTATTAGCACTTTAAACTCACATTTTAGGTGTAATGCTTAGTCCTAAGTGTCTTTATAATCCAAAGCTCATTGAATCACTAATTTGATGATGAATAGAGGCTCATTCAGTCATGATACTGCACTTGCATAATGTTTCTTTCTTACTTCACTTGATTTCACTTCAATTTCACTTTTCTAGTTTTCTCTTCTTTGAATTTTCTGTTCTTGCTATTCTTTTTCTTGTAATCTTTTCTTTTGTTTTCCTTTTCCTTTTGACTTGTATAATCTTTTCTTGATTTTTCTTTGCTGTACTAGACTTAGGAACCTAAGACTAAAGCAAATTTGAGTCTAAAATTGCTAATAACAAAGATTATGCAGAAGAAAGCTACTTGACTTGTAGTGTACAGCACACAAAGCAATGTGAACAACACTCAGAAAACAGGAGAATACATGAATTCAACAATTTTGTAGATCTGGAATTTTTTTCAAAAGGAAAACTCAATTATAAGATGAAGACAACTCAAGGAACATGTGAATTACTCAAACAATTCAAGCAATCACAGATCTATAACAGAATTTCAAGAAAACGAAAATTCAAAGTAGAACTCAAGAACACACAAAAAACAGGGACTGCACTAAGCAAAAAGATGAAAAACGAAAATTCAAAGTTCAAGACTCAAACCAGATTGAACGAAGCTCCAATTGAAGTAGAACAAGCTCTAGATACCAAATTTGATGTGGTATCAAGAGAAACAAGCTCTGATTACCAAATTTGATGCAAGCCTCGTGAGAATTACAAGAATTGAACGGACCTTCATGCTTCAATGGAGTTTCTAGGTTTTTAGATTTGGGGAAAAACGAAGATGTAAACAGAAAATGAAGAGAACAAACGGTTTAGAAGAGAAATGGAAGCGCCATGGCAAGTGCCAATAAGCTCAAGGTGGAATCGCCACAATGGATCAAGAAGCCATTGATAAGATTCAAGGTTCTTCACAAGAACTCTAGAGAGAAAATGCTCTCACACAAATTCTGAATTCTATATTCAATTTCCAAAAGTCCTTTACAATTCAGTTTGTTAGGTATTTATACTAATTGGAGAAGTGCTAGCTTACAGCCCAAGCTTCTAGCCTATATACATTTACGTATTTAAATGGAGAAACAGCCCAAAGTTCAGAAAAGCTGAGAATTGCTCGTGGTAATCGATTACTTAGTCGTGGTAATCGATTACCAAGGATCTTTGGGTGTCCAGAATTGAAATTGTCTCGGTGGTAATCGATTACCTGGTCGTGGTAATCGATTACCACAGTGCCAACCTCTCAGGTAATCGATTACTAGGTCGTGGTAATCGATTACCATCCTGAAACTGGAAGTATATCTGCCTTGGATGTGCATTTATTCACTAAACAAAGCCCAAATTAATTTCCCCTAACCTAATTACAACTTTACAACATGTTTAGAAGGTTACAAGTCCTATTACAAATTGAGGAAGAGTCTTGAGTTGAATCTTGGCTTTGACTTTTGAGTTGACTCTCAACTTCTTCTTGAATTCTTTTGTGCATGGCTCTTGTAACTCTTCTTGTCAAGGATGGTCCTCCATCAAAGGCAAGGTAGCCTAAATGCAAAGATCAAGCTTCCAACCTTTGTGGGAAATGGTGAGGCCGAATCCTACTTGGATTGGGTCATGAAGGTGGAGCAAGTTTACTCATGTTATACCCACTTGAGAGAGGAGGAGAAGTTGAACTTAGCCATCCTACAATTTGAAGGATATGCCTTGGTGTGGTGGAACCAAGTGTTGGTGGACTCCTTTGCAAGAAGAAGGTCTCAAGTCACTTCATGGACTCAACTCAAGGATGTTATGAAGGAAAGGTTTGTGCCTCATTCTTATATTAGAGATTTACATATTAAATTGCAAAGACTAACACAAGGGTTAAGGAGTGTTCAAGAATACTACAAGGACCTTGAATTTACCATGCTTAGGGCGGATTACCAAGAGGAAAGGGAGGCTACACTTGCAAGATTCATCCATGGGTTGAACCATGATATCCAAGATGTGCTAGAGCTCCAACATTTTGTGACCCTTGGAGATGCTCTTCACAAAGCCGAGAAGATAGAGAACCAATTGAAGAGGAAGAGCACCTTCAAGAAGAGCTTCACACCATACAAGTCATCATGGAAGGACAAGGGTAAGAAGGAATACAATTCTTCATCAAAAGGAAAGCTTGGCCGTGAGGACTCCAAAGGTAAGGAGGTAAAATCTTCTACTTCCAAGCCTAGTTCTATTAAATGCTTTAAGTGTTTGGGGCATGGCCACATTGCATCCCAATGTCCTAACAAAAAGGCCATGATTGTGAGAGTTGATGATGCAATCACTAGTGAGGATTCTCAATATTCATCTAGTGAGAGTGAAGAGTCTAGGGAGAGCACTAGTAGTGAGGAGGAGCAACCCGAGGATGGAGATCTCCTCATGGTGAGGAAGATGCTTGGGAGTGCTCTTAAGGAGTTGGATGACTCCCAAAGGGAGAACATCTTCCATTCTAGGTGTTTAGTTGAAGGGAAGGTATGCTCCCTCATTGTAGATAGTGGTAGTTGTACCAATGTAGTTAGCACTAGGCTAGTAAATAAGTTAGGACTTAGGACATCCCCACACCCTAAACCTTATAAGTTACAATGGTTGAGTGATAAGGGTGAAATGGTGGTTAGTAAGCAAGTTCTTATTAACTTTTTCATAGGTAAATATAGAGATGATGTGCTTTGTGATGTAATGCCTATGGAAGCCACTCACCTATTACTTGGGAGATCTTGGCAATTTAATAAACATGCCATTCATGATGGTGTCTCCAACACCTATATTTTTTCTCATATGAGCAAGAAGGTAAGAGATGGAAGGGTGGCGCCATGGAGATACTCCAATAAGCCTAGGAGGAACCGCCACAATGGAAGCAAGATGCCATTGATAAGATTCAAGGATTTTCCCTAAGGGAACAAGAGAAATTCTCTCACAAGCTTAAAGCTCTTTGTATTCAAATTCATCCAAAAGATCCTTACATGAGTTTTGGCCAAGGTACTTATAGGCTATGCTTCCTTGGCCTCCAAGTAAGTCTAAACTAGAGTTAAACTAACCTAAGCCTAGTTAAAAGCCTAAGCAAACCGAAATCCTACCTTGCCCACCAAGTAACCAAGGTAGTTAGGCTAGCACATGTCATCACATGGTCTTCACATGGCCTTCACATGGGTGCACATGGGTTTGTCTCCCCTTGGTACCCATGCGATTAGCCAAGTCATCAATCCCAAACACTTTCTAATCAAGGGTGGAGATTCTTGATTAAGGTTTGGCATGGATCCAAGCTTAATCAAGGCTTTCTTCCTAATTTTCAAGTGTTCCAAGATTCACACTAGTTTTGGCCGAAAAAGTACTTAGCTGATTTTGAAAGCTTTGTGTGATCCTTGACCTTAGGAATTTATGGCTTGCCTAATAGCTATAGAAAATCGTGGGCTTTGGGCTTTGGACCCTTAAGTCATACCCTAGAGTTATTTACAATAGGACCTAATCTTGTCCCATACAATTTTACAAGATATTACAAGTTTAAGTCTTATACTAGGGTACAAAACTTAGAGCTTTTCCACTTCCTCTTCAAGTTTCCTTCTCTTGCTTCTAGTAATCCTTCTTGTCCTAGATGTGCCTACATCAAACCCTCCTTCTTTGCTTGAACTTTTCCTCAATTTAATGTATTTATTTGCACCTACATCAAACAAAGAAGATTAGAAATATTTAAAAGAGTTACTACCACAATACTCACTTGGAAGTTCTAGCTTGTATGCATTTGGATCCAATCTTTCAATGACTTTGAAAGGTCCATCTCCTTTTGGAAGAGTTTGGAGATAACTTTTCGGTTAAAAGATAAGCAATAGAATTGATGAAGATAGAACCACTACACAAGGATAAAGAACCAAGATAAATTCAAGGCTAGCAAGAGATAATAGAAATTGATTTTTAGAACCTGATTTTCGGAAATCGAAACTATGAGCAAGATATAAGGTCCGATTTTACGTGAGCAAGAATCTACACTAGAGGTGTTTAAAATGCACTTTGGTGCAGTAAGCAAACCGGATATTAAAGTCCAAAGTCCAATTAAAATACCAAAGAAAAATTTACAAGTTTTATTTCCTAACAAGCGGGAATTTTCAAAGACAAGGTATGTGTCAACAAAGGTTGATATAGCTTCCTTTGTTCTTCTCTTTCCCATACTTGAAACTCCTTCATTTCCTTATTAACCTCAAGGTCCAGATCTGCAAACACTCCAAGAATTTAGATAAGATCCAAGTGACACACAAAATAATACAAAAGTAGAAGAAAACAAGTTAGAAACTCCTATAGTCTCTTCTCTTGATCCCTCTTCTTCTCGTTTCTTTTCTTCTCTCCACTTGGTTCACTTATACATGAAATTATGCACATGAAACTATGTGAATGCAGAGGTATAATGCAGCAAAGAAATCAAGCAAAGACCGAATCACTAAGACACCCCAATTCACAATAACGGTTAAGGCAAATTCAAGTGTTCATAATTTTCAGCATGTGTTCATCATGGAATGCATGGACATGGTATATTAATTTCTTATCCACAGGGTGCAGCAAGGCAGCAACTAAGAACATGCAAATTAATTCAAAAATCAAGGCTACAATACAAGGAAATTCATGTGACAAGTTGGAAACCTCACAACAATCACGAAAATCAAACAAAAACTATGAACTAAGAGATGATCCTAATCTAAGAAAAGTAGAAAATAGAATGCAAGATTCAAAAAGGTAAGGATGCATCAACAAATACATTCCACCCGGATCAAATACTAAACAAGGTTCCACAAATGGATTATTATATGTTGTAACACATAGGTAAACTTTATAGTAATTGCATAGGTGTAAAAGTAAATGATACCTTCTATTCAAACACCCTTTAAATTTGTTAGTTTTACCTAAGTTATTTATATGCCAATCATATAACAACAAGATAATTTCCTTTCTAATATCATTAACACAATCTAAGGAAGTAAAAGAAGAATTTAGTCCATATGTCAAAGCATAACCAAAGCTCTTTGGAGCTTGTACTTCAAGTTGTGTTGATAGTAGCATTTTCTCAAGTTTGGACATGTTTTGGTTAGAACTCTCCATCAAGATGCTTCCTCTAGGTGTAGAAGTTTCCAAAGTACCCTCCTTCTTAAAATCTTCCATCAACCTAGAAGGACATTCAACATTATGAAGATAAAGATCATTAGGTTCAATTAAGAATTCCAAACTACCAAATTCTAGAATGGTCTAAGGTTTAATACCATAATACTCAAGTGTATAACATGAAAAATCATATTTATTAGAAGTAAAAGGAATACTAAGTGGTAAAGAAACTCTTTCAAAGGGAAGTTCAAACTCTATGGGTACTTCCTTTTCTTTACAATGTTTGTTCCAAGGCTCCATTAGGAACAACTCTTCACTTGGCACCAAAACAAAAGGTGGTTTGTAAAGTTGGCCACAAGCATCTTTACAAAGGTCTTCAAGTGCTTTTCCTTCTACATCTTTACACAAGAGAATTTTAATTTCTTCTTGATAATCATCCTTTGGAACCATACCTAAAATATTTTCCAAACAAGAATCAAAAGAATCAAATGAAGGGTTAGCATAATCAAGTAAAGAATCACTTTTCTCCCTCATTTGTTTTTCCCTCAACTCTAATTCTTTAATTTCTTTTTCTCTCAATTCCTTTATCATTCTCTCTTTTTCCCTTCTCCAATACTCATCATAATTCCTTTCATTTTCTTCTAACAACCTTCTTTGTTTTC
The DNA here is from genome assembly GCA_026586105.1 of Hylodesmum podocarpum. Lineage (NCBI taxonomy): Eukaryota > Viridiplantae > Streptophyta > Magnoliopsida > Fabales > Fabaceae > Hylodesmum > Hylodesmum podocarpum. The sequence goes on along the minus strand of JALJEV010000058.1, from coordinate 4,683,023 downwards.
TTTCTCTCATTTCCCTCTTATAGTCATAATAATCTCTATCACTTCTTTCATGTGAAGGATGGTACCTCTCTTGTTCTTCCCAATGGTATCTTCTATACTCATGGTTCCCCCTCACTCCCTCATGGCCAGCCCCTCTCACACCTCTTCTCTCAAAGTTTAAAGGGTCATGTCCATGGAAATCATCTCTATAGGGGTTCCCAACATCATTACCAATGGAAGTCATATGTTCCCTTCTCCTACCACTTCTCCTTTCTCCCTCTTGCCCATTTCTTCTCTCATTTTCACTTCTCCTTTCCCTCCTTTATCTTTCCCTTCTATCACTACCTCTATGTTTATCAAAAATCTCATTCAAATCCTTGTGAATGTTTGTTTCAAATTTGTCCATTGCTTTCATAAAGCATTTCATCAATTTCACATCATTAGGACGTAATTGATCTTCACTATTGGGGAAATTTTCTCCCATGGCTGCAAAGAACAAAAGGTTAGTATACAAGGAAAATATAGAGCAAATAAACCTCACAAGCTTTCTAAGTGTATCCACTCAATCAACTCGTGTATCACACAAATCAAGGGTTTTTTCTCTATTGATTCTCTCTTGCCTTTTACCACTCTTTTCTCTTATGCTCACTTAGAAATTATCCTCTAATCAATTATCAAGGTCTTATCAATCCATTATGAAAGAGGAACAGTAACCAAGCTAGGCTTAAGAGGCCAAGAAAGACAAAGACTCTAAGACAAAACCAAGGATTCCAAAGGAGACAAGCAATAAAACTCAAAAATGAAATGAATGGCTACTCAAATTGTGGAGAAATTTTAATGAGACAATGGCACATAATAGGGCAGAAAAATATCATATAAAAGCCCAAGGAAACATGTCAAGACAGAGGCATATCATGAGGCATTCAAAACTGGACAACAAGCACTCAAACCAATTAGAAACCGAAAGTTAGAAACCTATTTCAGAAAAATCAGCAAAAAATATTAGCGACCGATTTTGCCTAGTTTCTATACTTTGCTAGCTATCATGCTTCTCATGCAAAATTCAATTAAATGCCTATATGTGCAGTACACTAACATGTCCAGCAAGGTGCAGTGCAGTGGAGAAAAAGAAAATTACCTGTAAAGAACCAAAAGATACACAATTCACTAGGAAGCTCAAAACTAGAATTTCAACTAGAATGGTGTAGGTTCTTTCCTAGGTCCAATGGTGTTTCTTTTGTGTAACTCTTTTCTTTTTCACTTTCTTTTGTTCTTATGTTGCAGTACCTTTCTTTTCTTTTCACTTCTCTATGGTTCTCAATTTTCACTTATTTCTAGAACCACTACTTTTCAATACTAGTTTTTCTTTTCACTTGTTTTTCTTTCTCTTCTCTTTTCTTTCTTTTGATTTTGATTCTTTTCTTTTGTAATTGGATGGATGGACCGAAACCTTTAGGGAACTAAAAGCCTCTTCTAGGTTTAAATCCTAGCTCATCATAGCAATTACAAAGTCTACTCAAAATTTCAAAGCAAATGGTAATCTAAAAATTACTAAAAACTCAAAATCATGCAAGCATACACTAGTAATTGTTCCTAAAACTTAGGAATCATGTGATACATGTAATTGAACCTCAAGTGAAGTACAATCCAGCAAGCATGCCTCACAATACAGTAAAGATACAAGACTAAACAAAAATCATAATGGCATACATGAATCATAACTTGCAAGAAGAGAAACTAGAAAATCATGGAATCAAAATTGCAAGCTAGTAAATCATGCATTCAAGAATCAAAGGAAGAACATGCCAAGGTGAGTCATGGCCTAAGGCTATAACCAAAAGAAGAAAAGCATGCTCCAACTCAAGACTATGAACAAGACAACTCAAAGGAATCAAAACTAGCAACTCAATGAAAGAAAGACTCTAGAGATGAAGAAGACAAAGAAAAACTCAAGACTCAAGGAACTCAATTACTAACCGGTGGTGATGACTCAAGGTTGAAGACAACAAGCTCTAGATACCACTTGATGTAGGCCTCCTTGGGGTTAATCCAAAGAAGCTTCAATGTTGTCCAAATGTAGTCTTCAAACTGTGCTCATCAAGAAGAACCAAGACAAATGCCTCGGTCATGAAGCTTTTTAGGGGTTTAGTGTTTAAGAAATCAAAGCAAAGTGAAATAGGTAAGAGATGGAAGGGTGGCGCCATGGAGATACTCCAATAAGCCTAGGAGGAACCGCCACAATGGAAGCAAGATGTCATTGATAAGATTCAAGGATTTTCCCTAAGGGAACAAGAGAAACTCTCTCACAAGCTTAAAGCTCTTTGTATTCAAATTCATCCAAAAGATCCTTACATGAGTTTTGGCCAAGGTACTTATAGGCTATGCTTCCTTGGCCTCCAAGTAAGTCTAAACTAGAGTTAAACTAACCTAAGCCTAGTTAAAAGCCTAAGCAAACCGAAATCCTACCTTGCCCACCAAGTAACCAAGGTAGTTAGGCTAGCACATGTCATCACATGGTCTTCACATGGCCTTCACATGGGTGCACATGGGTTTGTCTCCCCTTGGTACCCATGTGATTAGCCAAGTCATCAATCCCAAACACTTGCTAATCAAGGGTGGAGATCCTTGATTAAGGTTTGGCATGGATCCAAGCTTAATCAAAGCCTTCTTCCTAATTTTCAAGTGTTCCAAGGTTCACACTAGTTTTGGCCGAAAAAGTACTTAGCCGATTTTGAAAGCTTTGTGTGATCCTTGACCTTAGGAATTTATGGCTTGCCTAATAGCTATAGAAAACCGTGGGCTTTGGGCTTTGGACCCTTAAGTCATACCCTAGAGCTATTTACAATAGGACCTAATCTTGTCCCATACAAGTTTACAAGATATTACAAGTTTAAGTCCTATACTAGGGTACAAAACTTAGAGCTTTTCCACTTCCTCTTCAAGTTTCCTTCTCTTGCTTCTAGTAATCCTTCTTGTCCTAGATGTGCCTACATCAGCACCCTTACCCAACCGGCCTACATATAGGAGTTCTCCTCAAGAGACTCATGAAATGCAAAGGCAAGTAGAGGAGTTGATGAGTAAGGGGTGGGTCAAGGAGAGTTTGTCTCCTTGTGCTTCACCGGTTATTTTAGTGCCTAAGAAGGGGGGAACTTGGAGAATGTGTACCGATTGTAGAGCAATTAACAATATAACCATTAGTTATAGACATCCAATTCCTAGGCTAGATGACTTACTTGATGAGCTACATTGAGCTAAGGTATTCTCCAAGATTGATCTTAAAAGTGGCTATCACCAAATTAGGATGAAGGAAGGTGATGAGTGGAAAACCACTTTTAAGACCAAGTTTGGACTATATGAGTGGCTTGTCATGCCCTTTGGCTTATCAAATGCACCTAGTACTTTTATGAGGTTGATGAACCATATGCTAAGAGAGTTTCTAGGAAAATTTGTTGTGGTATATTTTGATGACATCTTGATTTATAACAAATCTTTCTTAGAACATCTAACACACTTGAAGCTTGTTTTGAAAGTGCTTAGGGAACAACATTTGTATGCCAACAAGGAGAAGTGCACCTTTGCCACAAATCAAGTGATATTCCTCGGTTTTGTAGTGAGTGAGCAAGGTGTGCAAGTGGATGAAAGCAAGATCAAGGCCATCCAAGAGTGGTCGAGACCCACCAATGCAAGGGAAGTAAGATCCTTTCATGGCTTAGCTAGTTTTTATAGGAGGTTTGTTAAGGATTTTAGTACTATTGCTTCACCTCTTAATGAACTAGTTAAAAAGGATGCTACTTTTATTTGGGGTCAAACTCAAGAGCATGCTTTCAATCTACTTAAAGAGAAGCTTACACATGCACCTATTCTTGCTTTACCTAACTTTGTTTGCTCTTTTGAATTAGAGTGTGATGCTTCTAACTTAGGTGTTGGAGCTGTGCTGATGCAAGAGGGGCATCCCATTGCCTACTTTAGTGAGAAGCTCAAGGGTGCTCAACTCAACTACTCCACCTATGATAAAGAGATGTATGCACTTGTGAGGGCCTTCCAAGTGTGGCAACACTACCTTCTTCCCAAGGAGTTTGTGGTGCACACCGATCATGAGGCACTGATGCAAACCCATGAGGGACTTGTAAGGGATCTTCATGAATAAGCAAAGGGGTGCCCCAATCTTCATTCACCAATGTTCAATCACTCTTAAACAGCGGAATAACTCAATATATAACAATGATAGCTCATGGTCAACACAAAAAGGGGAAGAAAGAAATAAAAAATGGAAGAAGGAAGAAGTGGATGAAGCACCCAATAAGCTTGGTTGGAGAATCGCCACTTGGATCATGGATCCATGATAAGATTCAAGGTTCTTGGAAGAAACCCTAGGAGAGCTCTTTCCTTTTCTCAAAACTTTAGTCTTAGAAATTCTCTTTTCATAAATGACCAAAGTGATTAAAAAATGAAAATTGCCTAAGTTATAAGACCCCTTGTGTGTGGTTGGCCTTGAGTCATCCTAGCCACTTGATCCTTGATGGATTGATCAAGTGATGCTAAGTACCCCTCACTTGATCAATTCAAGAAGGATCTAGAGTTAATGAGATCAATAGGCTCATAACTCATCTAAGTTTTTGATGATCATGGATTAATTAAGATGGAATTTTATGCCTTAGATTAGAAGTAAATCCTAAGGCTAGAATCCCTTCTTAGATGAGAGTCAACAATTTAGAACTTGACTTAAATTTACACCTTTGATTATGGGATAATCAAGTGGTGGAAATTTAAATGAAGTTAGTGGCAATTCCACTAATTCTCTCTCCTAATCCATCCACTCTCTTTTAAGAGAGTGTATTACACTTGCTTAGTTGGGTCATAAGACACTTAAGCCCATCTTAAGAGGCTTTGACCAACACAAATAGAAGTCAACATGTCCATAAAAGGAGCTTGGCCGAAATTCACAAACAAACATAGGTCCAAGCTTTACACAAATTAAAGCTAAACTAATTACAAAATACTTAGAAAATTACAAGGCTTCATTTGCCCAATTTGTTGACTTCCAAGAGTTGACCTTTTGACTTTGACTTTGACTTATTGACTTTGACTTGGTCAACTCTTCTTCAACTTGAGCTTCTATTTAACTTTGCATTTCTCTTGTAATTCTCATGCTTGGGAGATGGTCCTCCATCAGGCACTCAAGCATATCAAGGGTCAAGGCAAGCTAAGCAAGAGACATGCAAGATGGGTAGAATTTCTTGAAACCTTTCCTTACATGATTAAGTATAAGAAAGGTAGTACTAATGTGGTAGCCGATGCTCTTAGTAGGAGATTTTCATTGATATGCATGCTAGAAACTAAGATGCTAGGTTTTGATCACATTAAAGAATTGTATGAACATGATCATGATTTCGGCCAAGTGTTCATGATGTGTGCTCAAAGTGCTCATAAGGATTTCTTTAGGGTGGATGGTTATCTTTTCAAAGGAAAATGTTTGTGTATCCTTAAGAGAACTCTTGGTTTGTGAAGCACATGAAGGAGGCATCATGGGACACTTTGGAATTGATAAGACATTAGCCATATTACATGAACATTTTTACTGGCCACACATGAAAAAGGATGTGGACCGATTGGTGCGCAAGTGCATTACATGTCATAAGGCTAAATCTAGAAGCATGAATCATGGGTTATATACTCCTTTACCTATTCCCATTCCTCCTTGAATTGACATATCAATGGATTTTGTGCTTGGATTACGAGAACCAAGAGAGGAATGGATTCCATTTTTGTAGTTGTGTGTAGGTTTTCTAAAATGGCTCATTTTATTCCTTGTCATAAGGTTGATGATGCTACACACATTGAAAATTTGTTCTTTAAAGAAGTGGTTAGATTGCATGGTTTGCCTAAGGCAATTGTTAGTGATAGAGATTCAAAATTTTTAAGTCACTTTTGGAGAACCTTATGGGGTAAGTTAGGCACCAAGATTTTATTCTCTACCACTTGCCATCCACAAACGGATGGCCAAACCGAAGTGGTCAATAGAACATTAGGCCAATTGTTGAGATGCTTTGTTAAAGGGAATACTAGGACATGGGAGGAACATTTACCTTTTGTTGAATTTGCATATAATAGAGTTGTGAATGCTTCTACTTCCCATTCCCCATTTAAGATTGTGTATGGTTTTAACCCTTTAACACCTCTTGACCTTGTGCCTTTGCCACTTGAGTTTGCTTTAAATGTAGATGGAGTTGCCAAGGCCGAGCTAGTGAAGTCCTTTCATGCCAAAATCAAAGAGCACCTTGAGAAAAGGTATTCCAAGGTGGCGGCCCAAGTGAACAAACACAAGAAGAATGTGGAGTTCAAGGAAGGAGACATGGTGTGGCTTCATCTCAAGAAAGAGAGATTTCCTAATCTTAGAAAGTCTAAACTTCTACCAAAAAGGGATGGGCCTTTCAAAATTTTAAAGAAACTTGGAACTAATGCTTACTCTTTTGACCTTCCTACATCTTTCATTGGTAGTAATTCATTTAATGTTAGTGATTTATCTCTTTGTGATGTAGGTGGTGATGGGAGCAACTTGGGGACAAGTTTGCCTCAAGAAGGAGGGATTGATGGAGGACCATCTCCAAGCATGAGGATCACAAGGGCTATGCAAAGAAGACTAGAATCTGAAGTTGAGGAAGAGTTGACCAAGTCAAAGTCAACAAGTCAAAGTCAACAAGTCAAGGTCAAAGTCAAAGTCAATGGTCAACTTCTCAAAGTCAACAAATTGGGTAAAAGAAGCCTTGTAATCTTCTTATTAGTTTGTAATTAGTTTAGGCTTAATTTGGCATAAAGCTTGGACCATGTTTGCTTTGTATGTTTCGGTCAAAGCTTTAGTATTGGACATGTTGACTTTTGTTTTGAGTGGTCAAAGCCTCTTTAAATGGGCTTAAGAGTCTTATGACTTACTGAGCAAGTGTAATACACTCTCTTAAAATATAGTGGATGAATTTGGAGAGAGAATTAGTGGAATTGCCACTAACTTAACTTGAATTTCCACCACTTGATTATTCCATAATCAAAGGTGCAAATTCAAGTCAAGTTTACAAATGTTGACTCTCATCTAAGAAGGCATTCTAGCCTTTGGATTAGCTTCTAATCCATAGTCTAGAATTCCATCTTAAAATAATCCATGATCATCACTACTTAGATGAGTCTTGGACCTCTTGATCTCATTTATTCTAGATCCTTATTGAATTGATCAAGTGAGGGGTGCCATACATCACTTGATCAATCCATCAAGGATCAAATGGCTTAGGAAGCTCACGGTCAACACATCTATAACTTAGGCAAATTTGCTCATTGTATTCACTTTGGTCATTTATGAAAAGAGAATTTCTAAGACTAAAGTCTTGAGAAAAGGAGAGAGCTCTCCTAGGGTTTCTTCCAAGAACCTTGAATCTTATCATGAATCCATGATCCAAATGGCGATTCCTCTACTTAGCTTATTGATTCATTGAATCATGGTGCTACCATCTTTCTAATTCTACATCCATTTTTGATTTCTTCTTCTTTGGTTCCAAACCAAAACATCATCCTGTTATATAGCCTAATTCCGCACCTAGTCTCTTGATTGTTAAGTGATGATCACTTGGTGAATGAAGATCGGGAACACAAGGTGTTGAATCCGTGGAGACCATGTCATTGCCTTCATGGGTTTGCATTAGTAGACTTGATGTACATCTCCATTCTGTCAGCCCAATAAGGATAGTCATTATCAGAGAATGTCGACGGCTTGTTCATGGATGACCCACCAGACAAGAACGAGGGTCCTTGCGACTCCATCTCGGATCTTTTCCTTTAGCAGTTGTTAAGCGCTCAACCCTTAGAGGATGAGCTCTGATACCAAACTGTAAAAGATAAAACACAAGAAGGGAGGGTTGAATTGTGTTATTAAAAATTTTGGTCTTTTCGTCTGTTGATTTAAAACAGGTTTAGACGAAACAATTCTTTATCTTCAAAGATTAGTTTTAATGAAGAGACGTTATAAGTTGATTACCCCTGTTAGTTACAAACTCAAAGAAGATAAACACAAGTATTTTTATACTGGTTCATCTATTCAAGACTACGTCCAGTTACCCAGCAACTACTGAGTTTTCACTACAAACCGTGAAATGGTTACAAGTATTGTTTGAACCCAGCCACTTCTGGCTATTACAAGATATTCTTTGAGCACAGCCTTCTCAGGCTAAACAACCAGGTATTCTTTGAACACACAGCCTCCTCAGGCTAAAACACCACACAAGTGGATTTACAAGGTTTTCTATGAAAGAAAGATTTCTCTTCGCAGAGAGGGGTATACAATGAAGTTCAACAGTAGCAGTGAGCGAAAGCATAAAGTCTTAGCAATATAAGCATGTTCGCCAACTGAAACTTGAGAGAGTGAGGTCCTTATATAGGCAGGCTCTTCAGATATCCGTTAGAGATAGAAGAATTCCATTGAGCTTTCTCCATGTGCAGTCCAAAAAGGTGTAAGAGTGCAATCAAGTGATAGATTGCGTGTGCAGCGGATTAGATGGCATGTTCAGTCCTTTTTCTGACTTGTACAAAGATTTTCTTGGAAAAAGAGAACTCTTTTCGTGTAGCATAGGTAAGCCCGAATCCCCATACTGATCTTGGAAGCTCTGATGAGTACTTTAGCATATTTGAAAATTTGGCGCGAGTTACTCAAACTGTACTTCACTCTTGTGACAGACGATGCAGATCTTCAGTCTTAAGATTGGTTTGAAAGTTTCATCTAAAGAGTTTCGTCTATCCTTCCGTCTGAAGACTTGGCTTTGTGACAGACGAATGACCTTATTTTTGAGGGGTTATCTTCCGTCTGTGCTTGTTCCGTCTGACTTTGCTTGTAACACTTTGTTTGAGATGTTCCGTCTGTCTTGTAATAAATCAAAACTTAGAGTCGTTAATCTCTTTTGATCTAACATATTTTCTAAATAATAGATTGTTGTATCATAATGGACGAACACCATAAATATTGGTTCTAGTAACCCAATCAATGTCTATGTGTATGCATTGTCAATTCTAACAGTTATGCAGACAATTTATGTGTTACTTAATTACTTTGGTGCAGTAATTATAATTACTAAGAAGGGAAAGAAAGCTTGCATTGTTCTAATAGAAGGGAGAGATTCCAATATCCAAATTAGGGACAAGATAAGATTTTAGGTTTAAGTCCTATTAAAAAAAATAGGTGTCTAGAGAACTTTGCTCCCTAAATCAGGTTCACTCAACACAACTCAGATAAGACAGGGCCCACTATAACTTCCAAATATAAGAGTGTTTTGTCCCCATTTCCAGTCCCCTACCCTTAGCCAAATTAAATACTAACATGCCAAACAAAAAAAATCATAATAAATATCATTGCAAATAAATATTTACTATAATAGCAAACAATAATCATGTGAACCAAATTCACAAGAAGGAAGAATCACATTTATAATGTTTTATAATTCTACTTAGTTATATAATGCCCTACTAAATTACATGTCTCCTCATTTGCTTTCACAATATCAGCAATACTCAAAAAAATAAAAGACATACTTCCTCAATAGACAAATCACATATAAGCCACATAACTACACTACACTTCTTAAACTGACTACCATCTACCCAAAACTTATCATGAGGAACTTCATTAGTCCTAGATTTGTAGTCTACAATTAGTCAATCAAACCATGTCAATCTCATCCATCACTCATCAGAAAAAGTAGTCAAAATTATCCATCCACACAAAATCACCCAACATCTTCAAAATTCCACATCAATCCCCCCCCCTCAAAACTCTAAACATAAAAGCCGAGCAAAAACGGACCAAAAAATGCCTACATTTAGAAATTAACTTACTAATTAATCGATTAATAACCAATAAAGTTGAATCAACCGTAACACGACCTCCAAATTAAGAATTTGTAATATCTTCAAATTCCAAACGGCCCGGGATCCAACAAGAAATCTAAATCGAAAATGCACACAACCTTACCCAATTAAGCTCACTCAAACACAAACCTAAAAAAATTCCACAAGCTTTATATTTTGTTTTTCTTTTTAATTTTCCAATCATGGCAATTGTTCAACTAAATGCAGCCACCAAAAATCAGAATAACAAAACCAAATAACTCTACACATACAACACTCAAGAGCAAAAAGGGAAAAAGAATAAAATTATAAATTAATAAATTAAATAACTAATCAATCAATTAACAACAACACAACCACAGAATTAAGCATCCACATTATCTTCGAACTCTAAACAAGTTCCTCGATCCAACAAAGCAACCTAAATCCAAAACGCACACAACCTCTCAGAAATAACCTCACTCACCCTAGCACAAACTCGCAAACCTTGAAAACTCCTGCACAAGTTTAAGCAAATGAAAAGAACCTTATGTGAGGGATGCAAACAAGTTGTGTAAGAACAAAATCAGCGTCGGGGCATGTTGAATTTCACTGGCAGAGCAAGAATGGTGGAAAATATGACCGAAATCAACAGCAACAGCTTCGATTCTCTGAAAACTTAATCAACAACCCAAGCTCTCAGATACTTAATCATTAAAACTTAGTCACTTGTGACGACAAACAAAACTTGTTGAACAAAAGGAGAATGAGAGTGAGGTGAAGAGTAGGGAGAGATGAAGAAGAAGAATGACGTGAAAAGCACACCAGAGAAGGAGAAGAAATTAGAAGTTAGGGTTTTTTTTTTCTTCAAGGAACTCAGAAATTGATAAGAGATGTAGATTGATGAAAAGGGGAATGAAGGAGTAAAGAAATCGAGGAGTTAATGAAATAGTTCACGTCAAAATCTCAATCAACGGCGGGTATGAACAGAACTAGGGTTAAAAATCGATGTTGGTTATTCCATAACCGCTGCTATTGACGTGACGTTAAATGTTATAATTTCACTAGCGAAAATCATTTTCTTATATTGCAGTTATATACCGTGCAAAACATATGCAATGCTACCAAAACCACATATGTATGAAAGTCACGTGAAAAGTAGAACTTTAAAAATATTTGTATGAAAGTGGTACGGAAAAATATCTGTATGAAACTTAAAATGTTTATGACTTTCGACAGAGTGGTAGAATATTTACAACCTGTTGCAAAAACTTTTATACGAAAGTTGTACGAATCAACAACTTCACATTATGTTAGACATAAAATGTTAATGACTTAAAATATTTACGATATTCTAAAAGTGGTAAAATATTTACAACTTGTAAATCATATATGTTGTAAGAATTTTATGACTTACCACAAGAATATGAAACACTATAATTTAATGAGTAAAATGCAGACAATTAAATAGCAATTAATCACCTTAGTAAAAACATTGAAAGTAATTTTTTTATTATGTATAAATATTAAACTTACTACTTTCTTCAATTTTAAATATAGAATAAAAAATTAATTTACATTAATTAAAAAAAATTACAAATTGAAGAATTGTATTTATAGATACAAGGGGTACCTAATCGAATTTTCACAACTCATGAATCATTAATCTTAATAAGATTAAAACATATTTATATAAATGTCATTATATAAATATGAAATAACCTAGATTACATAAGATTTAAAAGAGTATTATTGCATTCTAGTATGGTATACTTTTGCACACTTTTTATATGTATAACCAAAATAAACACTCTACTCTTAGGAAATAATGCAACAACCTTTGTAAACTCCTTTTACTAATATAACCAAAATAAACACAGGAACAATTTATTTGACATCTAATCAAACTAACATTTGTGGAGTGCCCATGTTTCCTTGGGACCAACAACATCACTGCTTGTATCACTAGTACAAAAAGAACGTTCAATGTCGGTTAAAAAGGGTTTATAATGTCAGTTAAACCTAATGTAAAAGTGAAACAACGTTAAAAGTATGGACTTTTTAACGTCAGTTAACAACCGACGTCAAAAGTTGACTTTCTACGTTAGTTGTAGATAGAGCCGACGTATAAAGTGTTTCACAAATTAAAAAATAAATGGACTTTCTGTATCGGTTAGTTTATAGCCGACATAGAAAATCGTTCAAAATTTTGAAAAAAAATAAAAGAAAAAACAAGAAATGCATGCACATATCAAAAAATCACCAAGAAGATTTCTGCAAAGAATCACCACCAACCTTCATTGACATTTTCAAAGAGTAACCATACCATTATCACAAATTAAGATCAGTACAGAAAGCTCGACTTTTAAAGCAAAACATCTTTAATTCTCAAATAATAATTATAGTATTAAGAATAACAACTCACATACCTCAAAAAAAATCTAAGATATCTTGGAACAAGTTCCTCCGGGCAAAAAGTTTAAAATAGACCATTTTGGTTAACTATTTACCAAAATGGGTCTAATTACACACTATTTACGAAAATATAGCTGATTTGTCACATGATACTTTCTACATCGTTTATAAAATACCCGATGTAAAAATTGATACTTTCTACATCAGTTGTTTATCTAACCGATGTAAATGAATGCAAAAGAATGCTTTTTACATCGGTTAGATGAAAAACCGATGTAGAAAGTGTCAATTTTTTTACATCGGTTATTTCAAAACCGATGTAGAAAGTGTCATGTGGCAAAACAACCTAATTTTCATAAATAGTTTATAACTAGACTCATTTTAGTAAATAGTTAACCAAAAGGCCCTATTTTGGACTTTTTACCAGTTCTTCTGACTATTAAGATCTTTCATTGTAGAGCCTTTTCCACCAGCCTCCACATAAAGCTTTTTGCATTGATTTATCACCTTTCCTTTCAGTCATGGTAAAAAAAATGTAGCTTTCAAGTGATTTATTTTCTTCTTGCTTTGTATCACTTGCACTGTTTGACTTAGCAGAAAATTTATCTACAACTCCAATTTCAAAAATCAATGCAACTCCAATTTCAAAAATTAGTGTCAATGCTTCACTTGTAGAAATTCTTTAAGAAGTTATTAACTGATTTTCAATGTCTCAAATGGGTCCAAAGGATACTTAAGCAATAACACTTGGTTTTAAGTAAATTGGTGATAAAATTAGTGATAAAATGAAGTTGTTATGATGATTTTTGTACAAGGGACAATGTTTGTGCTAAAATGATTCTGTTTTGCCCACTCTGATTTTTTTTCCATGCCTTGTTTTAACTAATGGTAGCATAATTTAAGAGTGTTTTAAGTGTGGAAATGATGGAAATTGGTTTAAAATTAAATGAACTTAAAATGACCATATTATGACCATCACAAGTAACTAGTAGTTGTGCACAAATTCCATATTTGTTTTAAGTTCTATAACTTTTGACTACAACATGATAAAATGTGTCTAATGGACTTAAAAAAGTGTATTTTAAGTTAAAGGGTCATGAAAATTGATTTCATATTATTTAAAGTTAAAACAACCAATGCATGTTGTACCTAAAGATACAGAGTTTTGTGAATTTTGTATTTATTGAATTTTATATGATGAATGTGATTTATGGATTTGGAAGGAGACATTTTAAGTTAGAGAACCATGAAAATTGACTTTACATTAATTGGAAGTAAATTGATTAAGTTATAGCATTTTTACTACATGTTTTATGCGAAAATATAGAGATTCGTGAATTTCGTATTTATTGAACGTTGTGTGGATAAATATGATTTACGAATTTGAAATTTTGCACTTTAATTTAGGAAGCCATATAAATTGATTTCACATTATTTGAAATTGAATTGACCAAGTTAATAGTGTTTTATTAGATGCATCGAATTTTATGTGAAAAAATAGAATTAATTTACAAATTTGTATTTATTGAACAATGGATGATAAATTGTGGTTTTTGAGCTTGACAAATGTTTTTTTTGAGCTAGAAAATTATAGTAATTAGTTTCACATTATTTAGATTGAAATTGACAATATTATCAAGGATTAAATTGTTAAGTGTATATATTACAACATCATCTACGGATTTTTTTTATTGTACTGTTGTTATTGAAATAACGGGTTGATTACGTGAATAACTTCTATATATAGAGTATTACATACTGAATATTTGATGATACTGTTAATACTGAATATTTATCATTTTAAGTTAATGTAATTATGATATCAATTTCTGAATTGATAGTAATGTATTGTTTCATTGATGAATTATTGTGAAGTTAAGTAATAAGGAATAGACCATAATTCTCTAGAACAAGGAGATACTTGTGAGGAGAGACGAAAATTAATTATGAAAAGACAATAAATAAGCATAAAGAATAATGTGTTGTGATGTGATGATTCTCTAATGTATGTTGTATGAGTTCTAGTATGGTGTGGCGGTTCAACTTGATACATGGATACGCAAACCGGTATTTGTACACGCATATGAATTAATGTGAATGTCGAACATATATTGTGATTATTTTGAATGATGGAAACTCCGTATTGTTTGTATCTATGATGGTTTGTGATGTTCATTAACTAAAAATAAAAGATATTAGATGGGAGAAGATGTGGTGGTTCTGTGGCAGAATTTGTGTTGGATTTTTATCCAAGGGCATGATGATGCTCCGAAAGGTGTATTTTTCATGTATATAGGTCTTTTTTTTTTAATTTTAATTACGAAAATGGTCTGGGTTGCAAACATATTACAACCATGGGTATGTTTCCAATGAATGCATGTTAAGTAAAAAAGAATTAGCATATTAAGTTTTGATAATTACAGAACAGACGGATGGGTCATTAGACGCAGACGGAATAATGATCAGACGAATCATTAGTGAGCACAGGCGAAGAATGCACCCTTAAGCTCAGACGAAGAAGTTTAAGATGAAGTGTTCAAGTCATCAAGCTTTAAAGCAACTACATCAGATGAAGAATCTTCAAAGATCAAGACGAAGAGCTCAAAGCCTCATCTCAACTTCAAGTCATGAGTTAAATTGTGAAGACTAAGAAGACTTGAAGATGAAGAAGAAGATTGAAGACAGACAAATGACTTAAATATGAAGTTAAGTCATATTCATTCGTCTAGTGAATTTTAATGAAGTTCAGACGCAGAGTAACATGTGTCTTCACTTAAATCAAGTCGTTACTTAGAAGCTTCTAAAGGTAGAAAGAGATTTGGATTAAACCTCTGCAACACAAAAAGTAAATTGCACTTTTCGGTGAAATCTCTAAGCACATCAGTCAAAGTCAGATCTTATGTTGTCTTCTGCCGTGAAATCAATAAATGACATGATTGCTCACTCTGCCAGATGTTGGAGTACCCAAGACAAAGTACAAACGTTCAAATCTTCAGCCTAATGGATACTTCAAGAAGCTGCATATATAAGGACTTCATTGCAACAGGTTGAAGTTGGTGAACTACAGTACAAGCTAAAATTCCTCTCTACGTAGAGGATAATCTTCTTTGTTTTTAAGCTATGTAAACCACTGTTGTGGTGTTGTAGCCTGAGGAGGCTAAGTGTTTAAAGAACCTATTTAGCCTGAGAAGACTAAGGTCCAAAGAATACCTATTTTAGCCTGAGGAGACTAAGTGTTGAAAGAATACCGTGTTTAGCCTGTTGAGTCTGTGTCCAAAGATTAATTGGTTTAGCCTGCGGAGGTTGGGTTCAAAGAATACCAAGTTTAACCTGAGAAGGTTGAGTCCAAATAATATTTGTAGTTAGCTAGGAGTGGTTGGGTTCAAAGAATACTCTTAGTGAAAACTTAGCAAGTTTATAAGTAACTGGACGTAGTCTTTACAGATGAACCAGTATAAAAATATTTGTGTTCATCTGTTTTATTTTATTGACTAATTGGGGATAATTACTTAAATAAAAGTTTTATTAAAATCAATCTTCTAATAGAAAAATTATTTTGTGTTTGTCTAACGTTTTTATTAACAAACGCAACACGCATCGTCTGAAAAGATTTCAATTAACTAACACAATTCAACCCCTCTTCTTGTGTATTTGTATTTTACAATTTATTATCAGAATGCCATATTTCATAATTTATCGTCTCCAGGAAATCCTTAACAGAATGGAGTTGTGGAAAGGAAAAATAGAACTTTACAAGAAATGGCTAGAACTTTTTTACATGAAAGTTTACTTCCAAAATATTTTTGGGCAGAAGTAATTAATACCTCATGTTATTTACAAAACATAATATTGATAAGACCCAAATTGATTAAGACTCCTTATGAATTATGGAAAGGAAGATAACCCAACATATCTTACTTCCATCCATTCGGATGTGAATGTTTCATTTTAAATACCAAAGATCATCTTGTAAAATTTGATTCTAAAGTTTGTAAAGGATTTCTTCTTGGATATTCTGATATATCTAAAGCTTACAGAGTTGTTAACTCTAAAATTCAAGTTGTAGAAGAATTCATACACGTTAAATTCCAAGATAACACAAAGGCAGATAAAGAAACATCAGACCTAGAAACATCGTTTGATCTTTTGCAAATTAACTCTTCAAGTCAAGACAATGAACCTGTTGTCAGAATAGACACAGATGTCAAATCAGACGGAAGTACATCTACTAAATCAAACAAACCATCATCCTCTACTCATCAACGTGACAACATCAAGACTCCTGTAAGAACGTGGAAATTTGCCTCAAATCACTCCGGAGATCTGATAATAGGAGACAAGCATCAAGGAGTGCAAAAAAGGTCAAATTTTAGAGACCTTTCTGGATATGCCTTGGTATCAAAAATTGAACACAAAAGCATTGAGGAAAAACTCAAAGAAAATGACTAGATTCTTGCCATGGAAGAATAGTTAAACCAATTCACAAGAAATGACATATGGACGTTGGTTGAAAAACCCAAATATAGAAGCATCATCGAAACAAGATGGATTTTCAGAAACAAGCTAGACGAAGATGGAAAGGTCATCATAAACGAAGCAAGGTTAGTAGCTCAAGGGTACAATCAATAAGAAGGTATTGATTTCACAGAAACCTTTGCACCTGTAGGTAGATTAGAAGCTATTCACATTTTACTTACTTTTACTGTCCATAAAAATATTGTTTTATATCAGATGGATATTGAAAGTGTGTTTCTAAACGGTTTTATAGAAGAAGTTTTTGTTAAAAAACCACTAAGTTTTGAACATCCATCATTACCAAATCACGTTTTTAAGCTTAAGAAAGCTTTGTGTGGTCTAAAACAAGCTCTAAGAGCATGGTATAACAGACTAAACTCATTTCTGCTTAAAAATAGTTTTTCAAGAGGAAAAGTCGATACAATGCTGTTTAAGAAAAGTCTCTCAAAGGATTTCATTATTGTACAAATTTATATAGATAATATTGTTTTTGGTTCAACTAATGAATCTTTATGCAAAGACTTTTCTAAGGTAATGTAGAACGAATTCGAGATAAGTATGATTGGAGAGTTAAAGTTCTTCTTGAGCCTACAAATCAAGCAGATGAAGCAAGGCATCTATATCCACCAACAAAAATATACAAAGGAACTCTTAAAGAAGTTCAAGATGGATAATGTTTAAAAAATACTTGTTTAGCTTGAGGAGGCTGAGTAATACATTATTATTTTGATAAATTTCTCACCATTTATTACATTCTAATATAACATCATTAATGGTCAATTAGCATGATTTAGTTCATTTATGAGTTTGGACTCAATTGGGCTTTAAGTGCTTATTTTTGTTCTAATTTGCTGAAATTTCCAGTTTTGACAAGGTACACTAAAAAATGCATAACTCTCACTACAGAACTCCAATTGAGCTCCATTATACGTCAAAGTAAAGAGGACTCAGAGAGATACAAAATCTATGAAGACATCAAGAGCTAATTCGGACTGCATCTAGGGTGAAACTTGGCTTGAAAGTGACGCACGAAAACTGTGTGGAAATTACAGCGTGAAGAATTAGTGTAGGCCCATTTTAAATCATGTAATTGAACCATTTGAATGTATGCATTGGGTGGGTTTCAAACCCTGCACCCTGAACCACTTAAAATTCATGTGACTAGCACATGACTTGACCCCTTTATATACCCCAAAACTCAAATTTGAATACACTTTTCTTCACTTGCAATTTAATTTTCGTTTTTCTAGCACTCCAATTCAAGCATTTGTTTTTCATTAGGATTAGCATTTTAATTTCAGTTTTGTTCCTTGTTGTTACGTTTTTTATTACTGTTATGGAATTTCGATTCATGCTTAGCCTAATTTCAATTATGTGAAATTAATTTCATCAGCTAATTCAATCACAATAGGATCCCTAATTTCCTTAGATTCTCCGTTTTCAATTGCATGAGTACTCATTTTAGTTGTTATAATTTTAATTTGGAATATTTGATTGATGTTTTGAATTGAATTTTTGGTAGTATTATCGTTGTTGATTGATAACGAATGTAGAGAACTAATTATTGGATTCGAAATCGAGTCGTGTTCTCTCACGCGATTATGTAAGTTTAAAGGTCATCAAGTGTTCTATGATAATTCTCTAAGATCTTAGAGCGTTAGTTCAGTTTTGGAATGCAGAGATCTCGGTTCCAATGCACTGCATAGATGAGTGCTTTTAGTTTGTTGAACCGATGAGGGAAATTAGGATCCGACAGGGATCGGATTGGTGCCTTTTAATCATCTGTTAATTGCGTTTTAATTACTATTAATTATTATTGTTGCATTTAATTGTTGTTGTTTAATTGTTTTTAATTTTTCCTAAGCCTAAAAACCCCCCAAATTGCATTTAATATTTCGGTTACAGAGAAGTGAGAAAGTAATTCATAGGGAAACGATCCGAGACCACTATTACTGCAAAGTAGTAGTTGAATTTAGTATTATTTGATGCACGTTCAACGCGTGTGTTACTAAGGTCCAAAGAATATCTTTTTTAGCCTGAAGAGACTAAGTGTTGAAAGAATATTTTGTTTAGCCTGTGGAGCCTGTGTCCAAAGAATATGTGGTTTAGCCTGCGGAGGCTGGGTCCAAAGAATATCGTGTTTAGCCTGAGAAGGCTGGGTCCAAATAATATCTGTAATTAGCCAAGAGTGGCTGGGTTCAAAGAATACTCTTAGTGAAAACTTAGCAAGTTGCTAAGTAACTGGACATAGTTTTTACAGACAAACCAGTATAAAAATATTTGTGTTTATCTATTTTATTTTATTGACTAACTGGGATAATTACTTAAATGAAAGTTTTATTAAAATCAATCTTCTAATATAAAAATCATCTTGCATCTGTCCAAATTTTTCATTAACAGACGCAAAACACATCATCTGTAAAGATTTTAGTTAATTAACACAATTCAACCTCCCTTCTTGTGTATTTGTATTTTACAATGCACCCAGCCCAAGGACGCATTTAATGAGTTTGACCAGTAATGTGCCCAATGCAAGGGTATCTCCAACATGAAAATGCCCGACTCAAAGGTGCCTTTCGGGTAAGATTACCCAGGGCACGTCTAATCTTGATTGAGCCACGTGTCAATGTGTTAATGAGCTTAATTAACCCAAATCTAACGTGGATCCTTTGTTGAGCAGGTGATGTCAAAGTCAACCTGAAAATTTAAAAGAAATAAAACATGATAACAATTATGTTAAAAAAAATATAATAAACATTTTATTACAAACACAATTATTAAACTATTTAATAATTTTAGTATCTATTTCTAAACCACCTATAAATTTGAAAAAACAATGTTAACAATTACATTAAAAAAATTATATTAAATATTTTACTACAAACATAATTTTATTAAAAACACAATTTAAAAAATTTACTTTAAACAAAATCTTTAAACCATTTAATAATTTTGGTATTTATTTCTAAACCACCTACAAATATTAAAAATAAAATAAAATATGTTAAAAAACCACAATAAACATTTTACTACAAACACAATTTTATTAAAATACAATTTAAAAATTTTACTACAAACAAAATTATTAAACAATTTAATAATTTTACTATTTAATTTTAAATCACCTACAAATTTTTTAAAATATAAAATGTTAACAATTATGTTAAAAAAAATTCATTACTGCTCAACAAAATTCGCACCCCAAGTTTGGACGCCTTCATTTCATTTTCGCATCGATATGTTACTCAATTAGGATTATACGTGCCCTAGATTAATCTTGTCTCAAAGGTGTCTTTTGAACCGGACACTTTTATACTGAAAACGTCCTTGGACTAGGCGAATTCATACTCAAACTCATTACATATGCTCTTGGTTTGGCCGCATTTATGGAAAAAGACCATGAGATGTCTGTAATCCAGCCCAATTTTGTAATTAAAATTAAGAGAAAAAAACTTATATACGTCAAAGAGGCGAAAATTGAAGAATGAAGGGAACTTTCCTGACCCTATGGTTTGTGTTGGTGAAGGAGTGGGCTTGGCCCATTACGTATTCTTTTCGGTCTATTATTTTGAGTGTATGTTTTCCGGGCATAACCTTTTCTTTTTCTTTTTAATATTATTCGACTGTTCTGTTGTAGGATGGGCTCAAGCCCAATCGGGTCTTTCATTTTCTCATGTATTCCTGAATGTAATAGGGTCCTAAGTAGGGGTGGGTATACGGGTATAAGTCCATGGGGCAGCTTGCGGACCCCGCAATCCGCGCGGGTTTAGACCACCATTTTCAGAAAAATTTAGTGGTATAGTCCATAAAAGTCCGCCCCGCGCAATCCGCGGGTTTTGCGAGTCAAACCAGCGGGGTCCGCGGGGCGACTCGCAAATCCGCACTATTTAAAGGGTTTCAAATTGAAAACCTAATTTCACTTCCTGCCTCCGCTAAACCGCACTATTTAAAGGGTTTAAAATTGAAACCCTAATTTTACTTCCCGCCTCTCAATCTTTTCACACGTCTCACCCTCCCAAAGGAAGACGAAGATGTGGTGATGGAAAATGATCAAGCTTCAGAATCATTTGTTGTTGGAGATAATTAAAAGTTTATGTTATTGACTTATTTAGAATTTAAATTTGTTATTGGAGATAATAGTAGATTTATGTTGTTGACTTATTTTATTAAGAATTTAAGAGCAAAAATATAACAATTTTTTAGCATTTTTTTTAAAATTCCAAATTTAGCATTTTTTTTTAATTTTTTAACTAGGTCCGCGGGTTGGCCCATTTGGCCCGCGGGGCCCGCGGATTGGGGGCGGACCACCAAGTTAGGTTTATTTACCATTGCGGGGCGGGGCGGGGCGGACTAAGCTCTTCGTGGGCTTATACAGGCGGGCCTTATGCGGGGCGGGTTGGCCCGCTTACCCACCCCTAGTCCTAAGTCCAACGGAAAAGTGGAAAGATAAAATAATAAAAATAATAATATAAAATAAATAAAAAATAAAATAATGTAAAAGATAAGTAAATAAGTAGGATAGCAAGACGCAGAGTGTGAAACTAAAACAGGATAACAAGTATTAAATATAGATTTACACAATTATTTTTTTTTCTTTCAATTTTATTATCCACGTCTATAATTACTACCCCCGTGTCAGTGTACATCCCTCTTATTTTTTATTATATTCTATTTCTATGCTCAACAGGATCTCATATTATTTTACCATTATGATATTGTTTTTTAGTTTCATTGTAGTTCGAGATATTCTTCTTGAAAATATATAAACTAAAGGATAATGGAGTTGGGCATTCAATTTAGGGTAATCGTCACGAGAAGAGATGTGTGAAGTGTTAATACATTTCCTACGTGTCATTGACTTTCGAATATCTTCTGGTATGAAAATCATTCTGATGTTTTCACAAAAATATTAATGACAACTCTTAAAAGATTTTTATCACATTTTATAGTCAACATTCGTTGTAAACTTTTTTAGGTTGCGACAATGTTATATTAGATTAACAATTTTTTAAGGTCACGGGTTAGATCATTGAACACTACGTTCATGATTAAAATAACATTAAATATTTTTTATGATTAAAATAATAAATATATTATAATTTTTTAAAATTATTTTATTATTTTATATTTTTAAAAAACTAAACTACTCTACCTTCATATTTTGAAATATATAAATGATGACTTTTTATTATATTGTTCTCAATTGTTTAACTATAATTTGTCTATTTTGAACTCAATCGTAGCAAATACATTTACCTTTATTTAAATCATTTTATATATTTTCCGTCCCCATCTCTCTATTCAACGTAGGATTTGTTTACCCGTCATTTTCCATTTGAAAAATAAACACCGTCGTTCACCCGTTTCTCTTGTAAAAACAATGTTTAATAGCAAAAACGACTGTAGCAATCACTTTAGTCTCTCTCTTAGACGAATGCAATCCAAGGAGAATTCAAGAATGGATTCTCTGGGCACAACCAAGAAGCCCCATGCGGTGTGCATACCACACCCAACACAAGGCCACATAAATCCAATGCTAAAACTAGCGAAACTTCTTCACTTCAAAGGCTTTCACATAACCTTTGTTAACACCGAATATACCCACAAACGCCAACTCAAAGCAAGAGGTCCTGATTCCCTAAAAGGCCTCTCTTCATTTCGTTTCGAAACCATTCCTGATGGCCTACCCGAGCCTCTTGTGGATGCCACACAGGATATACCTTCCCTATGTGACTCCACTAGAAGAACTTGTTTGCCTCACTTCATGAAGCTGCTTCACAAAATCAATAACTCAGATGCCCCTCCAGTCACTTGCATAATTGCTGATGGTGTCATGAGCTTCACTCTTGATGCTGCTCAAGAATTGGGTGTCCCAGAAGTGCTGTTTTGGACCCCTAGTGCATGTGGGTTCATGTGTTACGTCCAATTAGACCAACTAGTTCAAAAGGGCCTAATACCCCTCAAAGGTAACTAACTAAATTAATTTTATTTTACTCTACATCAAAAATAATTTGATTTATGTTACAATTGATGAAAATTTACTATCTATATGTTACATAATTAAGATTGAGTTTGTTAATAGGAAGTAAAATATATAGTTCATATGATTTTTAATGTTACAGTTGAAAAAGTGTTGGTAGTTTGGTACATGAAAATTGACTCTATATGTTAGATGATTATGACTGCATTCGTTAATCCGAAGAAAAAAATGTAGTTCTTATGATTTTTATCTTTGGTAATACAATTTATGAGTTTAATTTAATAAATGGAAGTAATTTTTTTGTGATTGACATATAGATTCAAGTTATATCACAAATGGGTATTTGGATACAACAATAGATTGGATAACGGGTATTAAGGAAATTCGATTGAGGGATATGCCTAGTTTCATTAGGACCACTGATTCAGATGATTTTATGATTGAGTTCTTACGGTGGGAGTGTAGCAGAGCTCGAGAAGCTTCAGCAATAATTTTGAACACGTTCGATGCCATGGAACATGACGTTTTGGAAGGATTCTCGTCGATTTTGCCTCCTGTTTATTCGATAGGTCCTTTGAATGTACTCGTGAAGGAAATTCATGATGAGGAGTTGAATGCAATTGGGTCCAATCTTTGGAAGGAAGAGCATGAGTGTGTGAAGTGGCTTGACACCAAAGAGGCAGATAGTGTTGTTTACGTGAATTTTGGGAGCATCACGGTTATTACTAGTGAGCAATTGAACGAGTTTGCATGGGGACTTGCTAATAGCAACAAAACATTTTTGTGGGTTATAAGACCCGATCTTACGGGGAGTGAAAACGTAGTTGTTTTGCCTCCAGAGTTTGTGGAACAGACCAAAAACAGAGGTATGTTGTCTAATTGGTGTCCTCAGGAGCAAGTGCTGGCTCACCCTGCAATTGGAGGATTTTTGACTCATAGTGGTTGGAATTCAATATTAGAAAGTGTGTGTGGAGGTGTTCCAATGATATGTTGGCCTTTCTTTGCGGAGCAACAAACCAATTGTAGGTTTTGTTGCAAGGAATGGGGTATTGGATTGGAGATTGAACATGTTCAGAGCGACCAAATAGAGAGCCTTGTGAGGGAGATGATGGATGGTGAAAAGGGTAAAGAGATGAAGCAGAAAGTTTTGCAATTGAAGAATTTGGCAGAAAGTGCTGCTTGTAGCCCTGATGGATCTTCGTTTCTTAATTTAGAGAAAATGGTTTGTGAAACTTTTCTGGGCAAAAGTGCAAAACAAAGTAATGATAGATGAACATTTATGTCGGATGTAAACTGAATCAAACTTAAGATGTTTAAATTATTGTAAGTGTTTGGAAAGCGACAGCTTCAATTTCAAAATGGTGAGCTTATGATGCACTCAGATCACCTTCTAACCTGTGTTGTTGTTTCTGTTTTTAAGTTTTTAGAACACCTGATTTGTAGATGATTTTCAAAATTTAATGTATTTTAATGAGAAATAAGTGATGAATAATGTGAAAATAATTTTTCAAACGGATTCTAATCACAGATAAAAAAAATAGTAGACATATACGTTATTTCAAAAAATTTATTTTTGTTAATGTTTTCATACCTATAGAATATATCGGCCAACATTTCCCCTAAGTGATGAATAATGTGAAAATAATTTTTCAAACGGATTCTAATCACGGATAAAAAAAATAGTAGACATATACGTTATTTCAAAAAATTTATTTTTGTTAATGTTTTCATACCTATAGAATATATCGGCCAACATTTCCCCTTTTTCTCTCTTTGTCTATTTAAATTACAAATTAACCAAAAGTATTCATAAATTATTTTTCTCTTTAAAAAGTTAGTCTTAGAATTTAAGAAGATTTCAATGTTTTCAATTGCTATTTTATTGTCTTAATTAAGGTTTTTGAGGCACACCTCATCCTCTAAGGGAAAGTGTTAAACTCTATATTCATCGCTAACACAAGTTCTACAAGGAAGTTCCTCGCTTTCAATAATTATGAGTTTTTCTCATTTTCTATATAATGATATTCTTCTAAATTTCTAACTGTAGTTGTCCTTCCTAAATAAGATGGTTCGGAACAAAAAGTCTTACATTAATTTAATTAAAAAATATGTTCCTTTGAGAAACGGACGATGACGTGGTGGTGTCTGTACTATTGAATAAGATCCTGGTCGAGACTTTTCTTTATGAGGGAATAGGGACGAACACTCGGATGATACATTGATCGGATGTCGGTGAATAGGTACATGCAATAATTCTCTGATGCTTAAAAATATATGAAAAACTAGTATATTTATAATAAAATGAAAAATAAAGGAACAAGTACCTCCTGAGGGGGAGTTCCTTGTTTTTATGACTTAGTCAGCTATGCATCTGGCAAGGAAGATAGAGGTCATCTTTACTACAAGTTTGGTCGCCCTATGATAACTCAATAGAATTGATAATGTTGGTATTGTTGCAGGTACATAGACTTATGTCCATTTTCTGACAAATGTTGGAATTAAGCCTAAGTCATTATAGGTGGACTTATAATTACTTATTTATGACGACTGTTTTTAAAGAATGTATTAAACCAATAAATTTCAACGATATTAATAATGATGGTAATATGACCGTGCATTTAATATGAGGTGACGTGGTTTTCCACGTCACTTCAGACCATTATAAAATAAAATAAAATAATATTAAATTTGATATTTTAAATCTAATATATATATATATATATATAACAATATGACATAAATAACCCTGTTAAGAAAAGAAAATGATAACAATTTTATTTTCCTGCACAGCGTTTAAGAGCCTTATTTTTCCTGTTTATGCTTTCCTCCTCTTGCGAATCTAATGAATGAAGTAATATCGGTGGCCACTTTTTCATCCTTCCTTCTTTTTTTGATCAACAAACATAACTTTAGATGTATTATGAGTTAAATAACTTTTCCATTCCTTATATTCTTTTTATTATTTAATTTTTAAACATAATTCTTTATTTATCTTCTGTTAGTATTTTTAATTTTTAAAATAAAATTAAAAATATTAAATATCAAAAAAATATTCCATTTTAAATAGAATACAAAATACGAGAATTCAAGATATTTCAAATGAGTGGAACATATTTAAATCACCTAGTTCTCCTTTCACATTTGTCATTATTTCTTAAAAATATCTTAAGAAAAATATTTGGTAAACTACATACATAGATAACTAGACAACCAATTATAAAATATTAAAAGAGAAAAATACATATATGTATAAAATATGAAAAAAGAGAAATATATAAATATTTTATGAATAAATTGACTAATTAGCTACGTATTACCATTATTAGCCTAATAATATTGATATCTTAAATACATTGAATCATATATTGTAGTGATATTTGAAAAGTCAAAGCAATGATTAGAAATTGTCTTGCATGAGGATTACGTCAGAGACATTAACATTGTAGGAATTAATAGTCGGTTTCCTAAGTTTTATCGTGTGATAATTTGAGCTTCAATAATGTGGTTTGCTAGCGCAGTGATACTTCATTATCATTTAAGTTCCGTAGCATCATGGTTGGTGAATTATATGATTCAGTGGGCCAGAGGTAGTAATTAACTTTGAAAATTCAGTTGTTACTATATAAAAAATATTTTGATAGACAACTTCAATACACACAACCAATTATAAAATATGAAAAAAAAGAAATACATATGTATATACAATATGAAAAAGAGAGAAATACATATATATATTCTGTGAGTGAGTTAATTAATTAGTTGTGTATTGCAATTGTTAGCGTAGTATAATTGTTCCTTTATATGTCTAGAACATCATTCTACATTGTTACATCATTCTACATTGTTTCTTATTTTTTATTTGTTTCGAATTTGAACTTAGATACTCCCCCTCTTCGCCTAAAGCTAAATAAAAAGGCAAAGGGAAAAAATGAAAAATAAAAAAAAAGAAAGAGTGTAATGAATAAAGTTTAAGATCTTTTTTAAAATATTAGTAATGCATGTAAATTAGATTAGTTCCACGGAAGGAAGATTTCTTTTAATGTTGTGATCCTGTATCATAAAATAAAAATTTACAATAGGTTAATCTAGATGAACATAAATTAAAGTTAGTAGAAACATTTATATAAATACCACTAAGACAAAGTGCACTTGTTAAGACAATTTTTTTTTAAAAAAATATATCTTTTAATTTTAATAATTATAAATAGTAAAAGATAAAAGTTTATATTTATAAGATGATTAAGACTTTCAGATTTTTGAAACAATCAGACAGACAAGTATTCAACAACTAAGCACTGTAATCTCGATGAACTTCAAATTAGATTATTAAGATAATAGATAGAGCTCAAAAATAAGATAAACATCAATTCTATTTATTGATTTTACCTGGAACTTTATTTTGTTCAAAGTCTTAATATGAAAGCTTATATTCCAATTAAATATGAGAAAGTCAATTAGCTTGTTATAAAAAGATGTGTTAAGTTAAAGTCAAAGAGAATATTTTTGTGACATAAAGACCTATTGCAGAAAGAATTACAACATTTTTGTACCTAATCCTCGAATTGTAAAGATATTTTGCAACTTTGAAGTTGACAAATCAAGAATGCATTAAATGCAATGGAACGTTGAGTCTGCTTTCACTAGACCGAGTGAAGAATTTGAAGTTGTTAAGTTTAACGACTACTTCAAGTTCTCATCTATATAAAGACTGAAAAATGAAGATTTAAATTTGAAGAACACTCTAAAAAACCATTTGTGCAACTTTAAGTTCTTGTAAAAATAACCTTCATTCTTCTCTGTATATCATTCTCTATTTTGAGGTTGATTTTTCTTAGGTTAGACAACCCTTTGTAAATCCACACCCTTAGTAGTAATTTAGTCTAAAGAGACTGGGACAAAAGAATATTTGAAGTTATTAGCTTGGAGAAACTAGAATCAAATAATACTTGTAGTTGTTAGCCTGAAGAGTTTGAGTTCAAACAATACTTCAGTAACGTTGGCCTGAAAAGGTTGTGACTAAAGAATACTTGAGTTAGCTAGAAGTGTTTGGGTCAAATAATATTTGTATTCACCCTAAAATAGTAAATTTTTAGTTGTTGCTAAGAAACTAAACATAATCATGATAAGACAAACCAAAATAAAAATTCCTATTATTTCTTTACTATTATATTTGCTAACTGGGGTTGTATTGGGAAGTTTTTCTTTATTGAAAAATCTTTTTTATTGTTAGATAAAATTTGTACTTGATATTTATCATACTTGTCTTTAAACTAAAAAAAACGTTTGCAAAAACGTTTTTAATTTAAATTTTTGTGCTATTAATCCTCCTTGTGTAGCCATGGTCAAAAGCTTGGGAAGTGGAGATAAAGCTTTAAATGATGGAATGCTTTAAAAGATTATGGAAGAAATAGAAAGACTAAATGAGAGAATTGAAAGAAGAGAAAAGAAGGAGGATGAGAGGAAAACAAGAAAAGAAATAGAGAGAAAATTAAGATATGAAAGATACATAAGGAGAAATTATGGTAGAAAAGATTACTCTTACCATGGAAGTGAAACTAAGTATTACCCTCTTAGAAGAAACTCAAGAGATAAGAGAGAGCCTAAGAAAGAGGAGAAAGCAAAGCTTCTTAGATTTCTAAAAGCACCATATTGGTACGAGTATATTAAATGGGAAAAGGAAGTAGATGAAATCTACCATAGCCAAAGAATTAGTGATGAAAACATGATAAGATTGGTGAGTTTGAAATTTGAGAAGTGTGTTACTTTGTGGAATGAAATTGACAGGCTATGGAGAAAAGAGAGGCGACCAAGGATTGATATTTGACAAAGAATGAAATATTTGTTAAGAGAACATTGTGAACCTCATGATAGGATATGGAAAATGTACGACGAGATAGTGAGAGAAGAGAATGATAGAAAAGAAACTGAGTTAGTAGAAAGAAAATTGAGAGAGATAAGTGAAAAACAATTGAGAGAAAAGAGAGATAACAGAAAAATAGATAAAAGAGATGGAGCCGATGGAAAAACAAGTGAAGGAGAAATATGAATATTTACTTACTTATACTTAATGAATCTGGTAAGGTGATAAGAAATAAAGTTAATTTAGTAACTCAAGGTTACAAACAACAAAAATGTATTGATTTTATTAAAACTTTTGCACCATAGTTAAATTAGAAGCCACATGTATCTTGTATCTTGTTTGGTTTTGCTGCTTTTAAAAATATTCTTTTATATATCAAATGAATGTTAAAAGTGTTTTTTTAAATGGTTTCATTGAACATGAAGTTTATGTAAAAATTATGTTTTCTAACTAAAGAAAGTTGTGTATGGTCTCAAATAAGTTCCAAGACCTTAGTAGGACATACTAAAAAAATTTTATTAAACAATGGATTAATGAGAGGCAGAGTAGAAATCACTATATTTAAAAAAGATCTAAACAATGATTCTATTATAATTCAAATATATGTTGATGATATTGTTTTTGGTGTTATTAATGAATCTTTGTGCAAGTACTTTTCTAATCTTATGCACAGTGAATTCGAAATAAGCATAATAGGAAAGTTAAAATTCTTTTTGGATTTGCAAGTCAATCAGACAGAAGAAGACATTTACACCATCAATAAAAATATACCATAGAACTTTTGAAGAAGTTCAAGATTGACATTGCTAAGCTAATGAGGGCACAACAATGCACTCATTTGGTACAAATATTTACATAAATAAATCAGGTAAACCTATAAATAACATTATTTATAAAAATATGGTTGATTTTTTTTTCTGTATCTCGCATTAAATAGATATAATATTATGTATAATGTGTACTTGTATATTAGATTTCAATCCGATTTTAAAGAATTTTAACTTCATATTGTTAAAAGAATCTTGAGATATCTAATTAATATTATTAACCTATAATTTATAAAAGAAATTAAATTTTAGATAATTAACTAGACACTGTGATAATGATTATATTAGACAAAGTAGAAATCACTATATTTAAAAAAATCTAAACAATGATTCTATTATAATTCAAATATATGTTGATGATATTGTTTTTGGTGTTATTAATGAATCTTTGTGCAAGTACTTTTCTAATCTTATGCACAGTGAATTCGAAATAAGCATAATAGGAAAGTTAAAATTCTTTTTGGATTTGCAAGTCAATCAGACAGAAGAAGACATTTACACCATTAATAAAAATATACCATAGAACTTTTGAAGAAGTTCAAGATAGACATTGCTAAGCTAATGAGGGCACAACAATGCGCTCATTTGGTACAAATATTTACATAAATAAATCAGGTAAACCTATAGATAACATTATTTATAAAAATATGGTTGATTTTTTTCTGTATCTCGCATTAAATAGATATAATATTATGTATAATGTGTACTTGTATATTAGATTTCAATCCGATTTTAAAGAATTTTAACTTCATATTGTTAAAAGAATCTTGAGATATCTAATTAATATTATTAACCTATAATTTATAAAAGAAATTAAATTTTAAATAATTAACTAGACACTGTGATAATGATTATATTAGACAAAATAAAAAAAAACATATAAAGGGAGGAAACCACTTTCAGGAAAACTCACTCATATCCTGTGCAAGTAAGAAATAGAATTCAATTACTAAAGTAAATTATATATCTGCCGCAAACTATTGCCAAAGGACTACTCAAATTTTAAACAAATATATCTTTATATTTTATATGATAACACTAATGTAATTAAAGGTATCTGAATAAATATCTATAATGCGAATTTGTTTATTAGTCCTGCGTGGACCGTTTGTCAATTGCTAGTTACGTTTTGTAACACCTACTTTTAGGTGACATAAAATAAGTAAGAATGCCCAATTCCTGTTCGTTTATTAATCAAGAAGACTATACGTCTCAAATTGGAAATTGTAAGCTGATTTTGATGCCAGAATAGACTTCATACCAATGTTCCTGATACTGATCACGGATACCAAGTAGAATACGGAAACTTCAATTCAACTCCATGACGTACAGCACTTTTGCTGGCATGTTGCACGTTATATGTTATATTTTAGGGTTAATTAAACTTTTAGGTGGTTAATTATATTAAATTTTAAGTTTTGTTTTTTATTATTATTTTAGTCTTTAATTTAATTAAGCAACAAAATGTTGATAGAAAATATTTTCTAATATCTTTTTTATAACACGTTAGCTAATTTAGTGTAGAAATTAAAATATTAATAAAAATAAAAATAAATTAATAAATTAATAAAGTTTTTTAGAACAACTAAAAGCTTAAATGTGAAATAAAATGATTAAAATCCACTTTAATTGATTTTTTTTTTCCAATTTTATTTGTACGGTGCTTTCCACATGTTTTTAATTTGGACGAAATATATACCAGCTGCATCCAATTCAAATGAAACAGCTGTTGTAGTGTTGTTCCGTTTCTCTTGCTAATATTCATGGGATAGGTTTTTTTTTTTTCCAAGAGAGTCCGATCATGATTCAACGTTGAATTCTTCTTTGCAGACGTTGAAAAATGTATACCAGCTGTTGATCAAAATAAGTCAAATGAAACAGCTGTTGTAGTGTTGTTCCGTTTCTCTTGCTAATATTCATGGGATAGGTTTTTTTTTTTCCAAGAGAGTCCGATCATGATTCAACGTTGAATTCTTCTTTGCAGACGTTGAAAAATGAAATACAAATTATCGTGTGTAGATTAAAGACTAATTTTATATTTCTAAAATAAGTCAAAAGTGTTGATCAAATATAAGAATCAAACGTGAAATTATGAGAAAAAACGGTGTATTAGCTTTGAGTTATTGAAATCAATTCTACAATCTATTTATATTCATAATGTTCCATTTTTCCACTCCTTCTATTTGTTCTCATTTGAATATTTTTTAGTGAAATATTGAATTTTATTTTTATTTCAAAAATTGTTTTTATCTTATATTATTTTTGTCTTTTCCTATTTTTTCAGCCTCCTTTGTATATCTCTTATTTCACTTAATCTCTTTAAAAATTAATAATAGATATATTGTTATCTTTTTAGATTAGTTTTTTAAAATAATTTTTTATTTTAATAGTATTATTAAATTAATTTTAATTTTATCTCATAAAAATAAGTTTCAAAACAAATATTATCTCATAAAAATGTAGTATTTCATACAAATTTTTTAACTTATCACAATATCTTTTTAATGCATAATATTTATATATTTTAATTATATAATATAATTATGATATTTGCATAGATAAAATACTAGATTTACAATAGTACAATATTACTGACATAAGAGTAGTTCTCAAATGATATAGCCTTTTCATTTTATACTTTGTAATGAAAATACTTTGTGAAAAGTTTAAACAATGCCAAAATAAGTTTCATAATTGATACAATTTCTGCACGGGGATTACACTGTACAATTAGAACTCGAACACATAAATTCAAGTCTAGGATGGAGACAAGTTTTGCAGGCCTGCTAAGTTTTACTTAATTTAACTAATAATAATATGCTTCAATTTTATTTGTATTTTTTTTTTGTTTTGTTTTGGTGTAGTACGATTTCATTTGTATATCTGGACGAAATATTTACAGGCAATATCCAATTCAAATGAAACAGCTGTTGGAGTGTTGTTCCGTTTCTCTCGCTAATAATTTTTTGGATTCGCTTTCTCCAAATAGTCTGAACATGTTTCAAGGTTAATTTCTTCTTTGCCAACGTTCTAATAAAGTATCCAACTTTCAAAAAGATAAATAAATTGTTAAGGAAATGATAATGAGATTGACCATGTGGAATAAAAAAATAATTATTTTGTGTGGAATAATAGACTAAAGATTAATTTTGTATTGAAAAGAAGTCAAAGTGTTATTTAGTTTTAAATAAAATTTCATATGTTTAGTCTATTATTTATTTTTTATTAGCAATTTTTAGTCTATTTCATTAAATTGAAATTTTTATTTACTGTCACACAAAAAAGTCATGTGATACTTTTAAATTAATATTTTAATAATTAATTTGACAAGAATTGTAAATAATAATAAAAATAAATAAAAACTAAAATTAGATTACAAAGAACTAAAACTTAAAATCATAAAAACTCGAATAATTAAAAACATTAGAATCACGTGAAAAGAAGTAAAAATATTATGTTGGTGAGGTGTACATAGATCTTTTGACAATTATAAATATAGTAAGTACAAGTAAGATTTTTGTTTGTTTTACCCAAATTTAAGGAAGATAGTTATCACAATAGATTTATTTTTTAAATATTTTCAGTATATATTATATTACTTTTTCCTAATGTTACTTTGTAATTAATGTATATTTTCTTTTAAGTCCTTCCTCATTTCTCTTTTTTACATTTTCAATCTTTACATATATATATTCAGTGTCATATATATTGTCGAGAACATTCTTAAGTGGGAATAGTGATATTTATTTCCTCTCATGTAAGATGAATATAATATGAAAGTGTAAAAATAAAAAAAAATAGAAAAGAAGAACATTAGAATTTTTATATAGAAATCTCTTTTAAAAAAATACGTGATTTAATCGAGTTAAAAGATTTTAATATAAAAAATAGGATTATAAAGTATTTTTCTCGGTTATTTTCTTATGAATTTCACCATTTCAGATAATATATAAATTTCCTCTCTTTGGAATTTTTTCTTTTTCTCAAAGAAGAATACAAAATCATTTTAACTTTTTTGAGATTTCTTCACTTGCACATCTTGCCACTCTTTATAAATTCTCCTATTTACAAGAGAAGAGTGTGACTTCTCCAAAAAATACTGATTAATAAAGGCTAATAAATTTCCAAAATTTCAAAGATGTCCAAAAACTTTAAATTCATTCTTTAAAGTTGAATATGCATGTGAATAAATTTCTAAACCTTAGAATATTCAATTATTTTCTTATGCATCGTTCATATAAGGGGAATGTGCGCCGGATGAAATGCAAACATATACAATATAGTGAATTTAGTATGGCATGTGAATGCAATGAGTGAATGCAACAAGAAACAACTTGCATGCAATGCATTGTATGTGCTAATATAACATATGTACTTACAATGAAATGAACATGCTGCAGTTGTAGGAATAAAAGGATGCGTGAAAAAGGTATGCATGAGAGAATAAAAACTCGACACGAGCACAAATACAAGATAACAACATATTCGTTCAATGTGTCTAAAGTGGAATCCTAATAGGAATGGATCTATGGTTATACTATCATGAATCTTCTACCAAGGGTAATTTAGACAAATCTGGCTTTTAGAGTTGATGCCCACATTTGTAATAATTCCACTACAACAGATAATCCATCAGAGGTAATGCATAATGAATGAGGAAAACTCTAGGCGAGATCTTCCTAGTACTTAATCAAGTGTCACATTCAACATGACTATCATTGAACCTCCATTTCCTATAGACCCACAAGGGCTTAGGTACAGAGTCCAAAATCTCAACATGATACGCACAAAAATGTATAAAGAACAAATCCAAAAACACAAAATTAACCCACCTGCAAAATAACTAGAAAACTTTTTTTAAGTATAGAATCATGTTTTTTAGTTTTTTTTCTATTAAATAAATTCTGATTATGTTGGAAGACCAGTACTTGACAATTACGTGTGGCACAATTCGTGGGCTATTATTTGTATTAAGTTAACTCTTTTATAAATTAGTCAAGATTACAGTTAAATCAAATAACTGTAAAATATAAACACACAAGAAGGAGGGCTGAATTGTGTTTTTCAAAAACTATTTCAGACGATGTGTTCTGCGTCTGTATAAAATCGTCGAATCAGACGCAAACTTAAATTTATCTTTAAATATTGATTTTAATAAAACAGTTTAAGTTATTATTATCCCTAGTTAGTAAGTAGATAAAATATAATTAAAATAGTAATATTTTTATACTGGTTCGTCTTATGAAAGACTACGTCCAGTTACCTAGCAACTTGCTGAGGTTCCACTAAGAGTATTCTTTAAACCCAGCCACTCCTAGCTAAAATAAAGATATTCTTTGAACACAGCCTTCTCAGGCTAAAGCAGTATTCTTTGACCCCAGCCTCCGCAGGCTAAACCCAAGTATTCTTTGAACAAGCCTCCACAGGCTAACCAAGGTATTCTTTCAACACTTAGCCTCCTCAAGCTAAAGAATGTATTATTTGGACTTCAGCCTCCACAGGCTAGACTCACTGTATTATTTGGACCTCAGCCTCTGCAGGTTAAACTCAAGGTATTCTTTAAACACTTAGCCTCCTTAGACTACAAGATTACCATAACAATGGTTTACAATTAAGATCAAATAGAAAATTATCTTCTACAAAAAGAGGGATTTTACAATGAAAATTTTATTCTAAGTTTGTGGTGAGCAAACTTGTTTTCTTGAGAGCTTGAACGATTATGTATATGATCTTGATCAGAGTAGTTCGCCAAGTTGAACTCCCAGGGATGAAGTCCTTTTATAGGCGTTGTTGTGAAGTAACCGTTAGACTATAGATGTTAACGTTAGTCCTTGTCTTGGGTACTTTCACATTTGGTAGAGTGAGCAATCAGAACATTTAATGAAAAGTTAGCGGTTGTCAGTGTGAGATCTGTCTTTGACTTGATTCGCTTAGAGATTTCACTAAAACGTACAATTGTTTTTCGTGTTGCAGAGGTTTATTTTGAAATCCCTTTCCACCTACAGAACATTTTGAGTAACGGTTGATTTGAAATAAGTGCACGTGTTACTCAGAGTCTTAAACTTCATAAAAAGGCTAGACGAATGAATAATTCAAAAGAGTTGTGTGTTGAATTCATTCGTCTATCTTCAATCTTCGTCTTCAACTCTAGTCTTCATATCTTCACACTTAAGCACATGACTTGAAGTTGAGACGCGCTCTTCGTCTGATCTTAGAAAGTTCTTCGTCTGATAAAAATGCCTTGAAGCATGATGACTTGAACTTTGCGTCTGGAACTTCTTATGTTTTGAGGGTGCATCTTTCGTCTATGGGAATAATGATTTGTTTTATCATTGTTCCCTCTGCATCTGTTGATGCATCTGTCTGTCTTGTAATTATCAAAATTAAGATGCTAAGTCATTTTGACTTAACAATAAGTCATTTCCTCCAATTGTTCTGAGCATTTGATCTAGCATTCATTTTCTTGATCTTTTAGTCCAAAATAATCTGGTATTAGAGCCCCACTAAGCCTAAGAAAGAAAAGTAGGAGACTTTGAATGACTTCCAAATAGAGAGAGATGACAAGTGAGGGGACTTTTGTCGAGCCAGTAATTCCCCAATTTGATGGTCATTATGACCATTGGCGTATGCTCGTGGAGAACTTCTTAAGGTCAGAGGAATATTGGGGCTTGATGGAGACTGGTTATTCAGAACCAGAAGTTGAAGTAGTTATGACTGAAGCGCAACAGAAGAGGGTCGATGAGATGAAGTTAAAAGACTTGAAGGTGAAGAACTACCTATTTCATGCAATTGGCAGGATAATTCTAGAAACCATTCTAAAGAAGGATGCTTCAAAGTAGGAAGTATGAAGGAAATACAAGAGTAAATCGATTAATTATTCAAGCCTTGCAAAAAGAATTTAAAACCTTGGAGATGAAGATTAGTGAGACCATTACATATTATTTTTTGAGGGTTCTGTCAATTGCAAATCAGATGTGTGTGCATGGAGAACAAATGAGTGTTGTGATCATTGTGGAGAAAATTCTTAGATCCTTAACTGACACACGTAATTACATAGTTTTTTCAATTGAGGATTCTAATAATATAAATGAGATTTCTATTGATGAATTCCAGAGTTTATTAATAATTCACGAACAAAAGTTCCATAAGTAGATTGTAGAAGAACAAGTCCTCAAGTTGTCATATGAGAAGACAAGTGAAGGAAAAGGTCGTGGCAGAACTCCATTCAGAGGTAGAGGAAGAGGACACCAATCTTCCAAGAAAACAACTGTTGAATGTTACAAGTTCCATAAGCTTGCCCACTATCAATATGAGTGTTCAATCAGGAATAAGGAAGCTAACTATGCAGAATTGGATGAACATGAAGAAATGCTTCTGATGTCGTATGTTGAAATGAGTGGTGCCAAAAGGGAAGACGCGTGGTTCTTAGGTTCAGGCTGCTCAAATCACATGTGTAGGGATAAACCTTTATTTTGTGGACTTGATGATGCATGTCACCAAAAAGTGAAACTAGGCAACAACAACAGAATGAGTGTACTTGGGAAAGGAAAAGTGAGATTTCACATCAATAGAGTCAGCTATGTGTTCACACAAGTGTTTTTTTTTTTTTCTAAAACTGAAGGACAATCTTTTGAGCATCAAAAAAATATAGGAAGAAAGCCTTGCAATCCTAATACATGGAGGAAGGTGCAAAATTTATCATCTAGAAAAAGGACTCATAATTCAAACAACAATGACAACCAACTAAATGTTTATCATGTTAGCTAAGTCTCAGCCAAAGAAGAACTCATGTTTTTACAGTACCACTTTAGATTTTACTCACCTTTGGTATTGTAGGTTTGGTCACCTAAGTCATAAGGGTTTAAGAAGCTTACTGTTCAAAGAAATGGTTTGAGGACTTCCACAATTTTCTACCTCTATTGTGACCTGTACAGACTATATGATAGGGAAACAACATAGAGATCTTATCCCAAAGAAAAGCTCATGAGAGCTTCACAAAAATTTCAGGTTATCCATGTAGACATTTGTGGCCCAAATTCTCCTTCTTCTAATAGCAAGAAAAGGTATTCCTTGTGCTTTATGGATGATTTCAGTAGGAAGGCATAGATTTATCTTTCAAATGAGAAGTCTGAGGCACTTATCATGTTTAAATGTTTTAAGAAGCTTGTTGAAAAAGAAACATGTATGTTCATTAAATGCTTGCGCATAGATAGAGTAAGAGAGTTTAATTCTAAAGAATTCAATGAGTTTTCAACATGGTATTTCAGAGACAACTAATAATAACATACTAATGTAGGAACATCTAAGGAAAATCATTCAACTAGAAGAATTATTAAAAATGTGAGTAAGAAGATGGAAGAAGAGGTTGGAAGAAAGCTCATCAAGATGGAAGCTCATGTTCAAGACTCTTCTTACACTTATAACTCTTGTAATCTTCTATTAATTGTAATTGAAATGTAAATCATATTTGATGGCCTTGTATGTTTTTAACCAAAGTGTATTTTCTTTTAAGTTCTTGTTTAACATTGTGCTTAAAAGGCTTGTAAGCTTATAGAGTTAAGCTTAGTAGAAATGAATGAATTTAAGTTCAAGTTCATATTGAATTCACGCTTGAAATTTAAATTTAATTTAATTTAAGTTTAAATTTCAAAATTTGAATCCAAGTGGATTTGGCTCAAGTAGATTTTCACTTGGATTAGGATCCATGTCTAGTCTAAGAGAAAATCTCACCCCTTGATTAGATGCATTCTTCTAATGGATGAGAATCAAGTGGAAAATGACATGTAACCTTTGAGAATGACATGTAACCTTTGAAAGTAACATGAAACACTCTTGAAAGTGATATGTACTTGAACCTTTGAACATGTGGCTCTTATTCATTGACTTGTAGAGTACTCTAATGTGGTTTAGCTTCTTTTTCAAGTTTTCCTAAGTCCATAAAAACCTAAAAACGAAATTGTAAAAACTTTTTGTCAAATTGAATGAAGAAGCATTTTGCTTGAAGAAAGGTTCTCTCTTATCTTCCTTGGGAAGCTTTCTTAAATCTTATCAATGGATTCTTGCTCCATTGTGGCAATTCCTCCTAGGCTTATTGTACATGCCATGGTGCCTTTCTTCCATTTCTAATCTCCCCCTACATTTTCCTTTTTGGTTACTCTTGTTAATTCCATAGCTTTGACTAAAATTCCATTGAAGCGTCTCTTGAAGGTGTGTTGAAGAAGCTAGATAGGAAAACTCATCAAGACCTTGTAGATCTTCTTCATGAGGCTTGTATCACATACACTCCTAAACAAAATAGAGTGGTGGAGCGGAAGAATCATACAATGATGAACATGGTTAGATGCATGTTATCATAAAAGAATATGCCAAAAAGCTTTTGTCCTAATGTTGTGAACTGGACCATACATGTGCTAAATAGGTGCCCTACTCTTGTTGTTAAAGATGTTAGACTTGAGGAGGCATGGAGTGGAGTGAAGACCTTTGTTAATCATTTTAGAGTTTTCGGATGTGTCACATGTTCACATACTAGATGCAAAAAGGACCAATCTAGAGAACAAGAGTTTCAATTGTGTTTTGTTAGGAGTCAATGAAGAATCTAAGGCTTATCGACTTTATGATCCGATTGCAAAAAGGATTGTGCTAAGTAAAGATGTAATCTTTGAGGAAGAAAAGCCATGGGATTGGGACAAAAGTTATGAAGAGCAAGTGTTGATGGATTTAAAATAGGGTGATGAGTAGAGTGGAGGTGAAGCTGATGAGATTGGAGAAGATGGTGGAGATGTAACCTCTCAAAATTATTTTGCTCCAAATTTACTAGATGATGAAGACGATCGAAATGCAAGAGGAGGAAGAGTTAGACAAGCTCCAGCTTGGATGGATGATTATGTAAATGGTGAAGGACTATCTAAAGAAGAAAATGAAGCCAACATAGCTCTATTGGTGACATCAGATCCTCTAAATTTTGATGAGTTGTAAAGAGCTTGAAATGGAGGCTAGCCATGGATGCTGAAATAGAGGCAATCAAGAAGAACAAAACATGGGAATTGACTGAGTTACCACTAGGAGCCAAAAAGATAGGAGTTAAGTGGATCTACAAGACCAAGTATAATGAACTTGGACATATGGACAAACATAAAGCACGACTAGGGGCGAAAGGATATGCTCGACAACATGGTGCGAACTTTATTGAAGTGTTTGCTCTGGTGGCAAGGATGGAGATGGTACAAATGATCATTGCAATAGCAGCTTAGAAAGGATGACAGATATACCAAATTGATGTAAAGTTAGTGTTTTTTCATGATGAACTAAGTGAAGATGTTTACATGGAGTAGCCGAGAGGATATTAACATAAAGGAAATGAACACATGGTATATAAGTTGCATAAAATTTTGTATGAAATAAAACAAGCTCCACAAGCTTAGTTTAGTTGTGTTGAGGATCATTTCATTAGAGAAGGGTTCCAAAGATGCCATAGTGAACAAACATTGTTCACTAAGTTTGGAGAAGGAGGTAAAGTTGTTATTGTTAGTGTCTATGTTGATGATGAACTTATGATAGCTGAAAGATTGATGATGAGAGAATTCGACATATCTGACCTTGGAAGAATGAGGTTTTGTCAGCATAGAAGTGTTACAAAATTTTGATGGCATTTACATTTGTCAAAGAAAATATGCCTTAGAAGTTCTGAGGTGTTTTAGAATGGAGGAGAACAAAGCAATATGTAGTCCCATTGTGCCAAGTTGTAAAATGTACTGAGACAAAGATAAAGCACTTCACAAACAAATAGTAAGAAATCTCACGTATCTCAATACTGCTAGACCTGATAAGATGTTTGTTATGAGTTACATATAAAGGTTGCTAGAATGAGGTTAAGGTATCTAAAATGTTCAATTAATTATGGGATATTCTACCAAAGAAGAGGGGCTGAAGAACCTATAACATACACATACAATTATTGTGCAGAAATATGAAAAACAGGAAAAACACTCCTACTATATTTTAACTATAAATACAAGAACATTTACTTAGATCTTACTTTCTACACTTTCAACCACGTAAACAAAATTTAACGATAACTTATACTTACTAAGTAATTTGGATAATTTTTTTTTGAATATGATAAAATATTCTCAAAAAGTATCACCTAAGTGATATGTGATAAAAAAAAAAATCAAGTTATGCATGATGATAATAATGTGTGTTATGTTATTTGAGGGATCTTAATAAAGATT
Organism: Hylodesmum podocarpum; assembly: GCA_026586105.1. Classification (NCBI taxonomy): domain Eukaryota; kingdom Viridiplantae; phylum Streptophyta; class Magnoliopsida; order Fabales; family Fabaceae; genus Hylodesmum; species Hylodesmum podocarpum. Next base: position 4,642,358 of record JALJEV010000058.1, on the reverse strand, counting down.
CAGGGATTTCCAACATTTAAGAAAGAACCAAAACTAAATCTAACAAGTGACCAATAGGAAAAGATAAAGATAAGAATGAGAGTAGCATATGTGATTGGTCTATCCAACTATTCCGGAATCTGTGACGTTAATTCTCTCCTTTTCTCCTTCTAAGCACCAATAAATTTTGGTAACGGTGACTTTCCTTCCTTTTCAGCAAAACTTAATCTAATGGGCCGCCTTGTTTGCTTATTGATTAAAACCTGATATATTTAAAAAAAAACAAATTGGGTTGTCTAAAGACATATTTATTTAAAGTATAAAGTAAATAAATCTTATGCATTATATTTGAAAAAAATAAAAAGATATTTAAAAGAAATTATTTACTTTAGAATTTGGTTTACCACTACTTTTATAAAACTTCAAATTATTTATTTTTGATAATTTTTTTATATTAAAAAATTATTTAAATATCCAGTGGAAATTGGAGTATGAAATTTGGTAACATCACTAGTTAAATAAAACATCAACAAAGTTAATCATTAAACCGATAAACCAGTTATAATGGAGATAGCAAAATGATAATTGTCGAATCAATGATTATTGATAAAATAGTTTCGAAATGAATGATAATAACAAGAGAACGTGATAGATATGACAGCGGAAGTCAAATAAAATATTGATAATGTTAATTATTAAATTAATGAAGCGATCATAATGAAGATAGGAAAATAATGATTGTCGAGTTGATGATAATTGACGAACAATTTTTAAATAAATGAAAATAATAAGAGACAATGATAATTTTCTAATTTTAAAACCTTTTATGGCTCCACATGCAATGTTGGAACCATTGTTAATATGGTAATACAAGCTTAGGTGATAATTTGTGAGGCAACACCGAGACACCATTTGGTTTTTAGAAATTAATCTCGATTTTTCTATGGAATAAGACTAAAAATTTTAAATGAAAAGTAATAAAGAAGAATTATATTAATATACTTGAACATTGCTCGGGACGCATTAGTTTTTAATATAGAGTTTCAAACTTGGGAATTTAATTTCAGTTATGTATGTTTCTTTATCCTACCATGGGTTTTTCTTAGATCAAAAAGCTAGAGATTATTTTTAATTTATTTAATTTCATTTATATTTAAATTAAAAGTATGTTGATTTATTTAAATATTTATTTTGATTAATTTATTCGTGAAAAATCATTTTTATAATTGCTATGAAAAATACTTTTAAGAAAAAAAATTTAACTTTCCTACAAAGCTAGGGTGCTGACAGAGTGAAATAGCTAATGGATGATCCCTGAAGAGACACTACATTCTTCATTAGATATATAATGATTTATATTAATATCATTTGTTCTTATTTTTTGAGATCTAAATTAGTTATATAAATAAGTTTATTTCATCATATTCTATATTATCTTTACAAATCTGATCTTATACTGTACTGTATTATAGTGTATTGTAATAAGATACTTCTTTTCAGAATAGTTTAATTCGATCCATTTTTTATTAGATATATAATAATAAATTAATCAACACGAGATTCGAGAGGAGTGGAGAAAACAATTGAGAAGGTTGCAGACAATGTGGACACGGTGTGAAAGTGGTGCAGAGTTTGTATCATACTTCTTCATTCGATATCATAAAAATAAAATAAAAAACTATTTTTTTATTTAATAACTTTTAATGCAATTGATTTTAATTACTTATTATACTCCCTCATGGACCACATTTTTAATGCTCACCCTAGCCCATGCTTAAACTCGTTACAACTTGCTATACAAGGAAGAGTCATATTATACTTTTTACAAAATATATTTGTTTTTATTACTGTATAAAAGCAAATGTTTTATTTGATAAGAGTATAATTCTTAATTTATTTGATAAATGAGAAGATTAATAAATTTTGAAGAGATGGTCAAATAGAATAAGATAATAATAAATTTTGAAGAGATGGTCAAATAGAATAAGATAATTTTTATACGTTCGCATCTTAAGAGAGATAAAATTATAAATGTTTTTATAAATATTTTTTAACTCTTAAAACTTTTCCTGTCATAATACGAAGATCTATGTCCTCTCACTAAATTTTTAGATCTTCAAGTTTTAAGTCAAATTTATTTTTAGTTCTTCAATTTTTTTTCTGTCACCGTAATTTAAATGAAGCTTAAAAGTAAATTATTTCTAAATTATAGGATTATTTTTTTATCTGAGAGATAAAGCTTGAACTTCGTCGAAATTTAATATACCCAGGCATATTTAAGCCTAAATAATATTACAAAAAAAAATTAAAATCATTGTTATTATAGAAATACAAATTTCCTTTGTTCGAAGTTGTCACTAGCTAATGCTAGTAAAATATTAAATAACTTTAGTGCGTCATTTATACGATATCAAATCGTCACGGCTGTAAAATAAAAAATTATAAATATATCTTAGATTTTTTTTTTTTTTATACATTTTGTACGTTTTATTTGTACAATGTTTTGTCGTCATGGTTTACTGCATCATACGCTTTATTCGATGTATATCACATCTGTTTGTGCAATGTCGTGTCATCGTGATCTACTGCAAAATATGTCTTGATGGAACACTTAAAGGTTGGGTTTACTGACAAAATTTGCTACTTAATGAGAAGAATTTGTTTAGTATGATATCGAAAAAGGTAGTTTTAGATAGGATTGTCTTTTGCAGAACACACCTATGTATAGAGGAAAAAAAGCAAATAGATGATTTTCATGTATTATTTTTTGTCTAACGTGATAGTTTTTAATTCCTTATCATCTAAGATTTTATTAGCTAAATTTGTCAGTTTTTTTTTTATTGAATTCAGTCAATTTATTTTTTGACCACAATCTAGTTTTGACTTCTGTGTAATGTGAAGATCGAGGTAATATGTGATTTTAATTACAACCTTTATTTTCAGATTTTAAAAATTAGAAAACTATTTCTTCGTAATTTTTGTATATATTTTGAAAATTATTTTAAAATTTCCATTCTAAAAAATAAAACCAGAATTGTTTTGGAGTCATTTTCTTTAAAATTTGTTTTAAATCTAATAATATCTCGCAAGAAATCAATATGCTTTTATTTCGTATAATGTATAATTTCCAAATGTGAAATATCTCATACACAATCATTTTTAAAACTACTTTCTGAAACATTTAAAAACACATTTTTCGGCTTCTTTTTAAAAGTTATACATATTTTTAAGAAGATCTGTAGTGAAATATACTGCTGAAAATCATTCAAAACACACCCTACTTAATTATTTTTTTTTAAAAAAATTATAATATATTTTATATGACATAATTTTGTCATAGACTTAGCTACTAAATGAATTATTTATATTTTGTTAAATAAAAATAACCTCAAGTAGTTTCTCATATAAAATTACAAACTTTACTAAACTTAAAGAAAAATAATAGAAAGGAAATTGTATCAAAGTTTTTGAAAGAGAATAACAGTATTTGGTAGTAAGAAAAAGATATGAAAATCGAAAACATGACATGCTGCTCAAAATAATATCTCAGCACCTATATTAACTTCATTACAGTTGAAAGAGCAATAATAAATTCAATTCGGAAACAAACACCCATACAATATAAATATGCGCCAGCATTTTGAAGTCAATCAGGAAACAAACACCCATGCTATTTAAATATGCAGCAGCATTTTGAAGTCAATCGCAGAAGCAAATATCGACATCAATTTGAAAACAAACACTGTACCGCGCTACACACGCGTTTTTCCCCTATAAATTCAGCGTTTCATAACGAACCCCTTTGTATCAAGCAATTAGATATTCTTTTCTTTCCCTTAGACAAGTGCAATCTAAGAAACACAAAAATATGGGTTCTCTTGGAACAATCAAGAAGCCCCATGCCGTGTGCATACCATACCCAGCACAAGGTCACATAAACCCAATGCTAAAACTAGCGAAACTCCTTCACTTCAAAGGCTTTCACATAACCTTTGTTAACAACGAATATAACCACAAACGCCTTCTCAAAGCTAGAGGCCCAAATTCCCTTAATGGCCTCCCTTCATTCCGCTTTGAAACCATTCCAGATGGTCTACCAGAGTCCGATGTGGATGTCACACAGGATATACCTTCCTTGTGTGACTCCACTAGCAAAACTTGTTCACCTCACTTCAAAAACCTCGTTAGAAAAATCAATAGTTCAGATGCCCCTCCCATCACTTGCATAGTTTCTGATGGTTGCATGAGCTTCACTCTTGATGCTGCCGAAGAATTGGGTGTACCAGAAGTGCTGTTTTGGACAACTAGTGCATGTGGGTTCATGTGTTACGTCCAATATGAACAACTCATTCAAAAGGGCTTAGTACCCCTCAAAGGTAATTAAATTAAGGTTTTTACTTACAGGTTATTTTGTAGAGACTAACTCATCGATATGATCGAGTTTAAATAATTCTAAAACGACTTTGATATTATTTAAAAGGGTTATAATGAGTTATAATTTAATTTAATTTTATAAAACTAATTTTTAAGATGATAATTATTTCATAACATATTATATTTTTAGGTGATATAAAATTTTTAATATTTATTAAAAAATAAAAGAAAAAATATTAATAATCAAAATAAAAGTTGAGTAACATAATTTGATCCGGTAAAAATCTTTCTCTTACCCATTCTTTAACCGATGTTCTTAAGGTATGGTTTAACATTTGTCTTAAATTAATTTGATTTTATGATGTATGTAAAGTTAGTGTTACAATTAAAAGATAGTTTGGTGATTTGGTACATGATAAATTATTTTATTTATGCTAGATAAGTTTTCCGTTTATATTAAGAAAAAAAAAATGAAGTTCATATGATTTTTAATGTTTTATAATATAGTTTAATTAATTGAACTTTTTTCTGTTTGATATATTGTAGATCCAAGCTATGTGGCGAATGGGTATTTGGAGACTAGCATCGATTGGGTACCTGGAATCAAGGAAATTCGGTTGAGGGATATTCCCACTTTCATTAGGACAACAGATCCGGATGATCTTATGATTGATTTCGTAAAGAGGGAGTGTGGGAGGGCTCGAAGAGCTTCAGCAATAATTTTGAACACATTTGATGCCTTAGAGCATGACGTTTTGGAAGGGTTCTCGTCAATTTTGCCTCCTGTTTATTCGATTGGTCCTTTGAATTTACTCGTGAAAGATGTTCATGATAAGGAGTTGAACACAATTGGTTCCAATCTTTGGAAGGAGGAGCATGAGTGTGTGGAGTGGCTTGACAGGAAAGAGCCAAGTAGTGTTGTTTACGTGAATTTTGGGAGCATCACGGTTATGACGAGTGAGCAATTGATTGAGTTTGCATGGGGACTTGCTAACAGCAACAAAACCTTTTTGTGGGTTATAAGGCCTGATCTCGTGGCGGGTGAAAATGCTGTTCTGCCTCCAGAGTTTGTGGAACAAACCAAAAACAGAGGCATGTTGTCTAGTTGGTGTCCCCAAGAGCAAGTGCTGACTCATCCTGCAATTGGGGGGTTTTTGACTCATAGTGGTTGGAATTCAACTTTGGAAAGTTTGTGTGGAGGTGTTCCAATGATATGCTGGCCTTTCTTTGCTGAGCAACAGACCAACTGTAGATTCACTTGCAAGGAGTGGGGTATTGGGTTGGAGATTGAAGATGTTAAGAGGGACAAAATTGAAAGCCTTGTTAAGGAATTGATGGATGGTGAAAAGGGTAAAGATATGAAAAAGAAAGCTTTAGAGTGGAAGGCATTAGCGAAAGAAGCTGCTTCTGGTCCAACCGGCTCTTCCTTTCTTAATTTGGACAACCTGGTTCGTGACGTTCTAATGGGGAAAAGTGTCATAAATCAGTGTTAGATAAAGTTCAAATCTTGTAATGATGTTTTTTCTTTTTTAAAATAATATTCCTTGTAGGTATTCAATTGTACCAACTTGTTATTTGTTGATTTATTGTTTACCATGCATATCTCAATAATTGTTATTACGTCTAAGTTTGTCCATGTCATAAAATGCTTTAGATAGACTTACTATGGCATCTAAGGCCGGTCTAGAGTATTCTAGTGTCATGGGAAATTGAAAAATGTTATTTCTGTATGATCATTTAAAATTATCCTTCTTATTTTATTTGTGATTAAATTATTTTAAGAAACTATTCTCGATTGAAATCAAAGCAAATTTATTTAGTCTATCTTTTGAAAAAATAGAATGCAATTGAGAAGATAGAATGCAAATAAGAATTTAAAACTTTCAATTTTGAAAAATTCTTTTAACACGTGCAACGATAACAATAATAGTTAATAATTTTACAAGTTACAAATGCAATAGTAAAACAAATTCATTTTATTTATTTCTATCAAATTTTCAATTCTCTATTCTTAATTTTAGAGTCTATACTATCTAGATTTTCATCAAATAAGCAATTAGCATAAATAAAAAGTAAATTAAATAATATAAAATCTTTAAGAAATAATAGTAATAAAATAAAATAACAATGATTAAACCTTTGGATTGAACCCTCAAATTTGAATTTGAAACATTAATTCATCGACTCTTATGCATTTAATCTGAATACATGGGAAAACAAATTTTAATATTAATTTATTTTTTAAATAACAAGGGTAAATATATTTTTAGTTAAAATGATAGGAATTATATTGATTAACTAATTATTAGTAATTAATTATTTTAATTAATAATAAAAATCTTATTTAATATTCATATAGGCCCAACAAATATTTAATATCTTGGCATATTATACCATCAGGTCGGTGCCAAAGATATAACAATCCGAATGAGACGGTGCTTCACTACTTCTGAGATTCTTCGTGGGCTATTTTTGGACTATTTTTCAGTTGGACAATCGGGATTCCATTATCACGAAGAATGAGGCTAGCACGTCGACGTGTATATATGGAAGCCAAGGTGTGGATTTATAAATAAAGATTTTTACTTGATTAAATGCCACTTTTATTTTTTTTAGATTTTTTTTTTAAGTTTAAAAAAAATTAAATTTGTCCTGTTTTTTGACTGTTATATTTTGATTTTTTAAATAACTCTTCAAAAATATTATTTTAATTATTTATGTTTTAAAATAATTTATTTTAGAATATTGTAATAACAATTAAGAATTATTATAATTTTAAATTAATAAATTTAAAATTTAAATTATAACTATATTTAATAAAATTGAATTTGATCAAATGATTTATCTCTTGTCAATCACACAACCCTCTTTATCTAAATGATAAAGTCATAATTGATTTCATTCGAGAAATCAGGTAGTGTTTAAAAAGTTGAAAATTATTTATAACAAGTGAGGTTGTTTCATATAAAGCGTTAACTCATTTAGCACTTCAAAGGCTATAAATAAAGAAGGTGTCACATCATACATGCCTACATAATTAAAAGTGTTAGCCAATTTAACACTTAGCTCCACATGGCACCTACACAATTAAAAGTGTTAGCCAATTCAGCACCTAGCTCCACATGGTGCAGGTGGAAGACGCTAGCCTCTATGGTACTGATGCAAACTCATGAGGAACTTGTAAGGAATCTTCATGAATAAGTAAAGGGGTGTGTTCCAATCTTCATTCACCAATGTTCAATCACTCTTAAACAACTGAATAACTCAATATATAGCAATGATAGCTCATGGTCAACACAAAAGGGGGAAGAAAGAAATAAAAAATGGAAGAAGGAAGAAGTGTGGTAAGCGCCATAGATGAAGCACCCAATAAGCTTGGTTGGAGAATCGCCACTTGGATCATGGATCCATAATAAGATTCAAGGTTCTTAGAAGAAACCCTAGGAGAGCTCTCTCCTTTTCTCAAGACTTTAGTCTTAGAAATTCTCTTTTCATAAATGACCGAAGTGAGAACAATAGAAATGTTAACCAACTTAAATGAAAGTGCAATGGGCCTAAGGTTAGAAATCTGAAATGTTCTCCACCCTAGGATGAAATGAGTGATCAATGGTGAGATGAGAGACACCCTAAGCTGAGCACACTTCACAATTACAAGGCCCAAATCCAAGTCTTAAAACAAATACATAATTGAAAGAAACTAATAGGCCTAAACAATTAAACAACTCGCTGGAAAATCCTGGTAGAATTCCAACGTTAACTTCAAGCTCCTTTTACTCCTTGATTCAATCCGAACTGGGCTTTGGTGTCTTCATAGTTTTTGTAACCCTTTAAGTTAGCTTTACAATGCCACCAAGACAAACTTAATTGGAGTTTTTTAGCCCACATTATGCTCAAAATACCAAACTTAGTCAGCACCCCGCTGGAAACATCTGACAGTATTCAAACTTTACTTTCAAGCCCAATTTCCTCCTAGATGCAATTTGAACTGGGCTTTTGTGTCTTCATATCTTTTGTAACCCTTTAAGTCAGCTTTAAAAAGACACCAAGAACAGATAAATTGGAGTTGTGTAGCCTAAGTTATGCTTCGAATACTAAACCTGGTTAGACAGTCAAAAACATAGCGAATTTTATTAGAAGCTCAATTTATTAAAAAGTAAGGTTGAAGAGTTTGTTGAGCTTTTGGAGATGGTCCTCCATCAGGTACCTACATTCAAGTGGGTCCCACTTGTTGGAGGATGTCTAATTCTACGTGGCATACACAAGTAAAAGATGTTGGGCCCTGTTGTGCCTACATCCAAATTAAAAATGGGTCTTTTACTTAAGGTGTTTCCTTCTACAGCGTGTTCATTGCAACGTGACCCAATTCCTTCAGGTAGCTTGAGACTTGTGGTGTCGCATTCAAAACAGTATATGTACCTTCCCTTTCTCTTATACTTAGCACAAAATTGTGTTGGACTTGAAGCTTGAAGACGCTTAGAAGTAGTCTCTTTAGTAGTTTTGATGATTTTGATGTTTATGTAATTTTAGGTTTTCTTAGATGAATTATATTAAGTGTTTTCATGTATTAAATGTTTTAGCTTAGATTTGTATATGTGTTTGTTTTGGTATGTTAAGTCATAGTGAGCTAAAGTTTATCTTTGTGATTTGCTTGAGGATTCAAATTGCTTGAGATTAAAAATTGCTTGAGATTCCCTCTTTTAGAAATAAAAAACTGAGGTAATCAATTACCATCTAAGGTAATAGATTAGGTTTTTGGTAACTAACTAGAGTAATAGATTTCCTAAGAGGCGTAATCGATTACCAACAGTAGTAACCATATGGGAATTGCATTTTGTTCCTGGAGTAATCGATTACCACACGGGATAATCGATTGCCATGTGCCAAAATCACCAAAGAAGAGCTTGATTCACTAGGATAATCGATTACCCCATATCAGTAATCGATTACCCTTATTAGAAAGTTAAATTAATTGCTAAAATCTGTTTTGTTTTGATATCTATATAAATCTCTTTTTGAAAATTCAAATGAGGAGAATCTTGAAAGAACGAAAGAAGAGTTCTAATACTTTCAAAATCTCTAGAAAATTGAGTTTACATTTTCTCTAAGAAAAACTTCAAAGATTGTTTTAAAGAATTTTTGCAAATGGCAATTAAAATTGAAGTTTGACAATTGACTGAAGTTTGAGGTTATCTCTAATTAGAATCTACACAATTTAGGTGTATTCTATCTGATTACTTTTGTACTTTTCGTTTTTAGAGTTGATTACTCATAAAGAAATGATTCTCTAAGGAAGAGTAAGGAACTTTGAGAAGGTATTTCAAAGGTTTTTTGGTTTCTTGAAGGATCAAGAACAAAGTAGGAGAGTTCTTTGTGGTGAAGAACTAGATTGTATTGATTGATTTGATTTCGTTTTGTGTTGCTTGTACATAGTGAATGTAAAGAACACAAAGAGATCATAGTGGAATACCAATTGTAATAGCTGTTGAATTGAGATTGGATGTAGGCTGAATGCTGAACCAGTATAAATCATTGTGCAATCTTCTTCTCCTAAATATTTTACATTTCTGTCAAATGATTGTTAATTCAAAGTATAATATTCATTTGAAAGATAACTCTAAAATTTGGAAAGATTAATATCCATATATGAATTTGAAAAAGTTTACATTGCTGCTATGTTTCATTAATCTTCTTGATATTCCGCTCTCATACTTTTAGTTCTATTTTGTCTTAGTCGCTAAATCATATCTTGCAATAATTGTGATTAGCTTAAACAAGATAGGAACATATTTCATTCTAAAAGAATATAGAAACAAATTTGAAGAAAGTTTGAAAAGGAACCCGAATCTATTCACCCCTTCTAGATTCGTATAGGGACCCAAAATTGGTATTTAGAGCTAAATTTAGTAGGCTAACTTAGAGGTGATCCATAGGTTCCTGACATGGCTAGCAATCTTTTACCTTTTTCTGAAGAAGCATCTATAAATAGACCTCCATTATTCTGCGGTGATAACTATCCGTTCTGGAAAGTTCGTTTGAAAATCTTTATGGAACACAAGCTTGTTAGCATGAAATAAAATAATTTGCAACTTAGATAGTATAAAATATGATTTTTTTTATGTTAATACATAAGAAAGTCAACACCTTTTTGGCGAGGAACGCCACATTATACGAATGTGTTAGATCAAGATGATGAACTCATCAAAGGTTTTGATTTTTACAAGACAGACGAAACTTTCTCAGACGGAAGTTCAACAAGCAAGTCAGACGGAAAGAGCACAGACGGAAGATGACTCCTCAAACGGAAGTCATTCGTCTGTCCCAAGTTGAAGTCCTCAGACGATAGGATAAGACGAAACAACTTAAAAACTAAAGACATATATCGTCTGTCCAAAACTGAAGCAAAGTTGAGTCACTCGCGCCAAGATTTCAAATCTAAGGAAGTACTCATTAGAAGCATCCAAGATCAGTATAGAGATTCGCGCTTTCACATGCAAGTCAAAAAGGTCTTCACCTTTTCGTCAAAGTCCCTGTACAAGTCAGAAAAAGTACTGCGCACGCAATCTAAGTCCGCTACATCCGTTGCGTACTACATCAATCAATCAAGTACAACTGACAACTTTTGGAAAGCTCTCTAGAAACTATCCAACAACATTCATCTGAGTCTAACGGTCATTTGAAGAGGATGCCTATATAAAGACTTCACTTCATCAGAATTCAGTTGGCGAAAACGCTTCAATCATTCTATCTTCTGAGATTTCGCTCATATATTCTGAATATACATTATTGTAAAAACCCTCTCTGCGTAGAGGAATCTCTTTGTTTTTAACATCTGTTTAAAATCCACTTGTGTGGTATTTTAGCTTGAGGAGACTATGTTCCAAAGAATACCTCTGTTTTAGCCTGAGGAGGCTGGTTGTCCAAAGGATACCTTTGCTGTTTAGCCTGCGAAGGCTGGGATCAAAGAATATCGTGTAATAGGCAGAAGTGGCTGGGTTCAAACAATACTTGTAACCTTTTCACGGTTGGTAGTGAAAACTCAGTAGTTTCTGAGTAACAGGACATAGTCTTGAAGAGACGAACCAGTATAAAAATATCTGTGTTATATATCTATATTGTTGAACTAACGGGATAACTTAAAGCATAACGTATGTCCACTAAAATCAACTTTTAAAGAAAAACTTTGGTTCGTCTGTACGCCTTTTCAAAACCACAGACGAAAGGATTTAAATTTTAAATTAACACAATTCAACCCCCATTCTTGTGTTTTCTATTTTACAATTTGGTATCAGTGCTCAACCTCTAAGGGTTGAGCGCTTAACAGCTGCTAGAGGAAAAGATCCTAGATGGAGTCTCAAGGACCTTCGTTCTTATCAGGAGGATCATCCATGAACAACCCTCCGGCGTTCTCTGGTGATGACTACCCTTACTGGGCAGATCGTATGGAGATGTACATCAAATCCACACAATACAGGCTGTGGAATATCATAACCCAAGGAAACATCCCTATTGTCAAACCTGAGGTTGAATGGGGAAATGAAGAATTCTCTGTTATGGAACTCAAAACCAAAGCTAGATATGCCATCATGTGTGCATTATCTAGAACAGAATATAACAGATTCTGTGCATATAAAACAGCTAAAGAACTCTGGAATGCCCTCAAAATTTCCTATGAAGGAACAGAGGATGTACGCATGAGGAAGGCTGCTACACTTCAAAGAGAATATGAGATGGTCTCTATGAAGAAAGGAGAATCTATCGATATAATGTTTGGAAGATTCCAAACAATATTGAATGGACTCACTAAGCTGGATATTACCTTCACCAGAGCTCAAAACAACATAAAGATATTGAATAGTCTTCCTCCTCCTTGGGAAGCTGTGTCCACTGCCATCTCGGTTGGGCGTGATATGAAGACGTTAACTCTTGATGAGTTAATAGGAGCTTTGAGAGTACATGAAGTACTGTTGTGCAAAAGAGACAAGATCAAGGTTGAAGAACCAATAGCTCTTCCGTCTGTCAACACCACTCCCAAAGAAGACTCTGTCAAGAAGGACAGAAAGAAGAAGATGAAGATTCTGAAGGCTGACTCAACAGAATCTGAATCATCTGATGGTTCGTCTGAAGACGAAACTTCTCTTATGGCCAGACACTTTAGGAGGATGATGATGAAAAAAGGAAGAGGTCAATGTTTCTTCAAGAAGAAGGAGAGAAAGCTCCCTGAGAAATCATCAAACAAGGAGGAAAGCACAGAGATTGTGTGCTATGAATGCAGAAAACCAGGGCATATGAGGTCAGAATGCCCCAGGCTGAAAAAGAGGTGGAACCCTCATAAAGATAAAGGAAAGAAGAGCTTACTGACTTGGGAAGACCTTGACAGTGAAAGCTCAGAGGAATCTACTGAAGAAGAAGAAACAGCGAACATCTGTCTCATGGCTGGAGACCATGTCTCAACTGAGGTACATGACACTCAAACTTCTTCATCCTCCTCTTCTGAGTCCGAATCAGAATCAGAAGAAATGTCATATGATACACTTCTAGCTAACTCTCACTTTATTGCTGAGCAATACAAAACCTGCAAAACCAAGCTGAAACAAATCTTGGAAGAAAATGCAGTTTTAAAATCTGAAAAAGAGTTACTGGAAAAGAAAGTATCAGATGTTATTTCATCTGAATCTGAAAAGGATATTTTCATTCTTGAAATGGAAAAATTAAAGAAAGAAAATAAGTACTTACTTAATGACTTAACCAAGTTTACCAAAGGATCCTCCATGCTTGAAAATATTTTAAATTATGGAAGGTCACCTAGTGATAAAAGTGGACTTGGTTATGTTAAAGAGACAGACGGAAAAAAAAATAAATATGTTCCGTCTGCTCAGAAGAAGAGGAACTATAACAAGGTTCCTAACAACTACAAGAAGGCTAAAATTACAAACAAAAAGAAACCTTCTGTAACTAACAAAAAAGGACCCAAAAAGATTTGGGTACCAAGGTCACTCATTATTCCTGTTGCAGATATCCTTAATAGGAAAAGAGAGGACTTCAAGCTGGTACCTGGACAGTGGGTGCTCGCGACACATGACGGGAGACCTGTCTATGTTCCACGATCTCAGACCAAGTAAAGGGTCTGTATCATATGGTTCAGGGAAAGGTAAAATCTTAGGCATTGGGACTGTTGGTAAGACACCCAATCCTCTTATCCATAGTGTCTTATGTTAAAGGTCTCAACTTCAATCTACTTAGCATAAGTCAATTTTGTGACAATAGCTTTTAACTCAGATGAATGTATAGTAAAAAACAAAGACAAATCCATTCTTTTTATTGGGAAAAGAAGGAATAATCTTTATGAGGTTTGTCTTTCTGACCTTAGTGATCAGAATGTAACATGTTTAATTTCAGCAGACGATGAACGAGATATTTGACACAAAAAGCTTGGACATTTAAGTCTCAAGTATATTTCAAAAATTTCTAAAAAGAATCTTGTAAAAGGTTTGCCGAAAATATCTTGGAAATCCAATCATCTGTGTGAATCTTGTCAGCATGGGAAACAACTCAAAGCTTCCTTTAAATCAAAAAATGTTGTTTCTACGACAAGACCGCTAGAACTGTTACACATTGATCTCTTTGACCTACTCAGACTGAAAGTCTTGGAGAAAAGAGATATAGATTTGTGATTGTAGATGATTATACTAGATTTACATGGGTATACTTCCTAGCACATAAACATGAGTCATTCAGTGTTTTTGAAATATTCTGCAAACGTGTTCAAAAAGAAAAAGGAATATGTATTGCGTCTGTAAGGAGTAATCATGGAACAGGATTTGAAAATTCTGAGTTCAAAGCCTTTTGTTTTGAAAGTGGTATCTTTCACAATTTTTCGTCTCCAAGAACTCCCCAGCAAAATGGAGTTGTGGAAAGGAAAAATCGTACCCTACAAGAAATGGCTAGAACTTTGTTGCATGAAAGCTCTCTTCCAAAATATTATTGGGCAGAAGCAATTAATACTTCTTGTTATATTCAAAACAGAATATTGATAAGACCAATATTGAATAAGACTCCATATGAACTATGGAAAGGAAGAAGACCCAACATTTCTTATTTCCATCCGTTTGGATGTGAATGTTTCATCTTAAATAGTAAGGATCAACTTGGCAAGTTTGATTCAAAAGTGGTGAAGGGATTCTTACTTGGATATTCCAATACATCTAAGGCCTATAAAGTATTTAACTCTAAGACGCAAGTTGTAGAGGAATCAATTCATGTAAAATTCCAAGATAACTCAAAGGCTGATAAGGAAATATCAGACCTAGAAAATTTATTTGATAATTTGCAGATTACTCCCTCGACTCAAGGAAATGTTTCGTCTGAACAACCTCTCACAGACGCAAGAGCAGACGATAGAAGCACAGACGAACCCTCTTCGTCTGACCTTCATCAGACTGTTGATCATGCGCCTGCCAAATCTTGGAAATTCACCTTAAATCACTCTCAAGATTTGATCATTGGAGATAAATCTCAAGGTGTTCAAACAAGATCAAAAGTGAAGAATATCTCAAGCTATGCTCTTGTATCAGAAATAGAACCCAAGAATATTGAAGATGCCCTTCAAGACAATGACTGGATCTTGGCTATGGAAGAAGAACTTAATCAGTTCACCAGAAATGACGTCTGGACCTTAGTTGAGAAACCAAAGAACAAAAGTATCATTGGCACTAGATGGGTGTTCAGAAACAAGCTTGATGAAGCTGGTAAAGTGGTAAGGAATAAAGCAAGATTAGTAGCTCAAGGCTATAATCAACAAGAAGGTATAGATTTCACTGAAACTTTTTCTCCTGTAGCTAGATTAGAAGCTACTAGAATTTTGCTTGCCTTTGCTGCTCATAAGAATATCACTCTATATCAAATGGACGTAAAAAGTGCTTTTCTAAACGGTTTTATTGAAGAGGAAGTATATGTAAGACAACCTCCTAGATTTGAGAGTTCATCTCAACCAGATCATGTTTTCAAACTCAAAAAGGCACTATATGGTCTTAAACAGGCTCCTCGAGTTTGGTATGAAAAACTAAGTTCCTTTCTTCTTCAAAATGGTTTTTCAAGAGGGAAAGTGGACACTACACTCTTCAAGAAAAGCGTTTTAAAAGACTTTATTATTGTTCAGATATATGTAGATGATATAGTCTTTGGAGCAACTAACGAATCCTTGTGCAAGGATTTCTCTAAGTTAATGCAGGAAGAATTTGAGATAAGCATGATGGGAGAATTGAAGTTTTTCTTAGGACTTCAAATCAAACAAACTAAACAAGGCATATACATTCATCAACAGAAGTATACAAAGGAACTTCTAAAGAAATTCAAAATGGAAAATGCCAAACCAATGAAAACTCCCATGCATTTGTCTGGAGCCAGTCTCAACAAAGATGAATCAGGTAAGACCGTTGATCAGACGGTATACAGAGGTATGATTGGATCTCTTCTATATCTCACTGCTAGTAGACCTGACATTATGTTTAGTGTCTATCTATGTGCACGCTTTCAATCTGATCCTAGAGAATCACATTTACAAGCTGTTAAACGGATTTTAAGATATCTTGTTGGAACCACTAATCTCTCTCTGTTTTATAAGAAAAATAATGATTTCAACTTAAGTGGCTATTGTGATGCTGATTATGCTGGAGATAAAGTGGAGAGAAAAACCACAAGTTGTGGATGCCAATTCCTTGGTTCATCACTAATCTCTTGGTCAAGCAAGAAACAAAACTCCATTGCACTTTCAACCACTGAAGCAGAGTATATTGCTGCGGCAGGGTGTTGCTCACAATTACTTTGGATAAAACATCAATTTGAGGATTACTCCAGGTTTGAAAATCATATACCAGTATTTTATGATAACACAAATGCAATAAATCTCAGCAAAAATCCTATTCAACATTCAAAAGCCAAGCATATTGAAATCCGATTTCATTTCATAAGAGATTATGTTCAAAAAGGTATTTTCGATATACAGTTTGTGCAAACTGATTTTCAATGGGCAGATATATTTACAAAAGCTTTAGACGAAACTCGCTTTAATTTCATTAAAGAAAATTTGGGAATTATTCCTTTAATTGATTAAAGTTTCCTTTTGTCTGAGCATTTTATTTCGTCTATACATTTATTTATATTTTCGTGTTAAGACGAAACTTTGCGTTTGATCAAGTTGAATCAGTCTGAGGAAATTCAACAGACGCAAGGATATTATTTAAATATTTTAAAGTTAAGTGTGCAGGGACAACTTAAAAGTAGCAATAAATGTGTCTGTCATTTATTGCACTATTCTAGGACGTTGGGAAGCACGCGCTATGATTTGCAGAAGTCAAATCAATCATTAAAAAGGCAATGATGGGGACACGACAAATCAGGGACGGTTTCGATACTCTTTCGTCTGAAGAATCACAATCGTTTTTAGTTTTGCCTATAAATACGCTTAAAGTTCACACTTTTACTCTTTACTGCATTCATATTTACTTTGAATTCTCTACTCATAAAAACTTATCTCTCTCTTCTTTTTTCAAACCTAACAATGGCCGCCAAGAACATCAAAGCAACCGAAGCTACTTTCTTCGCTCAAGATCTCTTCTTGCCCAGCAAGTGGATCTCGAGAGAGACCGTGGAAAGCATCTCAGACAGAGTGGCTAAGATTTTAGCCCACAACGGCTGGATGGAGTTCGCCGAGATGAGAGGGCCATGGCTGATGGAGGCCTATGCCGAGTTCTGGAGTGATGCAAGGGAATTCGAGGATGGTATTGTTGTTACCATCAACAATAAGGAGTACATCATCACTGTAGACTCCATTGCTGAAGCCGGCAACTGCAAGGCTGAAGGGCGCTTCTATAGCCCTGACTGGATGAAGATAGAGTCTGAAGAACATGTAGATAAGATTATCTACGGGAAGATCCGCGACTCTGAAGATCCCAAGTTCTTCAGATCAGGGAACCTCTGTCCCACTGCAAGAATCATCCACAACCTCCTTTACAACATCTTCACCCCACGAACTGGCTCACGAGACAACGTGAGTACTCGAGACAGATTCTGCATCTTTTACTGTCTGAGGAAAGCGAGGATGAGTCTCCCTCATATTATTCTTGACCACTGGGTGAGTGCGTTAAAGAGTAGGAACATTCGTAGGAAGAGCAGCATTCCCTACGCAACCCTCTTCACCAAAATCATAATAAACCAAGGCTTTGATGTCACTGGTGTAGTGTGGCACAAAGAAGGGAAGGAAGTCAAAGGAAGCACCTTTGCCAAGATGCACCTGGCACCTAGCTTCCTTCTACATACCCCGAGAGAAGAACAAGTTCCTCTCTCACCAATAATCAAAGATCCCCCACACAGAGCTCGCATCAAACGCGCCAAAACCCAAACACAAGCCCAAACACAATCACAAACACCATCCCAAACACAAATCCAAACACCTTTACCTCTTCCTCCCGTGGTTATCTCTGAAGTCCCCTTTGAAGATGTTCTAGAGGAGCCTCTCAAGAAGAAAAAGAGGACTATCAGAATAAAGCACGTTGCAGCTAAGACGCAAGAAAAGACAGATATCCCCTAGTGAAGATGAAGGGGTTAAGCTATCGTCTGAGGGAATTCTGTCTGTTAAAATTCCTACAGACGAAGAAAAGTAGAGGAAGAAAGCAGTTGAGGAGAAAGCAAGAGCCAGAGAAATAGCTTTTCAAAAAGCTGCCAAAGGCAAAGAAAAGATGAAGCAGAAAGCTTGCGTCGTTGTTGGTGGTGAAACAGACGAAGAAAAACAATTGAAAGAGGCTATGAGGGTCTCTATGCTGCTTCATGCTGAACGAGACAGAATCTTTCTCGAGAGCGTTAGGGGCATTGGATCGTCTGAGGTTGCGTCTGCTCCAGCAACTTCAGAGGGCATGAACAGTGAAGAAACTGCCCAGATCCAGAAGGACAATGCCCAGCTAGCAGAGGAGTTGGAGACCATGCTTAATGATGAGGTCTCTACTTTGGAGGTCTTCACAACATAACTCCAAGACGAACATAGGACAAGTGCATTTGATCCTATTGTTGTGTCTCCTCTGAACGCTGCCTTTGAACAGACGTTACCTGCTGCGTCTGAAGAAGCATCCCACCTATAGACGAAGGAGATTCTGTCTGAAGAAGTTCTTATTGAAGATATAAGTTCTTCGTCTGATGAAGAACATCTTGAAGTAATAAAGGTGGATGCATCACGGGGGAGATCACACGCTGAAGTTATTAATCCTGAAGATCTACCACCCAAGCACAAGATAGACTATTTGTTTATCAACGAATTAGTCATGAGGCGCTTCGCTGAAAGCACTTGTGTTGAAAGACCGGTCAAACCTGACTGGATTCTTGGAAAGAAGAATGTAGAATTCTCCAACGATGATGAATCGTCTGAGTCTGCTACAGATGGTCTTTTGGCAGACGATGGAGACTACTTTATCAAGGACACTCCCTACATCGAGCTAAGAAACCCCTACCGTTATAGAGGGAAAAAGGGCTTTCAATTAGGGAGATTTGTCAATCCCATCATATACAACAAACCCTTGAAGCCAGTAAACTTCAAAGAAGATTTCATCTACACTCCCGAAGAGCAACGCGAATGGCTAAAGCGTCTGCCCTGGGATATACTGGCCTCCTTAGACATCAAGGGTTTAGAAGAAATAAAGAGGTACAAGGATCATCTAGCTGAGTCGGTGATTGAAGGACCAGCTCTTGGCTCTGAACCCCACATCCCCTTCAGAGAAAACATAAAGTGGAAGGTTCAACACGAAATCAACGCACCTTCATTTCACCATTGCAGATATGGAGATTCTGGCTCCACCATCTATGAGCCGAAGGATTGCTCACACTGGCACCTCGACGCCATAGATCGCCACGATCTTGTACCATTCACAATTCCTATGAATCAGACGGAGTATGTAGGTCTAGGACATACTCTGGGAATTGTTCTCCCCTGGACAAGACCCCATTGCTCAGGGATCTGTCCACGCTTCTCCATCCTCCTCGACGAATTCGAAGACCCTGAAGAGTTCGCTCATGCTCTTCTTGAAGACTACAACTTATCTTTCAAGTTGATGGCCAGTGCCTATAGAAGGGAAGCTAAAGCTAGATCCACTTCCTTCTACCATATTGAAAGAGAAGCAAAGAAGGAGAAAAGAGACTGCCCATTCATGGTGGGTTCACAGTTCTCTTCTTTGGTTTCAGACGAAACGAAGTACTCTATCGTCTTAGACCGAAAGCGACCCTGCTTGGTCAAGCTTTTGGCTAAGGGAAAAGAAAAGAAAATTCCGTCTGTCTCCAAGACCTTCAAATATGCAAGGCACATTCCCCAACGTCTTCCGTCTGCTGCATATTCGCACCTCAAGGCACTTCAAACTCAAGCCTCAAGACCTATCAATCCAAAAATACAAAGGATGATAGAAGATCATGAAGCCACATCTGCTTTTTGTTCTGGGACTTCATTTGATGAAGATTCCACTATCTGTGGCAGGGTGTATCCTGGAGAAGCCTTCGCTTATACTTATCCATCACAGGAGCATCCAGATCTTGAACTCTCTGTTCCCACAAAAGTGTACTCTTGGCAATGGGAAAGAGACTTCACGGCATACCTCACACTTCCACTCTTCACTCTGCGTTTGAAGAGGAGACAAACAGTGTTCATCATAGATGACACTACACCTATTGTGGAAAAACCTCAAACACCGCAAGTGCAATTTGATGATATGGTGGAGGTCAGTGATAAAGTAGAGGTTGCTGAGGTTGACGCTAAAGGAGCTGAGGAGTATAACACTCTAAAGCGAAAATATGATGCCTTGGAAGAGGATTGCGAGCACTTGAAGCTGAAGAATAAGGAGCTTGAGGACAATCAAGCCTCACTCTCATCTGAAGTGCAGCAGCTGAAGGACATAGTCATAAGCCTTCTACATAAGAAGCCCAAGCCTTCTTCTTGATCGCTTTGTTTTGATGATTCTTAGCCCAAGGGGGAGAGAAGAATATCTCAAGAAAGAAGAAAGGCAAGGAAATATGTATCGTCTGAGGGGGAGCAAGAGCAAGAGCAAGAGCAAAAGAAAGCAAAGCTTCGTCTGAGGGAGAGAAATTTTAGAATTTTTTTTTTGTATTGTATTGTTTTAATTCTTTTGTAAAGAACACACATGTAATTCTTTTATTTATTTTCTGTATACCTGTGTAAGAATGTATAAGGCTTACATCACATTGATGTAACAATTCTTTTATAAAGAGGTATTTTTTCAGAAACCATCGTCTTGATGTAAATTTGACTTGCATTTTATATGTGAGCACTAACATTGTCTTATGCAGATATCTTCTTGAGAAAGGTTATCGGTATGGTCTGTAATCATCAAAAAGGGGAAGATTGTTAGATCAAGACAATGAACTCATCAAAGGTTTTGATTTTTACAAGACATACGAAACTTTCTCAGACGGAAGTTCAGCAAGCAAGTCAGACGGAAAGAGCACAGACGGAAGATGACTCCTCAGACGGAAGTCATTCGTCTGTCCCAAGTTGAAGTCATCAGACGATAGGATAAGACGAAACAGCTTATAAACTGAAGACATATATCGTTTGTCCAAAAGTGAAGCAAAGTTGAGTCACTCGCGCCAAGATTTCAAATCTAAGGAAGTACTCATTAGAAGCATCCAAGATCAGTATAGAGATTCGCGCTTTCACATGCAAGTCAAAAAGGTCTTCACCTTTTCGTCAAAGTCTCTCAGACAAGTCGAAAAGATCGCGCACGCAATCTAAGTCTGCTACATCCGCTGCGTACTACATCAATCAATCAAGTACAACTGACAACTTTTGGAAAGCTCTCTAGAAACTATCCAATGACATTCATCTGAGTCTAACGGTCATTTGAAGAGGATGCCTATATAAAGACTTCACTTCATCAGAATTCAGTTGGCGAAAACGCTTCAATCATTCTATCTTCTGAGATTTCGTTCATATATTCTGAATATACCTTATTGTAAAAACCCTCCTCGCGTAGAGGAATCTCTTTGTTTTTAACATCTATTTAAAATCCACTTGTGTGGTATTTTAGCCTGAGGAGGTTGTGTTCCAAAGAATACCTCTGTTTTAGCCGGAGGAGGCTGGTTGTCCAAAGGATACCTTTGCTGTTTAGGCTGCGAAGGCTGGGATCAAAGAATATCGTGTAATAGCCAGAAGTTGACTGGTTCAAACAATAGTTGTAACCTTTTCACGGTTGGTAGTGAAAACTCAGTAGTTTCTGAGTAACTGGACATAGTCTTGAAGAGACGAACCAGTATAAAAATATCTGTGTTATATATCTATATTGTTGAACTAACAGGGATAACTTAAAGCATAACGTCTGTCCACTAAAATCAACTTTTGAAAAAAACTTTGTTTCGTCTGTACCCCTTTTCAAAATCACAGACGAAAGAATTTTAATTTTAAATTAACACAATTCAACCCCCCTTCTTGTGTTTTGTATTTTACAGAATGTTAATTGGACTTACCCTGATCAAGAAGAATTGTGGGGTGTAAGTATTTATTTAAATTGATCGGTTGGACAACAATTATGTGTTGATTTAGAATTTTATAACAGAGCAGAAGTACTAAATGTTGTTAAACACTATATGATGAATGTGCACAAAACGAAGAGAGTGGTTGAGTCCAAATCAACAAGGTATGTTGTTTGTTGCCCCAATAGTAGCGATGATCTTCCATGTCCATTTTATATGCGAGCCATACAATCGAAAAAGAACAAATAAGTGGAAAATCACGCAAGGGGTGAATCGTATACTTGTTTAAACACCATTTAATACAAGACCATATGAATCTTGATTCAGATTTGATTAGTACCTGTATTGTCGGTAAGTAAAAAATTTCTTATACTATTATATTTATATACTTGAGAAATAAAGTATATTTTATCTGCACGAGAAATAAGGCATGCTGAAGGGTTTTTTTTAATTAATAGGTATGATCAAGGAATATCTACTAATAAAGATTGATTTGGTTCAAGAAAGAATTACAAGAATGTTTAATTATAAAATATCCTACATGAAGGTATGGTTAGCTAAAACAAAGTAATGTCATGGTATATGGTGACTAGGAGGAATCATACACAACTTTCTGTTTGGTTTAAAAACATGCAAATTTGTTCTCTTAGTTCTTATTATTAAATTTTTCATGATGATTATTTCATTGGTAACATTTATGTTTATGAATTCCAACAATTTCATCGCGTGTTTTGAACTTTCAAATAATGTGCTGATGTTTTTAATTTTGACAAGCCAGTAATACAGGTAGACGATATACACTTGTATGAGAGATATCACAAAATCTCGTTAATAACAACAACGTAAGATCGGAATGACAATGTTATATCTCTTGCATTTTCTATTGTTGAAGGGGAAAATTTATTAGCTTGGTCAATTGTATAAATAAAGTCTTCAATAGTTGTCATAATCTTCCAATCACAGCTATAGTGAAATCAATGTACAGTCGTTGTCGCGAATATTTTGTGGAATGGTGTCGTCAGACGCATAATGAGTTAAGCAGTGGTCAGATTTACTGCTTAAAAGTTATGCAAGCTATAAACAGAAATAAGGAAAAAACATGTTCCCATATTGTTCGTGTTTATAATATCCAATGAATAAGATTTGAGGTGGAAAAATCATTTAATCCATTAACACAACGTGACGCACAAAAATGGAGAGTAAATTTGAATGATAGATATTATCAATGTGGTTGTTTCACTATCCATGTACTTATATTATTGTTATTTGTTGGCATGTTAGTGTCAACTTCTTTTAGCACGTAGACAATGTCTTCAAAAATGAAAACATTTTGAAAGAATATTCAGCTGAGTGGCAACCATTAGAAAAGGAAGATGCATTTCCACTTAGAGCAAGATTGAAAATTAGTTCCTAATCCATCAACCATTCACGGGAAAGGAAGACCTAAATCAACGAGAATATAAAGTGAGATGGATTGGGTTGAACCTTTGCAAATGAGACAGAAATATGGAAGATGTGGTGAGGAGGGTCATAACCAACGTATGTGTCTATATAACACCTAAAATGATTGAGATTAATAAAATGAACCAATTCATTTGCCTTGATTATCAATGTCGTTGTTCCATGTTATTTTTTTGACTTATGCACATACTAGTTAAAATTGTTATTAAACGAAGTACTAATTAATGATATAGGCAATACCACAGAAAGTAAATCTAAACTACTAATGACGATGACCATGCACCTCATCACTCCCACACAGTTTATTCCAATTACGCACATGACTATCAGGATTTCACCTGGGCCTCCATGTCAAACTCAGGCCTCAAGTTGATGCCAACTAATTGGTCTATATAATGAATATCTGCTGGAATATCCCATGGGACCCATTGGTGTGGTTGGTTTGCTGACATCAATCCCTTTGCCTAACATCGGACATGTACCAAATAGATGTTGAACGACCCATGAACCCTCAGGATCTAGTTGTGAAGACATTCCTGCGCCAGTGAACATATGTGAATGAGGGGCAAGTGGGATATCATGGTACCTGTACATGAATGACATCTGCATAGGTGGCTGTGTGAACTGAGTAGGTGTGCATGATGTATGATTGTGGATCCACGCTTGGGCGATTGCGTGTAATGCCATGTGTCTCAACACTACTATACAAGATCTACAACTCATCAACTAGGTCCGTAACATGTCTAGATGGAGCGCCCAAAACCAGTTTGAAAATACCATATCATAAACTCGTAACTCACCATGTCCCTTAATATTCTTAGAAATATTTCTTGACAAACAATTTTTTTTACCCACTAACGAAATAAATGTTAAGATCAGATTTCTTCACTAAAATTTCTTAAACTAACAAAATAAATATTCTAATATAATTTCTAAACTAACATAAAA
Organism: Hylodesmum podocarpum; assembly: GCA_026586105.1. NCBI lineage: Eukaryota > Viridiplantae > Streptophyta > Magnoliopsida > Fabales > Fabaceae > Hylodesmum > Hylodesmum podocarpum. The sequence continues at coordinate 4,618,079 of JALJEV010000058.1, read as the reverse complement.
TTTATTCTTACATTAAAAAAAATAAATATTCTAAAAATTATTTAGATTCTCAAAATTTTATTCCTACACTAACAATTTTTATACTAACAAAATGTATATTTTTTAATACAATTTCTATATTAAATAATTTATTCCTACCTTAACAAAATAATATTCTAAAAATTATTTCTAGACTAGCAATTTTTCTTACCCACAAACGAAATAAATTTTAAAATAAGATTTCTTCGCTAGCAATTTTTAATCTAACAAAATAAATATTCTAATATAATTTATAAACTAACAAAAAAATTATTTCTACATTAAAAAAATATTCTAAAAATTATTTCGATACCAAAAATTTTATTCCTACACTAACTTAATAAATGTTTCAATAATATTCTTACAATAACAGTTTCTATACTAACAAAATGCATATTTTCTAATATAATTTTTATACTAAATAAGTTACTCCCAACTAAGCAAAATAAATATTCTAAAAAATATTTATAAACTAACAAATTTTTTAAACCCACTAACCAGATAAATGTTAAAATAAAAGTTCTTGACTGACAATTTTTAAACTAACAAAATAAATATTCTAATATAACTTTTAAACAAACAAAAAATTTATTCGTACATTAAAAAAATAAATATTCTAAAAATTATTTCTATACTAAATTTTTTTTTCTTACACTAACTTAATAAATATTTAAAGAAAATTCCTACACTAACAATTTCTATACTAAAAAATTTTATTCCTACATTAACGAAGTAAATATTCTAAAAAATATTTTTATATTAACATATTTGTTTCTATATTAAAAAATAAATATTCTAAAAAATATTCTTACACTATCAAATTTTACTACTGTAGTAACAAAATATATCTTCTAATCAAATTTCTATACTAACAATTTTATCCCTATAATAACAAATTTATTCAAATAAAATTTCTACACTAATAAATCTATTAATTAAAAAAACAAATTAAAGTAAAAGATAATACATACAGATTAATTGAAACTAAATTTTAGAACAGGCAGCGACACACCATAATGAACACAAAAATGATCGGATAGAGTAAAAATTTTAGGAAAGAGTAGTGTGATAGCAATTAAAAATATCAATTAAATTTTTAATTTCAAATTATTTGAGTGATGTTCAGGATCTTTTGAAAGACATGAGTGACCAAATAAAAAGGTCAAAATATTTAAAATATAAAAATCTTAACAAATTTAATTGATATAAGTTGAATTAAAGAAAAATGCAAATTAAATTTATTTAAATTTAATTTTATGTATTATTTAAAAATTATTATCAAGGGATTAAAAAATCCATTGAGTTATATAGGAGGGACCACATGCTACAGGGGGACCGATCCTCCCTTCTCCATTTAAATTTCAAAATTCCAACAAAAACGCACTTAAGCACTAACAAAGAAGGCACCGATACTAGCTGCGCCTTTGCTAGATACCAGCCTGCACTTGGTGCTAGCTTGACAACGTGGTCCATACGGCGCCTTGCGCACTATTGGTGCATGTGCCCTCATGTCAGACTCACGTCTGATTGGGTTGCTACGTCACATGTAGGTGCCAACTAGGACGACGCCTCCATTTCGATTCATTCGTCTTTACTTTGCCACATGAACATATTATATGATAGACATTGTAATTGTTGGCACCTTTACTTGTAGTAGACTTTATGAACTGGTCTTTATATAAATAGATCCATTTTTATATATAGTTTATAATTAAATTTATTTCCATAAAATCTTAGTTGAATGGACCTAATTAAATATTTTCCCGATTATTTGGCTATTCATGGAGGCGTCTTTGGTAATCCTAATTAAAACAGCGGTTTAGGAGGTTAGTGGCTATTCAAATTTGAGACATACACTGAACACAACACAGCACGATATCTCATACGCGATATGTTGAACTTAATTTTGTCTAAGTTTTCGATATTTGGATACCTACTCACGGTAAATACTAGGATAGAACTACTTGAATGGCCAAGTTTGCCCTTTAATTTTTAAGACTGCCAGCTTCAGCTCCATTATATATATATATATATAAAAGACAATTTAATCTAAGAATAATTGAAACCAGGCAGATTTTAAAAAATTTACCAAAATGCGGTTAAGTCTCAAAAAAAGACTTAATTATATTGAATTCAAATGCACAACATACCCAACTCACCGAAATCACATAATACTTTCGACTCTAAAGTCACATGAAAAGAACAATTTTGGACCGTAAATTTTTTTTGCATGAAAGTTGTACCCAAAAACAATTTTGCATCAGGTTAGTTGTAAAATGTTTACGACTTAAAACATTTACGACTTTCTACAAATTCGTAGAATATCTACCACTTGTTAAATCATATAAGTTGTAAGAATTTTACGACCTAAAACATTTACGCATTTTAAAACTATAAAATATTTACAACTCATATACATTTACCGAAATGTGTATTATTTTTAAATAATATACCTCATGAATCTGTTACAAAATTTTAATATATATATATATATATATATATATATATATATATATATATAAAGTGCATATTTATGAAATTTATTTTTAATAAATTGTGAAATTCATGCCATATTTTTAATGTGTTTAAATATGTGAGAATTTATCTTATTTATTTGTTATGTATACTTGATTTATATTCTAACTAGTGAGAATTGAAGAAATTAACCGGATAATTATGTAATTTGACAAATTAAGCAAAGACTAAATTATGTAAAGATGAAAAAATTAAAAAAGTACCACTTTATAATGAAATTGAAAAAAGAAATTAATACATGAAATTAGATATTTTGTTTTCTAATTAACATGATACACAAATGCCTAAATTGTTTTAATTTTATGAGTTTGGTATGTCATAATATGCAAAGGATTAAGTCATTTTACTAATATATACCTTGAAGGATTTTTATAAATTTCAAAATTTCTCAAGGTTTTTTAAAACTTTAATAAGATTTTTAAGTCAATATTTTTATGAGTTTTGTGGGAATTGAAGGATTTTTATGGATTTTACAATATTTGTTTTGATAAATTCAAATCTATAAAATAAATCAATGACAAAAATAATAAAAAAAATAATATTGTTTTGGTAAATAAAAATAATAATTCTCCGTAATATAATAATGTCTCCCTAGATAACATTCACCCGCGTGTTCATAGTTATATTAGTCTTCTAAACATTAGGATTTTCCCTATTGCTTTCGGATTTGAATAACAAGTTCAAAATTATAATCTCCATTAACGTAGATTCTTTTGTTGTTATTTTTTTTAAAATCTAATTACAACAAATTTCTTTTTTATCTATGGATAGATGTACCCATGTGTTATTCTTATGAAAAGACTCCATCTCTTCCAAAATAGCAATCATCCACTTACCACAATTTTCAGAACTGATCACCTCTGAATGTGTGGAAAGTTTTTGCGTTGAGCAATATCTTCAGCCATATTAGAGCATAAGAAACTAAATCAGTCTCTTTGTGGTTTCGTATTCACTTTCTTATATCTATCTCGGGCAATAGTATACTATAATGATGATAGGGTGGAATTAACTTCATCGTACGAATCTGATAGGTTGAGATGAGTGCTTCGATGTGGTTTCTGACCCAATTAGAATCTCTATTAGAATCTCTATCTGCATATCTGACTTTTTCTCACTTGTATTACCATAATTAAGAATGGACAAATCTTATAATATAAAAATTTCATAAAAAGTAAGATATTCTATAATTACAATATCGCAAGTCTCTATACACCACAATTTATATCCCTTAACATTGGACTTACAACAAAGAAAAACACAATTAACAAATCTGGGTTTCAATTTTTCATCATCAAAATGAAATGAGTATATGCAGCACAACCCAAAATCTTCATATTAGTGTAACTTGCAGGATTACTAGTCATACCTTATTACTAGTCATACCTTAATAAAAGTTTTTTTTTCTCAATTAAAGTTAAGGTAAACCGGTTCATGAGAGAAATTGTTGAAGCTGCTTCAACCCATAAAGACTTTAACATGTAATAAACTTTCTCCTCGATAATTGTATTCATCCATCCAACAAGACCTTTTTGCTGAGAAGTATGTGGAACTGCGTGATGTCTAATAATTCCTTATATCTTGTGAAAAATATCAAACTCCCTTGAAAAAAAAACTATAAACCATTATCAATTCACAAATGTTTAACTTATTTTCCTATTTTCTTTTCAATTATCATTTTCCACTATTTGAAATTAGCAAAGACATCATTCTTTTGATTTTAAAAAAATGTCTAGACCCTTATAGAAAAATCGTCAATGATGATCAACATATAGATAACACCTCCTCAACTTTAGATGGTCCCCAAAGATCACAGAATAAATAGTCAAGTATTCCCATAGTTATGTGAATCCATTTCGTGAATCTAACTTCTTTTTGCTTTCCAGAAATGCAACGTTCACAAAACTCTAATTTATTAATACTCTAACCATTAACAAAGTCCTCTTTTGTTTAATTCAACCATCACTTTTACTTATATGTCCAAGACACATGTGCCACACCTACGTAACATCATCATTCCACAAAGTATTCAAAACAACAGTTGTATCATTAATGACTGTAATGCCCTATGGAACATAAATATTTGTAATATTTCTCTATCCTTTAAGAACTATAAGAGATCTTTTGGTCAACTTCAAAACTTTATCTTCACTAGTATACTTGTATCCTTTAGAATTTAGAGTACTTAATGAGATGAGATTTCTCTTCAAATTTGGAACGTGCTTCACATTCTCGAATATTCTAACAACACCATCAGATGTCTTAATTATGATTGTACTAACACTAGAAATTTTAATAGAAGCATCATTTCCCATCAAAACAAAACCATTAGACTTAGTTTCATATGTTGAAAACTAGTCCTAATTATGACATATATGAAATGTGAAACCAAAATCAAGAACCTACCCTTCACTAGGATTTTAGTGTTTGCTAGAAACTATAAGAAGTTCCCCATCACTGCAACTATATACTATAACACTAGCTTATCTAGAGTTCGTGGGTTGCTTACATTTCTAATTTATAATTGCCTTTTGTAACTTGTAACAGTCAGCTATGATGCTCTTCTTCTATGATACTCTTCTTCTATGATACTTGTAGAAATTGCACTTACTTTTAGGTTTTCATGTGTCTCTTTCATTATTCTTAGAAACTTTCTTTTAAATTTTTCCTCTAGCAACAAGACCCTTAGAGATCAAAGTCTCATAAACATCTTCCAACTGAGTGTATCACAACTGTACAAGAACATATATCCAAAGGTGGTTTGTGATTAAGGTAATGAACATATCAAAATAAGTCACAAATCCTCTTCATCATATTTAACTTCTATAGTATTCAAATTTGCAACAATTTTCTTGAAAAAGGATAAGTGATAAGATAAAGTAGAACCTTTTGAAATACGATGCAAATAAAGATGCTGCAAATGCATTTTGTTAGTAAAACTTTTAGTCATTCAAAATTTCTCAAATTTTTACCATAGTGCAACATTGGAATTCTACAAAGCATCTTGCAAATCATGTCAAAACCTTGTAAAGCCTCATCCAAACTCATATATGTAGGAATAATGCACATCTTGACCTGTTATTGCAAAAACCTGGTATTGTAAGCCAACAATGAAAGATTGTACTTTATATTTTCCATCATGATCATGAAAACCACAATGAAGTGGCTTTGATACCATTTTGTTGAAAAGAAACACAATGAAATAGAGATTAAAGATGAATGCAAACACATGCAACCACAAAGATTTCTTTGGTAGAGGAGAAATAATTCATAACTACGATGAAATTGTACAAGTGTAGAGATACATAACAAAATCAATTAATGCATTATATAACTCTCGAAATAAAAAAATGATAAAAGAAAATAAAATAAAGATAGTTATAGAATTTAGGTCAATAATTAACAAAAATATAATAAAACATGAAAGATAAGGAGAAAAGCAAGTTGACTTGAAAATGCCTAGTTTCCTAGCATCCTATGATCATGAGGTGTATCTTCAATTAGAATGGGAAGTTAAACAAATTTTTGGTGATTGTAATACTGACAATGAAGAAATAAAGATTACATTAATGGTCTTGACAATGAAAGGCTATGCATACATGTGGTGCAATAAAATACAAATTGAGATAGAGAAGATGAAAAGATCAAGGCTCAACACTTAACAAACGATGAAGTGCATTTTAAGAAAGAAATTCATGTGTGTGAGAAAGGGAGAACATTAAGAGACAAGGAAGTATATGAAAAGTGTTAGAGAAAAAATGAGTTGAAAGAAGAAGAAAATGACTTTGAGGAACAAATTTTGAGAAAAAAGGAATTATTAGAAAAGGAAACTAAACTAAAGTGGAGGGAATACAAAAATAGAAAATATAATGTCTTTCACATTTTCTAACCCTTTTATGGTTGTGGTTATTTATTACTAAAGTGTTTTGAGAGGTACTTCAAAAGAAAAATTTCAAGGTCATGTCAATTCCATTGTTTGAAAGGGAAAAAATTTAGGAATTGAATGATGAGCTCAATGTTTCTTTTAAACTAATATGCGACCTTAGTTTCAAAGATCTATTTGCTTTAATGCCTAAGGAGGTCTTGTTCATCAAGATCAACAGATTAAGCAACTTGAAGAAAAAGTGAAAGCACATGAGGCAACCATATAGAGAAGATTTCTCTAATGTAAAAAGGGTCTTTTACGTTGATTAAAAATAGTTTTTTTTCCCTAATTATGGATCCGACGTAGTAGGTGAGAAACGAAAAAAGTCTTCACTTTTCATGTTGTTTATTGACCCGACGTGAAAACTGGTTTCTACGTCGATCGTTAAAAATTATCGTAAAAAACATGTATTTTTATGTCAATTTCTTAAAGAACTAGCATAGAAAATGATTCAAGTTTTTTTAAAATTGTGGACTTTTCACATTTGTTGTAAATACAACATATGTGAAAAGTCCTTTTTCTTAAAAAAATTCAATAATTTAAATCTCCACTTAGACCCCCTTTTTACATACTAGAATACTATTCTGGATGAAATTCAACTTCGTGGTTGTTGTGTTGAGGTCAGAGTGCTGCCAATTTTTCTTCGTGTTGATCATTGATTGCATTTATTTTTTGAAAAAAAAATGTAACATGCAGTTAAAGCCTAATGGAATTGAGACATATAGCTTTAAAGAATATATGCATATAACAAAATGAAATACAGGAATAATCAACACATAGAAGATTATTGCTTAAATAAAAAAAATAAGAAAAACATAAGATAAAGCTATACATACCTCAGCCAAGGAAATTTACATCACTTCATTGTGAGAATAATCTAAGTCTATTATTTAATCATTAAACTTCAATATCTATGCATAAGATAAAGCTATACAACCCTTAGCCAAGAGATTTACATCACTTCATTGTGAGGATAATCTAAGTCTATTATTTAATCATTAAACTTCAATATCCATGCATAAGATAAAGCTATGCAACCCTCAGCCAAGGAGATTTTCACCACTTCATTGTGAGGATAATCCAAGTCTATTATTTAATCATCAAACTTTAATATCTATCATCAATAAGATACTACCGTTAAAGAATAACAAGTGACCTTGCTTAAAATAAATTTAAATAGTGAAATTAATTTCCCAATGGAAACACTTTCAATAAATGAGAAATTTTATGGCTCAAAAGATGAATTTCTAGTTCTAAAAACTCAATTTTTTTATCAAAGTTTATGCCATTTTGAACTATATAAATTATCTTTGGTCCTTACATTGCTTGTACAATGTTATGCCAAGATGCAACCAAGTGATTAGATATCGATCTTCTTGTCATATAAAATTTCCAAAATAACCTCAAGAGCACGATAGGACCTTGACTAAACATAAGAGCATAAATCATCTGTTTCAAAACAACTACTTCCAATATCAATAACCTTCACCTCACATCTAAGTGATACTTTAAAAGATAAATACGACAAACAACAACAAATAAAAGCACTATTCAACAAAGACTAAATAAATGCCCAAATAATGGATGTTGTAGAAACTATAAAAGAAGAGGAAAATACATAATACCACATACAAGGTATTAGAAAAATGTAAATTAACCTAAAATGACAATTGATTGATTTGGAAGAAAATTATAATTACAATATTAGTAATAGGACCAATGTCAAATCCACTTACTTGATAATAGAAATAATCATATAATTGAAGAATGTGATACTTGTCTGCAGGATCATGTTTATTAACATACTTTAGAAGTTTGATCTTCTCAGGCCTTTAGTAAAAAAAATTCTGTGTTAATCTTTATAATTATAACACAAACATCCATGCTTGTATGGTGGTCATGAGCTTGTATAGCTCTTCTAAATGTAGTATATCCAAGATACTCGATAACACGATACCTTACAACTATTACAAAATTTAAAACATGGAAATTATTGTCCTCCTTAAAGCCAATTTTGAGCTGCAAAACTTCTTTTTAAAAAGACTGTCAAGGTTAAAAATAGGAAAACATAGAACAATCAAGAAATCATACTTTTCAACATAACAAAAAAATCACCATAAGCTCATTAAGATCTTTTTACACATGGCAAAAATGAAATGTTTAAAAACTTCTGCAATTTCCCATGAAGGAAAAAGAACCCCATTGTTTCAACAATATCTTTAAGAGAGGTTTCATTATGGAAAAATCCATGTTATTATACTTTCTCAAGTACCCATTTCTGGAAAGATAAGAATAAAATAAAGGATTAAAGCAACTTTGGGAATTCATAATGATCATCACATAGTATATAACATATGATTACTCTCGATCACAACTGAGCATAATATCATCAATAATGTATTTTATTTATTACAAACGGTAAAAATTCTACTTAGTTCTAACTGTGGCCTTAGAAAAGTAGTGAAGGTTATACAACTTGAAAGAGAAATAGAATTTTAGCAGCCATCCTACGTCTTAACATAGTTTCTGTTATTAATGAAACAAGATTTTTAATGAAATGTTTAAAGTATCATGAATTTCTAACCAAGTGCCTATAGGTCAAAATAATAACAACTATGATATGCAAACAATGGATTTTCTACACATACATGCATAGATTGCTTAAAAATCATGGAAAAGTAATAGGATTAGACTTAGTACTCTAAATTAGCTGACCAAAAAGCTTAACTCAAGAATTAAACCACTTAACTCAATAACTAACAAAGGAAAACTCAGTACTAGTGTATCAACAGTCTAAGAAGCTTAAAGCATTGTAAATCAAATGGATGGAATAGAAGCTGCAATAGTATTTCGGAGAGCAAGGCATAAATGTGAAGATAACTTGATCGGTATGTGCAATGATGCATGTTATAGATGAACCCTTGGCTTTTATACCCGAGTGTGTTTTTTCCAGCACCCTAGTTGGGTCAACTGAACCTTTGGGCTCTTGCTAGATATTTTTCACTGATTTAGACATGAGCTCATGAGAACAGTATCCAACATTAACACCAAGATTAGCCTAGCCACCAACACCATCTTTCACCTCAATTGCTTGTTCCTCGGGGTATATAAATTGAGCATCTTCTCCACCAATTTCTTTGTTATCTGGATGAGACAAGTAACATGATCTTGATACTAACTTAAGTATCTTGCCTGAAGGATTTTTCCTGAAGTCATTATAATTAATCATGTCATATTAATCATTAAGAGTACAAATTTAGAATATACTTTTAATCAACAAATATAGTCTCCAGTCACTTTTGGTTATATAGCATATATATATATATATATATATATATATATATATATATATATATATATATATATATATATATATATATATATATATATATATATATATATATATATATATATGTTGTTTGTTGATTCGAAAGGCAATCCAAAAAGCAAATTTATGAGTTTTCCCATGTAGGATGGTATTATGGTATCAAAATCACTAGTTAACAAGAGTAGATAACTATGACACACTTACACAATCTGGCCATTATTTTCTTTTAAAACTATTAAAAAAGATGTTTATTTGAAATAGTGGGGAGTGTGCATATATACATATTCTAAATGAGAACTTCTTATTTATGTTACCAAAATTGCACCGTCAAATGCAATGCCCAAAAATCACAACATTTCAGTTCCTTTTCAAAACATTAATTCTAAAACATCTTAATGAACCTTCCTATGTAAAGATGGGATGCAACATGATGTGAACAGGGAATTATGTCATATCAATCATTAAGAGTGCAAATTCTGAATATACTTTTAATTAAAAAATATAGCCTTGATCACTTTTTGGTTATATAGCATATATATATATATATATATATATATATATATATATATATATATATATATATATATATATATATGTTTTTTGTTGTAAAAGATAGAACACAAGAAAGGGGGGGTTGAATTGTGTTTTACAAAAATATTTTTCCCTTTCGTCTGTGAGTTTAAATAAGTTCAGACGAAATATTACTTAATCTTCAAGGATTGTTTTTAAGTAAGATACGTTATAGCTTAATTATCCCCGTTAGTCAAAACACTTAAGAACATAAGTACACAACTATTTTTATACTGGTTCGTCTATACAAGACTACGTCCAGTTACCCAGTAACCACTGAGTTTTCACTACCAACCGTGAAATGGTTACAAGTATTATTTGCACCTAGCCACTTCTGGCTATAACAAGATATTCTTTGAACACAGCCTTCGCAGGCTAAACAACAGAGGTATTCTTTGAACAACCTCCTCAGGCTAAACTACAGAGGTATTCTTTGAACAACCAGCCTCCTCAGGCTAAACTACCACACAAGTGGACTTTAAAAAGATGTTTTAAAGAACAGAAAGATTCCTCTTCTCAGAGAGGGTTTTACAATGAAGTACAATCAGATGTATTGAGCGAAATCACAGAAGATAGAATAATAGAAGCGTTTTCGCCAACTAATCTCTGATGAAGTGAAGTCTTTAAATAGGCATCATCTTCAGATAACCGTTAGACACATAAGAATGCCATTGAATATTTCTTTGAGAGCTTTCCAAAAGGTGTCAGATAGTACTTGAGTGATTGATGGCGTATGCAGCGGATTTAGATTGCGTGCGCAGTACATTTTCTGACTTGTACAGAGACTTTGACAAAAAAAGGTGAAGACCTTTTTGAGTTGCATGTGTAAGCACGAATCCCTATATTGATCTTGGATGCTTCTAATGAGTACTTCTTAAGATTTGAAATCTTGACGCGAGTGACTCAAACTTTGCTTCACTTCTTGGACAAATGATATACTTCTTCAGTCTTTAAGAGGTTTTGTCTTATCCTATCGTCTGATGACTTTGACTTGAGACAGACGAATGACTTCAGTCTGAGGAGTCATCTTTCGTCTGTGCTTGTTTCGTCTGACTTGCTCGCTGATGTTCCGTTTGAGAAAGTTTCGTCTGTCTTGTAGAAATCAAAACCTTAGATGTGTTAAACATCTTGATCTAACAATCTCCCCCTTTTTGATGATTACAGACCATACTGATAACTTTTCTCAAGAAGACATCTGCATAAGATAATGTTAGTGATCACAAATAAAACGCAAGTCAGATTTACATCAAGACGATTTTTTCAGAATAAATACTTCTTTATAAAAAGAATTGTTACATCAATGTGATGTAAACCTTATACAATGTTACAAAGGTATACAGAAAACCAAAGTTCTAAGAAAAAAATACATGTATGTGGTATACAACTTAATAAAGAATCAATACAATACAAAAAAAATTTTTGCTCCCCCTCAGACGATATAGGCTCCCCCTCAGACGATGCACTTTTGCTCGCTCCCCTTCAGACGAAGTACTCCCCCTTAGCATAACAACTTCTTCCTTTCTAATATATTCTCCCCCTTGGGTTGAGAATCATTAAAAACATGATCAAGAAGAAGGCTTAGGCCTCTTTTGAACAAGGCTCATGACAATCTCCCTCAGCTACTGCATCTCAAATGTAAGAGAGGCTTGATTATCCTCAAGCTCTTTGTTCTTTTGCTTCAGATGCTCGCAGTTCTCTTCTAAGGCATCATATTTATGCTTTAGAGCATTATACTCATCAGCGTCCCTTGCGTCATCCTCAGTAACCTTCACCCTATCATCAATCTCCACAAGCGGTGTTTGAGGCTCTTCCACGATAGGTACAGAGTCATCTACGATGAATATTGTTGGAGTCCTCTTCAGACGCAGAGTGAAGAGTGGAAGAATGAGGTACGCAGTGAAGTCTCTTTCCCATTGCTAAGTGTACATCTTAGTGGGAACAGAGAGCTCAAGATCTGGATGCTCCTGTGACGGATGTGTATAAGCAAAGGCTTCTCCAGGATACACCCTGCCACAGATTGTGGAATCTTCATCAAATGAAGTTCCAAAACAGAACACAGAGGTGGCTTCATGATCTTCTATCATCCTTTGAATCTTCAGATTGATAGGTTTTGAGGCATAGGTTTGAAGAGATTTGAGATGCGAGTATGCAGCAGACGGAAGTCTCCGGGGAATGTGCCTTGCAAACTTGAAGGATCTGGAGACAGATGAAATCTTCTTCTCTTTTCCTTTAGCCAAAAACTTGACCAAGCAAGGTCGTTTTCGGTCTAAGACGATTGAAAACTTGGTTTCGTCTGAAACCAGAGAAGAGAATTGGGATCCTACCATGAATGGACAGTCTCTCCTCTCCTTCTTTGCTCTCCTTTCAATGTGATAGAAGGAAGTTGATCTAGCTTTTGCTTCCCTTCTATAAGCACTGGCCATCAGTCTGAATGCCATGTTGTAGTCTTCAGGAAGAGCATGAGCAAACTCTTCGGGGTCTTCAAATTCGTTGAGGAGGATGGAGTAGCGGGGTTAGATGCCTGAACAGTGAGGATCATGATGGTCAATAGCGTCCAGATGCCAGTGTGAGCAATCCTTTGGCTCATAGATGGTGGAGCTTGGATCTCCATATCTGCAGTGGTGAAATGTAGGAGCGTTGATTTCATGTTTAACCTTCCACTTGATGTTTTCTCTGAAGGGGATGTGGGGTTCATAGCCAAGAGCTGGCCCTTCAATCACTGACTCAGCTAGATGATCCTTGTACCTTTTTATTCCTTCTAAACCTTTGATGTCTAAGGAGTCCAGTTTATCCCAAGGCAGACGTTTCAGCCATTCGCGTTGCTCTTCAGGAGTGTAGATGAAATCTTCTTTGAAATCTACTGGCTTCAGGGGTTTGTGATAGACGATGGGGTTGACAAATCTCCCAAGTTGAAATCCCTTTTTGCCTCTGTACCGATAGGGATTCCTCAACTCAATGTAAGGAGTGTCCTTTATAAAGCAGTCTTCATCGTCTGCCAAGTAACCATCTTTAGCAGACTCAGACGGTTCACCATCGTTGGAGATATCTTCAATCTTCTCTCCAAGAATCCAGTCAGGCTTGACTGGTCTTTCAGCACAAGTGCTTTCAGCAAAACGTCTCATGACTAATTCGTTGAGGAACGAATAGTCCGTCTTGTGCTTGGGTGGTAGATCTTCAGGATTGATGGCTTCGGCGTAAGATCTCACCCATGATGCATCCACCTTTATTATATCCAAATGTTCTTCATCAGACGAAGAACTTATATCTTCAATAAGAATTTCTTCAGACGAAATCTCCATCATCTGTTGGTGGGATGCTTTTTCAGACGCAGCAGGTATCGTCTGAACAAAGGCAGCGTTGAGAGGAAACACAACAATAGGATTAGACACATTTGTCCCATGTTCGTCTTGGAGTGTTGATGTAGAAACCTCCATAGTTGAAGCTTCATCATTAAGCATGGTCTCCAATTCCTCTGCCAACTGAGCATTATCCTTCTGGATCTGGGCAGTTTCTTCACTATTCATGCCCTCTGAAGTTGCTGGAGCAAACGCACCTTCAGACGATCCAATGCCCTTAACGCTTTCAAGAAAAATCCTTTCTCTTTCAGCATGAAGCAGCATAGAGACCCTCATAGCCTCTTTTAGTTGTTTTTCTTCGTCTATTTCTCCAATAACCACAGACGCAAGCTTCTGCTTCATTTTTTCTTTGCCTTTGGCAGCCTTTTGAAGAGCGACCTCTCTGGCTCTTGCTTTCTCTTCGGCTGCTTTCTTCTGCTTTTCTTCGTCTGAAAGGATTCTAACAGACGAAACACCTTTAGACGATAACCTATCCCCTTCATCTTCACTTAGGGATATCGTCTTTCCTTGCGTCTTAGCCGCAACGTGCTTTATTCTTATAGTCCTCTTCTTCTTCTTAAGAGGCTCTTCTAGAGCATCTTCAAAAGGAACTTCAGATATAACCACGGGTGGAAGAGGTAAGGTTGTTTGGGTTTGTATTTGGTCTTGTGTTTGGATTTGTGTTTGGGTTTTGGCGCGTTTGATGCGAGCTCTGTGAGGGGGGTCTTTGGTGATTGGTGAAAGGGGAACTTGTTCTTCACTCGCAGTGGGATGAAGGAAGCCAGGGTTTAGGTGCATTTTGGCAAAGGTGCTTCCTTTGACTTCCTTGCCTTCTTTGTGCCAAACAACGCTAGAGGCATTAAAGCCTTGGTTGATGATAATTTTGGAGAAGAGAGTGGCGTAGGGAATACTGCTCTTCCTACGGATGTTCCTGTTTCTTAACTCACTTATCCAGTGGTCAAGAATGATTTGAGGGAGACTCATCCTTGCTTTCCTCAGACAGTAGAAGATTCAAAACCTGTCTCGAGTACTCACATTGTCTCGTGAGCCAGTTCTGGGTGTGAAGATGTTGTAAAGAAGGTTGTGGATGATTCTTGCAGTGGGACAAGGATTCCCTGATCTCAAAAACTTGGGATCTTCAAGGTTGCGGTTCTTTTCGTAGATAATCTTGTCCACGTGTTCTTCAAACTCGATCCTCATCCAGTCAGCGCTGTAAAAGCGCCCTTCTGCTTTGCAGTTCCCAGCTTCAGCAATGGAGTTTATTGTGATAATATACTCCTTGTCGTCAATGGCCATCATCAAATTCCTTTGCGTCACTCTAGAACTCAGCATAGGCCTCCATCAGCCATGGCCCTCTCATCTCTGCGAATTCCATCCATCCATTCTGAACCAGCATCTTTGCTACTCTGTCAGAGATGCTCTCGATGGTGTCTCTCGATATCCACTTGCTGGGCAAGAAGAGATCTTGCGCGAAGAAAGTTGCTTCGGTTGCCTTAATATTCTTGGCGGCCATTGTTAAGTTTGAAAAAAAAAGAGAGAGTTAAGTTGTGTGAGTAGAATATTCAGAGAAAGTATGAATGCAGTAAGGAATAAAAATGTGAACTTTAAGAGTATTTATAGCCAAAGCTAAAACGGTTGAGATTTATTAGACGAAAGAATTTTAAAACCGTCCCTGATTTGACGTGTCCCCATCATTGCCCTTTTAATGATTGATTTGACTTCTGCAATTCACAGCGCGTGTTTTTCAAAGTCCTAGAATAGTGCAATAAATGATAGACACATTTATTGCTACTTCTAATTTGTCCCTGCACACTTAACTTTAAAATAGTTAAATAATATCCTTGCATCTTTTGAATTTCCTCAGACTGATTCAACTTGATCAGACGCAATATTTCGTCTTAACACGAAAAGATATATGAAGGTACAGACGAAATGAAATGCTCAGACGAAAGAGAAAACTTAATCAATTAAAGAGATAATTCCCAAATTTTCTTTAATGAAATTAAAGCGAGTTTTGTCTAAAGCTTTTGTAAAGATATCTGCCCATTGAAAATCAGTTTGTGTTGGACTTGAAGCTTGAAGAATGCTGTGTGTGTCTCTCTTATGTGTTTTGGTTTTGATGAATGTATTTTCGGTTTTCCATAGATGAAGTGTAATTAGGATATATCTATGTATTGATTGTTGAGTATAGGGATATATGTGTTGATTTCTTTGATTTAAGGCCCCAGAGATGCATTAATCTTGTGTATGATTGATCATGTGACTAATGGTTGATTTCCATTTGAGAAAAACAGTTTAAAAACCCTGGAAATCCATTTTTCACTGATGTAATCGATTACATGCTTGGTGTAATCGATTACATTGCCCTTGCTCTCTGGTGTAATCGATTACATGCACAATGTAATCGATTACATGGTTAGGCCTCACTGATGTAATCGATTACATCTCCAATGTAATCGATTACATGGTTTGAAATTCACTGTTTTTGGGTTTCCCTCTTCAATGTAATCAATTACATGCTCGTGGTAATCGATTACATGCCTGGAAAAATCAAATTGGAGGGTTCTAACGGCTAGTGTAATCGATTACATGCATTTGGGATCAATTACATGGACCGTTATAGCTCAGATTTGCACGTTTTCTCCCTCCAAATTGATTCTATAAGTACATCCTTGATGAAGCATATGAGATTGCTGAAAACCAAACTATTTGCAACTGCTCCTACACTTTCATATGCTCTAAACTTAGAGTTCATCAAGGTTTTCAAAGACAAGGGGAAACTTGATCCATATCCTTGTTGGGTGAATTTCATAGAGCTTGTTTGTGATCAGATTCTGCACTTAAGGTGTATTCTTTACTGATCTTTTGTATTTCCATTTTTGGGTTGTTGCTCTAGGAGAGAGGTCTCTCTAGATAGAGCATTGTATTTGAGAAGTGATTCTCAAAGGTTGATCTTGGAGGTGCCAAGATCTTGGAAGTTCTTTCTTGGGTTGAAGAAGCAGTTTTGAGTGTTTTGATTTCTTTGTATTGCTTGTTGCGAGTGAATGTAAAAGGATACGAAAGAAATCATTTGATAGTGGAAAGCCAATCGCAACAGTTGTTGGGTTGGGATTTGGACGTAGGCGATTAGTAGAACCAGATACATCATTGCACTCATTCTCTTCCTTACTCTCTTTACAGTTTTCACTATATTGATATTGATTATATTCTGCTCTGTTTTGGGAAACTGTATTGATAATCAACTCATTAATTGGTTTAGAAATAGAATCAGTAATTGAACTTGTATTTGAATCTGTAATTGAAAGGTAATTGATAGGTAATCAAGATTAGCATTCTGTTGAATTAAAAGGAATTAGAAACACGCAAATTTGGGGTAAAGTTTAACAAGAATCTATTCACCCCCCCTCTAGATTCATACATAGGGACCAACAATTGGTATCAGAGCTTTATCTAGTAAGTTATTCTAGATTTTGATCCATAGTTCATTAGAATGGCCAGTAATCAATTACCTTTCGCTGAAGGTGCCTCTATTAATAGACCTCCTCTGTTTTGTGGTGATAACTATCCTTTTTGGAAAGTTAGGATGAAAATCTTTATGGAGTCTATTCATAGAAGTATTTGGCAAGCGGTTGTAACTGATTTCAAAATTCCCACATATATAGTTGATGGAAATGAATTAGAAAAACCTTTTGAGAAGTGGGAACCAGAAGAAATTAGAAGAGCTGAAAATGATGCTAAGGCTTTAAACATTATACATTCTGCGTTAAACTCTGACGAATTTTTTAGAATTTCAGCTTGCAACACAGCCAAAGAAGCGTGGGATCTAATAAGGGTCACACATGAAGGTACTGCTGAAGTACGAAGGGCAAGGAAGAATACCTTGATCCAAGAGTACGAAACATTTAGAATGGCACAAGGCGAGTCCATAATGGATATGCAGAAACGATTCACACACATTGTGAATCATCTCAAAGGACTTGGTAAGATATTCGTTGAGGAAGAAGTCAACGTAAAGGTGCTGAAATCCTTGAGCAGAAAATGGCAACCAACTGTCACAGCAATCACCGAATCAAAGAACTTAGCATTGATGACCAGTGCAGAATTATTTGGTAAGCTGAGGGAATACGAAATGGATATGTCCCGTATTGCTGATGAAGAACAAAAAGACAAGAAAGCCAAAGGACTAGCACTCAAAATGGAGGACACAGCTAGTGATAGTGATGCATCATCAAGCTGTGGAAATGACTCTGAGCAAGAAATGAATCTCATGGTCAGAAAGTTCAAAAGGTTCATGAAGAAGAACAACAACAAAAAGAGATTCAACAATGCTAGAAAAGGCTCATCTTCAAAGGTCACATGCTATGAATGTGGCAAGGCTGGACACTATAGATCGGAGTGTCCTAATTTGAAGAAATCAAACAGCAGTGAGCCTAGAAGAGTGGAGCAAGAAGAAAAACCCAAGAAGGACCGGTATCGGAAGAAAAAGGCCTACATTGCTTGGGAAGAAAATGACTGCTCATCCTCCAGTGAAAGCGAAAATGAGGAAGCCAACTTATGTCTCATGGCTAAACCAGAATCGGACAATGAGGTAAGTGATTCTGACTCCTCTAAAAATGATAATGATTATGATGAGCTATATACTGCTTTTTGTGAGTTATTTAAAGAAGCAGAAAAATTTGAAAAACTAAGTAAGGTTTTGAAAAACAGAGTTGCAGATTTAGAAAATGAAAATTCTGTTTTGAAAACCGATATTCAAAAATTGAAAGATGAAAATGATAAATTGAAATTGCCCTGTTCAAAGTGTAAATCTTTTACTGCCCCTTTAAAGAACAATAAAAAGAAGTTCCATACATTTAAACAATCTAGTAAGTATAGAAACTTCTCATGTAGTTATTGTATGCAATCTGGACATAGTCACTATAACTGCATGATTAGAAAGAAAGGCTTAGATAATGGATTGTTTAAGTGGATAAAGAAAGATAATCACAGTTCTAACATGAAAGGACCCAACAAGATTTGGGTACCAAAAACCAAATGATATCTTTCTTTGCGTAGGTATGCTTGAGAGCCAAACACTCAACATGGTACTTGGATAGTGGCTGCTCAAGACATATGACGGGTGACAAGAGTAACTTTATCTCCTTCAAATCCAAAGAATCTGGTTCAGTAGTATATGGAGATAATAACAAAGGCAAAATTCTGGGTATTGGTGATGTTGGAGACAAATCCAACTCCGTGATTGAAGATGTACTGCTTGTGGAAGGTTTGAAATTTAATCTTCTGAGTATTAGCCAATTGTGCGACAAAGGCTATCAAGTTTCATTCGACAAAGGCTGCTGCAAGATCAATAACAGCGAATCGAATGAGGCATTGATGGTAGGTAAGAGAAGAGGTAACATCTATACACTTGAACTTGATCATTCATCATCATATCATGCATGTCTTACGTCTAATGATGATCTATCTTGGCTTTGGCATAGACGTATAGCACATATTGATGTTCATCAACTTAATAAACTGTCATCTAAGAGCTTAGTAGAAGGACTACCTGAATTAAAGTTCAAAAGAGAAGGCCTATGTGATGCATGTCAGAAAGGCAAGCAATCTAGAAACTCTTTCAAATCTAAAAATGTTGTTTCAACTTCTAGACCGCTTGAATTGCTGCACATGGATCTCTTTGGTCCATCTAAAACAGCTAGTTTAGGTGGAAATCTATATGGATTAGTTGTTGTAGATGACTACTCTCGTTTTGCTTGGGTTGCTTTTATACCAAGTAAAGGCACCACTTTCAAAGTTTTCAAAATACTTGCTAAAAAGATTCAAAACGAAAAAGATTTGAAAATCAAGTCCATTAGGAGTGATCATGGAGGTGAATTTGAAAATGAGTCCTTTGAAAAGTTTTGCGAAAAATATGGAATCGATCACAATTTTTCCGCTCCAAGAACTCCACAACAAAATGGGGTTGTTGAGAGGAAAAACAGATCTTTAGTAGAACTAGCAAGAACTATGTTGAATGAAAGTGATTTGCCTAAATATTTTTGGGCGATGCGGTTTCCACTTGCATGCTATGTTCTAAATAGAATTGTGATTCGACCTATTTTAAAGAAAACCCCCTATGAACTCTATAAAGGCAAGAAACCCAATATCTCTCATTTTCGGGTATTTGGGTGTAAGTGTTTTGTTTTGAATAATAGCAAAGAGCCTCTTGGTAAGTTTGATGCCAAGGTTGATGAGGGTGTGTTTATTGGGTATTCATCATCAAGTAAAGCATATAGAGTTTTTAATAAAAGGAGAATGTGCATTGAGGAATCTGTGCATGTCAAGTTTGATGAAACTAACAATCCCCAAAAGGGAAGTGTATTTGTTGATGATGATGAACATGTAGGTGAAGAAAGCACAAGCAAAGAAGAACAGCAAGAACCACCAACTACTTCTCATGAGTTTCCAAAAGAATGGAGGAAACCAAGAGATTTATCTCTTGACAACATCATTGGAGACATCCATAAGGGAGTATCTACTAGATCTACTCATAACATGTTCTGTGATGATTATGCATTTGTATCTCAATTTGAACCTTCTTGTGTTGATGATGCTATAAATGATGAATATTGGATGAATGCTATGCAAGAAGAATTGAATCAGTTTAAAAGGAATAACGTATGGGAGTTAGTACCTTTTAAAAGAGATATGAATGTAATTGGAACAAAATGGGTGTTTAAAAATAAGTTAGATGAGAATGGAGTTGTGGTTAGGAATAAGGCTAGACTAGTAGCTAAGGGATATAATCAACAAGAAGGAATAGATTTTGGTGAAACATATGCCCCTGTTGCTAGACTAGAAGCTGTTAGAGTTTTACTTGCTTTTGCCTGCATACATGATTTCAAGTTGTTTCAAATGGATGTTAAAAGTGCTTTCTTGAATGGCTATATAAATGAAGAAGTTTTTGTTTCACAACCTCCTGGATTCACTGATTTCAGATTTCCTGAACATGTGTACAAACTCAAAAAGGCCCTATATGGTCTTAAACAAGCCCCTAGACAATGGTATGAAAGGCTAAGTAAATTTCTTAAATCAAAAAAAGGTTAACGAGAGAGTAATGTTGACAAAACTCTTTTCATAAGGAGGAAGTCAAACTGTATTTTGTTGGTTCAAGTTTATGTTGATGATATTATCTTTGGATCAACTAATAAATCTCTGTGTGAAGAGTTTGTGAATAGCATGCAAGGGGAGTTTGACATGTCTATGATGGGAGAACTCAAATTCTTCCTAGGATTGCAAGTCAAACAACTGAAAGATGGAATCTTCATACATCAAGCAAAGTACACCAAGGAATTGCTGAAGAAATTCGACATGGAGAGTTGTAAGATCTCAAACATTCCTATGTCAACTAATCTCTACTTGGATAATGATGCAGCTGGACAAAGTGTAGACCAATCAAGATATAGAGGATCATTGGATCACTCTTGTACCTCACAAATGAGTAGGCGGACATCATGTTCGGTGTGTGTGTTTGTGCAAGATTCCAATCTGCACCAAAGGAATCACACATGGCAGCTGTGAAGAAAATCTTGAAGTATCTCAAAGGAACTACTAACTGTGGTTTGTGGTATCCTAAAGGTACGTATCCCACATTGGTTGGTTTTAGTGATGCTTGACTTTGCTGGTTGTAAAACGATAGGAAAAGCACAAGTGGTGTGTGTCATTTGTTTGGAGGAAGCTTGGTCTCATGGTATAGCAAGAAGCAAGCTGTGTAGCTCTTTCAACTGCTAGAGGCGAGTATATAGCTGCGGTAGGCTGTTGTGCTCGGACCATTTGGCTGAAGCAACAACTTGAGGATTTTGGACTTAAGCTTGATCATATTCCAATCAAGTGTGACAACACAAGTGCTATCAGTATCACGAAGAATCCGGTTTTACACTCAAGGACAAAGCACATTGAGGTGCGTCATCACTTCATTAGAGATCATGTTGAGAAGGGAGATGTTGAGGTGGAATTCATTGACACAGAAAATCAACTCGCGGATATCTTCACCAAACCTCTGCCCAAGGAGAGGTTCTTCAAACTTAGAACCAATCTTGGTATACTAAGTGAAGAACATCTCACATAAGTATTGTAAGTATGAGAATTTAATCATTCATTTGTGCTTAAACTTGATATGAATTCATTGCATAACATGATCTTGACCTTTTATATGATGAATCAAATGCTTTTCAATCATCCTATATGTGAAAATCATTAACATTGCAGTTCATAGCTTTATTTCAACCTGTTTTTTGATTTTCTATAGAATGTAATCGATTACAGCATGCATGTAATCGATTACAATAGGTTTTGGTTCTGATGTAATCGATTACAACAACAATGTAATCGATTACATGTGTGAGAGGTTCTGATGTAATCGATTACAGGCCCAATGTAATCGATTACAGGGTGTTTTGGTTCTGATGTAATCGATTACATCACGAATGTAATCGATTACATGAGCTCTGGAAGTGTTTTTCAGAGCTTTGTTCTTCGTTTCTGGGCTTTATGTTCTGTGTTTTGGAAGCCCATTCTCTGAACCAACCCTTTGTGATCTTTATTAGAGCTTGTTAGGGTCTCATTCACATTCTCATTCTACTCTAAACCCTAATCTCTCACGGCCTCCAAACCCTAAACTCTCTATTCCACACTCATCTTCAACCTTCAAACCATGGACGGACAAGGAAGCAGCAAAAGAATGAAAGCTAGGGCTAACCGTGATATTCAAGAAGAAAGACGTACCAAGAAGAGGCAGGAAACCTCTTCCAAAAGGAAGGCTCCTGAAGAATCCGTGCGTCACAACCCTTGGTTCACCTCGAAGGAACAAGAAACCCGTTTCTTCACTGATTTTGCAAACCGGGAACTCGTAGCCCCAAAGATTGTCAACTTCAGATGGTTAGACAATGAAGGGTTTACCTTTCAATCCATGCTCCGAGATCAGAACTTGGAGAAATTCGTTGGGCTAAGAGGTCACATTTACCCTGATTTGGTAAGGGTATTTTATTCTAATCTGAAATATCAACCTGGAAAGATTTTATCTGAAGTTAAAGGAGTGAGTATTGTTCTGACTCACGATTTATTCTTCGAACTGGGTGGAATAACAAATGAGGGGATAGTCCCTACTTTGGAAAATTTGGCTGAGGAAGGCTTTGAACTTCAAAAGGATGCTTTTTACATGAGCATGTTGAGGAATCCTGAGTCTTGGGAAGCTGATATGACTGCAAGGAAGGAAAGAGGTATGAGGAAGACCTTTGGCATAGGTGGTCTCAACACGACGACCGTCTTCTTCATTATACTATTTCTTTGGGTATTGGTCTAGAGGTACGAATCATGCTCAACTCATGGAAGAAGATATGCTTTTGATGGCTGCCCTGAAGAATGGAATTCAGGTTGATTGGGGTCAAGTTGTGATGGACAACATGACAAGGTGAGGAAATTCCATGATTTCAAGTGCCCTTATGGTCTGTTCATATCACGTGTTCTTGAGAGATGTCAAGTGGATGTCTCCAATGAGCACAGAGAATTGGCAAGGGATATCCATGTACTTGGTGACATGATGCTTGAAAAAGATGAGATTGACCAAGACATCCAAATGGGTATCTAGAGATGAAATACAACAACAACAGCAACAAGACCAACCACAACAGCAAGAACAACCACAACATCCTCCTTCTGATGATGATGGAGATTCAGCAGCTGGGGATTACATCCCTAAGTCTCGCTTTGAGTCCATTGTGCTAGATAGGCTAGAGGAGATGGATAAACGCCAAGAGGATCTAGGAAAGCAAATCAAAGACTTGGAAAGAAATCAAAATTTGCACTTCCTTGACATGAGGTCTTTGATGGAAACCATCATGGAGCGCCTAAATCAAGATGATGATGATGATGGCAATGATCAGTGATCTCTCTTTTTGGTTTGATATACCAAATAGGGGGAGAATAGTTAGGTTATCCTAGATAGGGAGAGTAACTAGATAGGGGGAGTTAAGAGTTGAAATTAGCTTTGATAGGTTTCTAATGTTTTTACTGTTTTATTGAATTCTGGACTATGTTAAATGTTTGTCTTTGATATTGAATACTAGATAGGGGGAGTTAAGAGTTGAAATTAGCTTTGATAGGTTTCTAATGTTTTTACTGTTTTATTGAATTCTGGACTATGTTAAATGTTTGTCTTTGATATTGAATAAAATTTGGTTTGTTTTATAATTCATTGGTCTTGATCTATATTTGTATTTGAATCATGTCATACATACTTGAATGAATGGTTAATTAGTAGTGCATATGCATATTGTATTTTCTGGAAATTCTAACATATGCAGGACTTTCAAAGAACAACACATATCCTAAAAGCTCTAGGAAAACCTCATATGTGATTTGGTACATCAAAACCAAGAAGGGGGAGATTGTTGGACTTGAAGCTTGAAGAATGCTGTGTGTGTCTCTCTTATGTGTTTTGGTTTTGATGAATGTATTTTCGGTTTTCCATAGATGAAGTGTAATTAGGATATATCTATGTATTGATTGTTGAGTATAGGGATATATGTGTTGATTTCTTTGATTTAAGGCCCCAGAGATGCATTAATCTTGTGTATGATTGATCATGTGACTAATGGTTGATTTCCATTTGAGAAAAACAGTTTAAAAACCACCCTGGAAATCCATTTTTCACTGATGTAATCGATTACATGCTTGGTGTAATCGATTACATTGCCCTTGCTCTCTGGTGTAATCGATTACATGCACAGTGTAATCGATTACATGGTTAGGCCTCACTGATGTAATCGATTACATCTCCAATGTAATCGATTACATGGTTTGAAATTCACTGTTTTTGGGTTTCCCTCTTCAATGTAATCGATTACATGCTCGTGGTAATCGATTACATGCCTGGAAAAATCAAATTGGAGGGTTCTAACGGCTAGTGTAATCGATTACATGCATTTGGGATCAATTACATGGATCGTTATAGCTCAGATTTGCACGTTTTCTCCCTCCAAATTGATTCTATAAGTACATCCTTGATGAAGCATATGAGATTGCTGAAAACCAAACTATTTGCAACTGCTCCTACACTTTCATATGCTCTAAACTTAGAGTTCATCAAGGTTTTCAAAGACAAGGGGAAACTTGATCCATATCCTTGTTGGGTGAATTTCATAGAGCTTGTTTGTGATCAGATTCTGCACTTAAGGTGTATTCTTTACTGATCTTTTGTATTTCCATTTTTGGGTTGTTGCTCTAGGAGAGAGGTCTCTCTAGATAGAGCATTGTATTTGAGAAGTGATTCTCAAAGGTTGATCTTGGAGGTGCCAAGATCTTGGAAGTTCTGTTCTTCAGGTTGAAGAACAGTTTTGGGTGTTTTGATTTCTGTTTGTATTGCTTGTTGCAGAGTGAATGTAAAAGGATACGAAAGAAATCATTTGATAGTGGAAAGCCAATCGCAACAGTTGTTGGGTTGGGACTGGACGTAGGCAGTTGGCCGAACCAGTATACATCGCTGTGCACTCATTCTCTTCCTTACTCTCTTTACAGTTTTCACTATATTGATATTGATTATATTCTGCTCTGTTTTGGGAAACTGTATTGATAATCAACTCATTAATTGGTTTAGAAATAGAATCAGTAATTGAACTTGTATTTGAATCTGTAATTGAAAGGTAATTGATAGGTAATCAAGATTAGCATTCTGTTGAATTAAAAGGAATTAGAAACACGCAAATTTGGGGTAAAGTTTAACAAGAATCTATTCACCCCCCCTCTAGATTCATACATAGGGACCAACAGTTTGAACAATCTGTACATCGAAAATACCTTTTTGAACATAATCTCTTATAAAATGAAATTTGATTTCAATATGCTTGGCTTTTGAATGTTGAATAGGATTTTTGCTGAGATTTATTGCACTTGTGTTATCACAAAATACTGGTATTTGAGTTTCAAACCTGGAGTAATCCTCAAGTTGATGTTTTACCCAAAGTAGTTGTGAGCAACACCCAGCCGCATCAATATATTCTGCTTTAGTGGTTGAGAGTGCAATGGAGTTTTGCTTCTTGCTTGACCAAGAGATTAGTGATGAACCAAGAAATTGGCATCCACCACTTGTGCTTTTTTTCTCCACTTTATCTCCAGCATAATCAGCATCACAATAACCACTTAAATTGAAATCACTACTTTTCTTATAAAAGAGAGAGAGATTAGTGGTTCCAATAAGATATCTTAAAATGCGTTTAACAGCTTGTAAATGTGATTCTCTAGGATCAGATTGAAAACGTGCACATAGACGGATTAATCGAACATAATGTCGTGTCTACTAGCGATGAGATAGAGAAGATATCCAATCATACCTCGTATCTGTCGATCAACGGTCTTACCTGATTCATCTCTGTTGAGACTGGCTCCAAACGAATGCATGGGAGTTTTCATTGGTTTAGCATTTTCCATTTTGAATTTCTTTAGAAGTTCCTTAGTATACTTCTGTTGATGAATATATATGCCTTGTTTAGTCTGTTTGATTTGAAGTCCTAAGAAAAACTTCAGTTCTCCCATCATGCTCATCTCGAATTCTTCCTGCATTAACTTAGAGAAATCCTTGCACAAGGATTCGTTAGTTGCTCCAAAGACTATATCATCTACATATATTTGAACAATAATAAAGTCTTTTGAAACGCTTTTCTTGAAGAGAGTAGTATCAACCTTCCCTCTTGAAAAACCATTTTGAAGAAGAAAATAACTCAGTCTTTCATACCAAGCTCGAGGAGCCTGTTTAAGACCATATAATGCCTTTTTTAGTTTAAAAACATGATCTGGTTGAGATGAACTCTCAAATCCAGGAGGTTGTCTTACATATACTTCCTCTTCAATAAAACCATTTAAAAAAGCACTTTTTACGTCCATTTGATATAGGATAATATTCTTATGAGCAGCAAAAGCAAGTAAAATTCTAATTGCTTCCAATCTAGCTACAGGAGCAAAAGTTTCAGTGGAATCTATACCTTATTGTTGATTATAGCCTTGAGCTACTAATCTTGCTTTGTTTCTTACCACTTTTCCGTCTTCATCAAGTTTATTTCTGAATACCCATTTGGTTCCAATGATACTTTTGCTTCTTGGTTTCTCTACCAAAGTCTAAACATCATTTCTGGTAAACTGGTTTAGCTCTTCTTCCATAGCTAAAATCCAGTCATTATCTTGTAAAACTTCCTCAATATTCTTGGGCTCTATATTTGACATGAAAGCATATCTAGACGATTCATTTAGTTTGGATCTAGCTTGAACACCTTGATGTTTATCTCCAATGATAAGATCTTCTGTGTGGTTTGATACAAATTTCCATGTTCTCATAGGGGTTTGATCTTCACGTTGATGAGTATCAGACGAAGAGGGTTCGTCTGTGCTTCTATCGTCTGCTCTTGTGTCTATTCTTCCGTCTGACTCAGGTTGAACATTTGGACTTGAACTTTGACCAAAATAGTTAGTCTGCAAATTATCAAATAAATTTTCTAGGTCTGATATTTCCTTATCAGCCTTTGAGTTATCTTGGAATTTTACATGAATTGATTCCTCTACAACTTGCGTCTTAGAGTTAAATACTCTATAGGCCTTAGACGTATTGGAATATCCAAGTAAGAATCCCTTCACCACTTTCGAATCAAATTTGCCAAGTTGATCTTTGGTGTTTAAGATGAAACATTCACATCCAAAAGGATGGAAGTAAGAAATGTTGGGTCTTCTTCCTTTCCATAGTTATATGGAGTCTTATTTAATATTGGTCTTATCAATATTCTATTTTGAATATAACAGGAAGTATTAATTGCTTCTGCCCAATAATATTTTGTAAGAGAGCTTTCATGCAACAAAGTTCTAGCCATTTCTTGTAAGGTATGATTTTTCCTTTCCACAACTCCATTTTGCTGAGGAATTCTTGGAGATGAAAAATTGTGAAAGATACCATTTTCAAAACAAAAGGCATTGAACTTCGAATTTTCAAATTGTTTCCATGATCATCTCCTAATGATAATACATATTCCTTTTTCTTTTTGAACACGTTTACAGAATATTTCAAAAACACTAAATGACTCATGTTTATGTGCTAGGAAGTATGCCCATGTGAATCTAGTATAATCATCTATAATTACGAATCCATATCTCTTTCCTCCAAGACTTTCAGTCTGAGTAGGTCCAAAGAGATCAATATGTAACAGTTCTAGCGGTCTTGTCATGGAAACAACATTTTTTGATTTAAAAGAAGCTTTGAGTTGTTTCCCATGCTGACAAGATTCACACAGACGATTGGATTTCCAAGATATTTTCGGCAAACCTTTTACAAGATCCTTTTTAGAAATTTTCGAAATATACTTGAGACTTAAATGTCCAAGCTTTTTGTGCCAAATATCTCGTTCATCATCTGCTGAAATCAAATATGTCACATTTTGATCACTAAGGTCAGAAAGGCAAACCTCATAAAGGTTATTCCTTCTTTTCCCAATAAATAGAATGGATTTGTCTTTATTTTTGACTATACATTCATCTGAGTTAAAAGCTACTTCATATCCACTATCACAAAATTGACTTATGCTAAGTAGATTGAAGTTAAGATCTTTAACATAAGACACATTTTTAATAAGAGGATTGGGTGTCTTACCAACAGTCCCAATACCTAAGATTTTACCTTTCCCTGAACCTTATGATACAGATCCTTTACTCGGTCTGAGATATTGGAACATAGACAGGTCTCCCGTCATGTGTCGTGAGCACCCACTGTCCAGATACCAGCTTGAAGTCCTCTCTTTTCCTATTAAGGATGTCTGCAACAGGAATGATGAGTGACTTTGGTACCCAAATCTTTTTGATCCTTCTTTGTTAGTGAAAGAAGATTTCTTCTTTTTTAAGGTTTTTTTAACTTTTCTATAATTATTTGGAACCTTATTATAATTTTTGATCTTCTTTTTATGAGCAGACGGAACAAAATTGTTTTTCATTTTGTCTGACTTTTCAACATAACCAAGTCCACTCTTGTCAGATGGAGATCTCCCATATTTTAAAATATTTTCTAGCATGGAGGATCCCTTAGTGAACTTTGTTAAGTCTCTGAGTAAGGATTCATTTTCTTTCTTCAATCTTTCAATTTCAGAGATAAAATTATCCTTTTCAGACTCGGATGATTTTTCAACCGATACCTCTTTTTATGATAACTCATTTTCGGTTCTCAAAGTAGCATTTTCCTCCAAAGTTTGTTTTAACTTGGCTTTGCATACTTTGTATTGCTTAGCAATAAAATGTGAGTTGGCCAAAAGTGTATCGTATGAAATTTCTTCTGATTCTGACTCAGACTCAGATGAAGAGGATGAAGAAGTTTCAGATTCAGTTACCTCTGATGAGACGGTGTCTCCAGCTATGAGGCAGATATTCGCAATTTCTTCTTCTTCAGTGGATTCCTCTGAGCTTTCGCTATCAAGGTCTTTCCAAGTCACTAGACTTTTCTTACCTTTGTCTTTGCGGGGATTCCATCTTTTCTTTAATCTTGGACACTCTGTTCTCATGTGTCCAGGTTTTCTGCATTCATAGCAGATAACTTTTGAGCTCTCCTCCTTGCTTGATGATTTTTCAGGGAGCTTTCTTTCCTTCTTCTTAAAGAAGCGTTGACCTCTCCCCTTTTTCATCATCATCTTTTTAAAGCGTCTGGCCATGAGAGAAATCTCATCATCAGACGAATCAGATTCAGTGGTGTCAGCTTTCAAAACTCTGTGCTTCTTCTTTCTTTCTTTCTTAGGAGTTTCCTCCTTTGTTGTGTTATTGACAGACGGAAGAGCTATTGGTTCTTGAACCTTGATCTTGTCTCTTTTGCACAAGAGTACCTCATGTACTCTCAAAGCTCCTATTAACTCGTCAAGAGTTAATGTCTTCATATCACGCCTGACTGAAATGGCAGTGGACATAGCTTCCCATGGAGGAGGAAGACTATCCAATATCTTCATGTTGTTTTGAGCTTTGGTGAAGGTAATATCCAAATACGATGAGTCCGTTCAATATCGTTTGGAATCTACCAAACATCATATCGATAGATTCTCCTTTCTTCATTGAGAACATCTCATATTCTCTTTGAAGAGTAGCAGCTTTCCTCATTCGCACATCTTCAGTTCCTTCATAGGAAATTTTGAGGGCATCCCCGAGTTCTTTAGCTGTTTTGTATGCACATAATCTGTTGTATTCTGTCCTTGATAATGCACACATGATGGCATATCTGGCTTTGTTGTTGAGTTCCATAAGCGAGAATTCTTCATTTCCCCATTCAACCTCAGGTTTGACAATAGGGATGTTTCCTTGAGTTATGATGTTCCATAATCTGTACTATATGGATTTGATGTACATCTCCATCCGATCTGCCCAGTAAGGGTAGTCATCACCAGAGAACGTCGGTGGCTTGTTCATGGATGACCCTCCAGATAAGAACGAAGGTCCTTGAGACTCCATCTAGGATCTTTTCCTCTAGCAGCTGTAAAGCGCTCAACCCTTAGAGGCTGAGCTCTGATACCAAACTGTAAAAGATAGAACACAAGAAATGGGTGGTTGAATTGTGTTTTAAAAAAATATTTTTCCCTTTCGTCTGTGGTTTAAATATGTTCCGGCCGAAGTATTACTTAATCTTCAAGGATTGTTTTTAAGTAAGATACGTTATAGCTTAATTATCCCCGTTAGTCAAAACACTTAAGAAGATAAGTACACAACTATTTTTATATTGGTTCGTCTATACAAGTGATGCAAACCTATGAAGGAACTTGTGATGGCTCTTCAAGGATAAACAAAAGGGGTGCCCAATCTTCATTCACCAAGTGATCCTTCACTCAAGATCATGATGTAGCTTGCGGAATAGGCTATATAATGGCTAGTATCTCACGGTTTGGAACCAAAAGGAGAAGTAATCGAAAATGGAAGCTAGGTAGAAGAATCGCCACTTGGATCATGGAT
Organism: Hylodesmum podocarpum; assembly: GCA_026586105.1. NCBI lineage: Eukaryota > Viridiplantae > Streptophyta > Magnoliopsida > Fabales > Fabaceae > Hylodesmum > Hylodesmum podocarpum. The sequence continues at coordinate 4,587,385 of JALJEV010000058.1, read as the reverse complement.
CCATGATAAGATTCAAGGTTCTTTGAAGAAACCCTAGGAGAGCTCTCTCCTTTTCTCAAGACTTTAGTCTTAGAAATTCTCTTTTCATAAATGACCAAAGTGATTACAAAATGGAAATTGCCTAAGTTATAAGACCCCTTGTGTGTGGTTGGCCTTGACTCATCCTAGCCACTTGATCCTTGATGGATTGATCAAGTGATGCTAAGCACCCCTCACTTGATCAATTCAAGAAGGATCTAGAGTTAATGAGATCAAGAGGCTCATAACTTATCTAAGTTTGTGATGATCATGGATTAATTAAGATGGAATTCTATACCTTGGATTAGAAGTAAATCCTAAGGCTAGAATCCCTTCTTTGATGAGAGTCAACAATTTAGAACTTGACTTAAATTTACACCTTTGATTATGGGATAATCAAGTGGTGGAAATTTAAATGAAGTTAGTGGCAATTCCACTAATTCTCTCTCCTAATCCATTTACTCTCTTTTAAGAGAGTGTATTACACTTGCTTAGTTGGGTCATAAGACACTTAAGCCCATCTTAAGAGGCTTTGACCAACACAAATAGAAGTCAACATGTCCATAAAAGGAGCTTGTCCGAAATTCACAAACAAACATTGGTCCAAGCTTTACACAAATTAAAGCTAAACTAATTACAAAATACTTAGAAAATTACAAGGCTTCATTTGCCCAATTTGTTGACTTCCAAGAGTTGACCTTTGACTTTGACTTTGACTTGTTGACTTTAACTTGGTCAACTCTTCTTCAACTTGAGCTTCTATTTAACTTTGCATTTCTCTTGTAATTCTCATGCTTAGGAGATGGTCCTCCATCAACAAGACTACGTCCAGTTACCCAACAACCACTGAGTTTTCACTACCAACCGTGAAATGGTTACAAGTATTATTTGCACCCAGCCACTTCTGGCTATAACAAGATATTCTTTGAACACAGCCTTCGCAGGATAAACAACAGAGGTATTCTTTGAACAACCAGCCTCCTCAGGCTTAAACTACGAGGTATTCTTTGAACAACTAGCCTCCTCAGGCTAAACTACCACATAAGTGGATTTTAAAAAGATGTTTTAAAGAACAAAAAGATTCCTCTTCGCAGAGAGGGTTTTACAATGAAGTACAATCAGATGTATTGAGCGAAATCACAGAAGATAGAATAATAGAAGCGTTTTCGCCAACTAATCTCTGATGAAGTGAAGTCTTTAAATAGGCATCATCTTCAGATAACCGTTAGACACATGAGAATGTCGTTGAATATTTCTTTGAGAGCTTTCCAAAAGGTGTCAGATAGTACTTGAGTGATTGATGGCGTGTGCAGCGGGTTTAGATTGCGTGCGCAGTACCTTTTCTGACTTGTACAAAGACTTTGACAAAAAAAGGTGAAGACCTTTTTGAGTTACATGTGTAAGCACGAATCCCTATATTGATCTTGGATGCTTCTAATGAGTACTTCTTAAGATTTGAAATCTTGGCGCGAGTGACTCAAACTTTGCTTCACTTCTTGGACAGACGATATACTTCTTTAGTCTTTAAGAGGTTTCGTCTTATCCTATCGTCTGATGACTTTGACTTGAGACAGACGAATGACTTCAGTCTGAGGAGTCATTTTTCATCTGTGCTTGTTTCGTCTGACTTGCTCGCTGATCTTCCGTCTGAGAAAGTTTCGTCTGTCTTGTAGAAATCAAAACCTTAGATGTGTTAAACATCTTGATCTAACAATCTCCCCCTTTTTGATGATTACAGACCATACTGATAACTTTTCTCAAGAAGACATCTGCATAAGATAATGTTAGTGATCACAGATAAAACGCAAGTCAGATTTACATCAAGACGATGTTTTATGAATAAATACTTCTTTATAAAAAGGATTGTTACATCAATGTGATGTAAACCTTATACAATGTTACAAAGGTATACAGAAAACCAAAGTTCTAAGAAAAAAAATACATGTATGTGCTATATAACTTAATAAAGAATCAATACAATACAAAAAAAAGTTTTGCTCCCCCTCAGACGATATAGGCTCCCCCTCAGACGATGCACTTTTGCTCGCTCCCCTTCAGACGAAGGACTCCCCCTTAGCATAACAACTTCTTCCTTTCTAATATACTCTCTCCCTTGGGCTGAGAATCATCAAAAACATGATCAAGAAGAAGGCTTAGGCCTCTTTTGAACAAGACTCATGACAATCTTCTTCAGCTGCTGCATCTTAGATGTAAGAGAGGCTTGATTATCCTCAAGCTCTTTGTTCTTTTGCTTCAGATGCTCGCAGTTCTCTTCTAAGGCATCATATTTACGCTTTAGAGCATTATACTCATCAGCGTCCCTTGCGTCATCCTCAGTAACCTTCACCCTATCATCAATCTCCACAAGTGGTGTTTGAGGCTCTTCCAAGATAGGTATAGAGTCATCTATGATGAATATTGTTGGAGTCCTTTTCAGACGCAGAGTGAAGAGTGGAAGAATGAGGTACGCAGTGAAGTCTCTTTCCCATTGCCAAGTGTTCATCTTAGTGGGAACAGAGAGCTCAAGATCTGGATGCTCCTGTGACGGATGTGTATAAGCAAAGGCTTCTCCAGGATACACCCTGCCACAGATTGTGGAATCTTCATCAAATGAAGTTCCAGAACAGAACGCAGAGGTGGCTTCATGATCTTCTATCATCCTTTGAATCTTCGAATTGATAGGTTTTGAGGCATAGGTTTGAAGAGATTTGAGATGCGAGTATGCAGCAGACGGAAGTCTCCGGGGAATGTGCCTTGCAAACTTGAAGGATCTGGAGACAGACGGAATCTTCTTCTCTTTTCCTTTAGCCAAAAATTTGACCAAGCAAGGTCGTTTTCGGTCTAAGACGATTGAAAACTTTGTTTCGTCTGAAACCAGAGAAGAGAATTGGGATCCTACCATGAATGGGCAGTCTCTCCTCTCCTTCTTTGCTCTCCTTTCAATGTGAACAGGGAATCCTACTCCATTGTTTTCGTGCAGAATATTTTTTAGGCTACATTAATTGTTTTTATGGATAATTCAATGTGTCTTTAATATGTTCTTAATTACTCCATTATTTTCATGCATATTTGTAGGTAAGATTTAACGTATCTTTAATAGGTTTTTATTACAGGACATGTTAAATTGTTTCGTGCATATTTGTAGGTTTTTATTATCGTGAAGATTTGTAGGCTAAATTTAATGTGTCTTGTATTCCATTCAGCCTATAAATGGATTCTCTTGAGAGGGAGTTCAATTTGAATAAAATGAGTTTTTCTTTATTCCGAGAGCTTTTGTAGTTCTTGAGAAAGCACCCCTTTCCTTTCCTAAGAGTGGCACCAATATCTTTCCCCAAAAAAATGAAATATCAAGACGATCCTTTCCGCAAACTCATCATTTGGTATCAGAGCTTCGGCTCTTGATTTTCAAACGAGTGGAATATGTGGTCATGAATGTGTGTGAAGATGCAGTTCGAGAATGAACTAAGATTCAAGGACTGATCCTTTCGAAGAGAGAGTATGATGTAAATGAGGAATCCTACTCCATCAATAGATATTTTTTAGGCTACAATTAATGTGTTTTTAATGGGTAGTTTAATGTGTCTTTAATTTGTTCTTAATTATTCCATTATTTTTGGGTAAATTTGTAGGCAAGATTTAACGTGTCTTTATTAGGTTTTTATTATTCTATTATTTCCGTAAAGATTTGTAGGCTTAATTTAATATGTCTTATATTTCATTCAGCCTATAAATGGATAATTGTTGTATTTTGAGAGAGAGTTCAATTTGAATAAAACATGAGTTTTTTTCTTTTGAGAGAGAGTTTTTTTTTTTTTTTTTTTTTTCAGTTCTTGAAACAAAATTGAAATAGATCTTATCAATCTTTGATTGTGGCGATCAAAGCCGTAACTTATCACTCACCTTCTCATCCCTTTCCTAAGTGTGACATCAATATCCTTCCCCTAAAAATAAAAAATCAAGATGGTCCATTCCGCAAACTCTTCATTTGGTATCAGAGCTTCGACTTTTAATTTTCATACGAGTGAAATAAGTGGTCGTGAATGTGTGTGAAGATGCAATTCGAGAATGAACTAAGATTCGAGGACGAATCATTTTAAAGAGAGAGAGTATGATGTGAATTGGGGAATCCTACTCAATTATTTTTGTGCAAATATTTTTTAGGCTACAATTAATGTGTTTTTAATGGGTAATTTAATTTGTATTTAATAGGTTTTTAATTACTCCATTATTTCTGTGCAGATTAGTAGGAAAGATTTAATGTGTCTTTAATAGGTTTTTATCACTGTATTATTTTTGTGAAAATTTTTAGGCTGAATTTAACAAGTCTTATTTCATTCAACCTATAAATGGATACTTTACTTTTTGTATTGAATAATATATGGTTTTCTCTATTACGATACTTTTTTTAGTTCTTGAGAAAGAACTGCAATAGATCTTATCAATGTTTGATTGTAACGATCAAACCCATGACTTATCGTCACTCACCTTTTCATCCATTTTACTGAGTGTGTCATCAATATCCTTCCCCAAAAAAAAAAAATGAAAAATGGTCCCTTCCGCAAATTCATCACAACCATACATTTTTAACTCAAAATTGCATTAATTAAAATCTCCATGTTCAAAATATTTAATTCTTCAATCATTTTAAAATTAATTCAGTCATAAATGGATGTTTATTATAGGCTTAACCACAAAGAGTCAACTAAAGGAAACATAATTATCACTTAAATCAATCAACATGTAGTACACAAGAAGTGGCACTATAATATATAAATATTGATTTAACTTCATATAATTGATATTGCTTCACATCCATGCTATCTTTACCTTCTAAGGGCATAACTTCTATTTTTTAGGCCAACATGAGTTTGTCCCCTGAGTTTTTAAGCCATTCAGAAATTTTGAAATCTCTATAGGAAAAGTACATCCAAATATATACCTTAATGAATCCAATTTCCTTGGCATTGCTACCGAAGCACTGCCTGCAATACATGAGCCCATACTTCCGGATCAATCCATGAGGGTTCCCACACACACGGATGCAAAACAAGAATGATCAGTAAACAAAATTCCTAATTAACAAATCTAATCAACCAATTAAAAGAGAGAAAGAGAGAGAAATGCACAAGATGAAAGGGAAAAGTAAAAGGTCTAAATAAAACTTAAATTTTTCCTTTTAGTTCTTAACATAACCAACGTGAAAGATAAATACCATATCAAATATTAAATGAACTAACATGATATATGTATATTACGTTGGTTATTTTATGAACTGACGTGAAATAAACATTATTAACGTCAATTTTTAGCACACCCAACTTGGAAATGATGTTGATGCAATAACTCCATTTTATATTAGTGTTTCCTTAACTTCTCCTACTTTTTACTTTAATGAATATACAACACTATAGTTCTTATGTTTATGGTTTATATTTTGCATGTGATTTACATGAATGAATTTAGTAAGAGTTTTGAAGCAAAATGTTTCAGGCTTGAAAATAATGTGCATCTTTTAGTGTTAAATGATAAAAATGGTAATTGTTCTAAGTTTACGATGGCATGTAAGAATGAACCACTTGGTTTCTATGGACACGTTATTTATAGGTCCTATATTTTGCTTATGAATTCATTGTTTATTACCTTAACTAAAGCAAACAAAAGATGTTCATGTTTGTGGGATTGTCGAAATGTAAAGATTCCTGGTTCAATGAAAATTAGGATTAACGTAAATAATTTGGATTCATACGAATGTGATAGTAATGGCACACACTTTGGAATGCTTATCTTTAGGTACATCATTGTTTTGTTTTATGATTTCCTTATGCTTATGTTTGATTCAAGAAGTTGGATTCATAAGTTTATTGTTAATAAGAAGCTAGCCCTTCCAAATGTGTTAAAATTTGTAGGAATTTAGTTAGCTTAATAGATGTTGATTGTTGTTTTCCTCTGTGTAGACATAAGTTCCTCATTTATCTTTTGTGCATAATGTGTTGTAAGTTCATTGTTCCTTAATTCGTGAAGAATTTCTTCCTAGAATGGGGATAATGCATGTCTAGGTGCCTTGCTCCTAAATTGACGACAAAAGGCTTCAAGAGCAAATGTACTGCTAAGGAATCCTCCTTCTGATGGTCAAGTAGCCCAAGATTGAAGAGAAGTAAGTTTGAACCAATTAACATTCATTGAACACATTTCGAAGGTCACAATGTCACCCAAATCATGGAATTCGCCTAGGCTAACACATTGCAGAAAGTTATTTTCGCCTAGGATAAGGAGCTTAGCATTAACGAAAATCAAGTAGAGAATTTCGCTTGCCCAAGCGAGTGGAGCTCAGCTCGACGAATTTTCTGACGTTAGGAACTCTATTTGTGTTTTTTTTAAGTGTAATAATGGTGTCACTAGTTTCCTAGGTGTTAATTAAGCTCTTAAATGATCTAATTAGGTCTTAGTGGAGCTGTAGCCTATAAATAGGTCTCTCTCGAGTATTAGAATTAACTTTGATCAAATAGAAATCAAGTATTGTCTTACTAAGAGTGTTTCTCTCTTTGGTTATTAGATGACATCCATTGTGCCTATTTCTCAACAACATATATCAAATTCCTTTAATTTGGGGCATCTTTGATCATCTTACTTATTGCTTTCTACGTATCTTTTTCTTCTTCTTCTTTTAGAACATTCATTAATGAAGTTTTGAGGTTTTGGGTTGTGGGGGTAATTCAAAAACTTGGATCCTATCAAGTAGTATTTAGAGCTAAATTCTACCTTAATTCTTAGGTTTGGGTAAAATTTTCAAAAATTTCAATTTCCTTTAGTTCTTGAGTTTTGTCATGTTTCATATGATTAGATGACAAATTGTTTTTTCTCCATGAACTAAATATAAAAATAGATAAATTACAGCACAAAAATTTTACCAAATGAAAAACCGTTAAATTATAGAAACTAAAATGACAATTAGAGGAATAAAACGTTAAATTTGAGGGAGAAAATCATATTTAAAGCTTAATATAATAACCATGCATCAATCACTCTTGATCATCCATGTTTTTTCTTGGAAGTACTGAAAATTAAGACGAGACATAATAAGAATAAAGTGGTTAATTAACTAGATGGATTGAGATGAAGAAGAAAACGGAGTATGACCAAAGCCAAAGGCCTTGATGTGATCCTTAAGGGACCTCTTATGTTTGAAGTCGGAACCACAAATGCAAAGCCAGCGTTTGCCACAGTTTTTCTCGTGTGTTCGCCAGTCACCTTTCACGGCCAAGGGCTTTCCACACTTGCGGCACGTGAATGGCTTCGCACCGTGCTTTCTCTTGTAGTGTGTCTGAAGTGTTCTAAAATCCTTGAGAGGCTTTGCCCTTTGGTGTTCTATGTTGTTCTTGCACCCTTTCCAGCAACAGTAGCATGGAACCTCTAATAATGGTCTTCTATGGCTCCGTTTCAGCGATTCTGGCCCTCTACGGTACTGTGACCCGTGTCCCCACATGTGCATCTGCAGCCACCATAACACACGAGGGTTTATTCCATTTTACACAGAGGATATGAACATAATTCATTATGTGGCTAGAGAAAATAATTTTCACTATGTTAAACTTGAAGAGGTGTATGTCATGCAAAATCTTAAAACATAAATTGAACGTGAAAAGCTTCAGTTCAGAGAATTTCTCTAGCTAAGTGCCAGCACTTACCATAGATTCTGATGTAATATATGAATAAAAGAGAATATGAAATATGTGCACCTGAAGGTTGTTGTAGCGGTTGAAGGTTTTGAGACAAACAGGACAAGAAAAATGACTGAAGCCAATGAGGATCTGTTCTTGAGTTGGTATCCAGTAATTGTTAGGAACTTGATGATGATGAGTTGTTGTGGCATTCCCAAATCCATTTTGATTATTGGTGGAGCCACTTGAATTATTACTATTGTCAGGGAGGCCTATGTGTAAGGCCACTATGACATCCTCACATGCTTTATGATTTTGGTTTTGGATCAAAGCCTCTTGTGGTGTTGAACCAAGGAAGCTACTCAGCAGAGGCAGAGGCTCAAGCTCTTGTTTTTCATTCATGTCTAAGGCAAAGAATATTACTCAGACTATTGATATTATTTGCATGTGAATGAGGCAGGGAATAATAACTATATAACTTGTACATTATATATATATCAGAGGGGACCATGGTAGAGTTTATTTTTTTGAAATAAAAATTTATTAGGGTCAAGTTAGATTTTATCAAATTTTAGAAACTTTAATAACGACCGGAGCCACACTAGAAAAATTGGGATGTAATGAAATTTAGAAAAGAGGAAGAGTGAAAGAAATGGTGTGATTGGCCGGAGAATATTACAGTTGAACGAAAAGGGCCTTTGTTGAGGGTGTTATTATTTTCTCCTGCAAGTCTACTTTATCTATTTTGAGCTTGATTAGTATATACCTTAAATTCTGTGGCCCATGTCCCCTAAACATAGAAAGAAATGCAAGCAGTGGGTTTGAAACAGAGGGAAACCCACTTTGCGCTGTCAGACACACACGACAATATCCTATATATAGTGGCGTGGCTCTTGGTAACGCAACACTCAACATCTAACTATAGACACTTTAAGGTGATTTTGGTGTACAACTGTAAAATCTTAGCAAATGAGGTGATCGTTAAATAATAAATATTAGTAGATTGCAGTGATACGAGATTTTGTGAATAAATGTAAATATTTTGTTTTCTTTCTCTACTCCTACATTAGACTCTCAAATTGTTTATGAATATTATATTGACATTTATTTTATACTATTCGAACTCCTCTTAAACGTTTAAAAAAGTATTTAAATAAGACTCCTGATAAAGGAAGTTGCTTTAAACATCAAAAATAAAAAAAATGTTACGTAATTTTGCAAAATTTTAAATGTGTTTATATAATTTATTTAAAATATTATCCACCCTCATTACATAAGTATTATCTTAATTTTTTCACGCATAATATATAAATTTGATTAATAAATAAAAATTTAATTTTCTTTATTAAAAATGGTACAGTACGTTAGTGTTATTCAGACTATAAATGGAAAAGAAATGATATTATATTAAAAATTTAAAATAATACTTATTTTAAAACTTTTATTTCTTATACCACCATACGTAATTATATAGGGAGAGTATTTCTTATCAACTGCTTTATAGTATTTCCTTTTCCTTTGTTTATTCAGTGAATGTTATTTGGTACGATAAAAGTTTATTACAGTAAGTTCCTCTGATGGTGCTTGTTTTCTTGTACAACTTTACTACGTTAACAAATATAATACGTAGTCAATCAGTCAACTCACTCACATAATATCTGTATTTTTCTCTCTTTACACTTTATACATATTCGTATTTCTCTCTTTTCATATTTTATAACTGGTTGTCTGGTTGTGTGCGTATTGCAGTTGCCTATCAAATATTTTTCTTTCGTGTATATGGTTGAAAACTAAGGAAAAGAAGAAAAGATGTTTAATTGTAATATAGTGCCAAGTTTGTATAATCATGAGATTTGTATTTTTAAGAAATCCTTTTTAGTAAAGTTTGTCCTGCCGGAAAAATCGTCAGAATTAAAAGAAAAATTGCTATTAAATTATATTAACTGTAATGGTTTAAAGAAAAAAATTGTCTCAGGGTACATTTTGTTAAAAAGTGAAAATTTAGAGATAGAAAGTGAAATAAAATAGAGGAATTTGTAGGAGAACATGAGATATTCGCGCATATACTGTTTTCGTGTGTTTCATGAAACTGCGTCGTCCTTAGAATTTACCATTTTTCTTATAATTCACAGGTAACAATTTCTTGTTAGCGAGGATGCACAACCCGTGACGGCAGAAAAATTTGGCTTTATATGGAGGCAAAATAAAATGACATACATAAAGAATATATCAAATCATAGTTGCTTTCTAATTTAGTTTTACACGAGTTTCCCAACGACAATATTTTAGTGACTAAATAACAGTATTGGAAATAAACAAAATTAGCAGTGAAATAGTACACTACAGAGATGTAGTATTACTCTAATCTTGAAAATTTGTAGGGACAGATCTCAGGCATCTTAAACTAGGCTCCGTGGCTCCTGTCCATAACTATATACTAAGGTTATATTAGATAAAATTAGTTAAAACGTTAGCTTAAAAATAGAAAGTGAATTAAAAGTTAAGAAGTTACATAATAGTTAAAAATTAAAAAATAGTTTATTTAATTAAAATTGTTTGTTAGCATGATTGATTGAAATAATTGATAAATATAAATTAATAGAAAAAGAATGGCATATATCAAGTGAAACTAACTTTACTATAGGTAATCTAATATCATTGTAACTCCCTTCAAGACCTTATTTGTGAATTGTGATATCATGACCCCAAAAATATACTATGGGTAATTAAATAAGGATCAAATTGTTATGTTCAAATAATTAAAATTAATAACATCAAATCCTCTCGAATCCAACCAAAGTTGAACGGATTTTTAGACACAAAACTTAAAGGGATTTTCTAGGTTACCTAACTAATAGAGGACCATCACCAAAAGTCCAACAAATTCTCCAAGTCAAAGTTAGAGGAGGAGATCAATGAACAAATCAAAGTCAAAGAAGAAGAAAGACATTACTCTTTTAAATTGAGCTTGCAATAAATTCGCTGTTATTTTTTGTGTCTGACAAGATTCCGTATTTCGAGCATAACATGGGCTACACAACTCCAATTAAGTTCGTCTTGGTGGAATTTTAAAGCTAACTTAAAGTACTACAAAAGTTATGAAGATACCAAAGCTCAGTTCAGATTGCATCTAGGAGGAAATCGGGCTTGAACTTAACATTTGGATGCTGCCAGGAATTTCCAGCGAATTGGTTAAGTGTTTAGGCCTATTAGTTTCTTTCAATTATGTATTTGTTTTAAGACTTAAATTTGGGTCTTGTAATTATAAAGTGTGCTTAGCCTAGGGTGTCTCTCATTTCACAATTGATCACTCATTTCATCCTAGGGTGGAAAACAATTTAGATTTCTAACCTTAGGCCCATCACATTTTCTTTATATTGGTCAACACTTTCATTTGTAAACACTTTGGTCAATATTTTGGAAATAGAATTGAGACTTGTTCTCTTTGGAAAGGAGAGTGCTCTCTTAGAGTTTTCTTCATAAAAATCTTAAATCTTATCATGGATCCACGCATCCAAGTGGCGGTTCATCATTGAGCTTATTGAATTCACTATTCATGGCGCTCCCATCTTCTTAATCTTCTCCATTTTTTATTTCTTTCTTCCCCCTTTTGTGATGACTACGAGCTATCATTGTTATCACTTGAGTTATTCTGCTGTTTAGGAGTGATTGAAGGTTGGTGAATAAAGATTTGGGCAATAACTTGCTTATCCATGAAGATCCATCATCATTTCTTGATGGGTTTGCATCAAATTTGGTAGTAAGAGCTCGTTCTTCACCTTCTTGTTAATCACTTTTGGTATTGAGTCTTGTGCCTATCTTTTCATTTCAATTTTGCTTCAATTGGAATATTGATTATGTCTTGATTGAGTGTTTTTGGTTGTCCAATTCAATTGGAATATGTTACACATCAATTGGGTATGTCATATATGATCTATTTCACATGCTAGATATATGTTAATCTATACCCCCATGTGTTTGATAAAATTTTTCAATGTGTAATCTGTGTCCCCTTTGTTGGAAATTGATTTCTCTGCATTATACCTGGCTTAATTAGTGCTTATATGTTTCATTACTATATGCATTTCCCATTATAAGTTCAAGTTACCACTACCATGTATTATCTTGCTTGTTAGCAAAGTTTGACTTAACTTGTTTGCATTTTAAGCCATTATTTGGACTGTCCAGCAAAGTATAGCCAAAAGAAAAATATAAAAAATCAAAAGAAAAGAAAAGATCAATGGAAAATATTCAAAAGATAATAGCAAAAGAAAATACAAGAAAAGAAAAATATAAGAAAAATGAATTTGAAGAAAAATAGAGTGTCAAATTAGTCGCCCTTGTGAGTAAAATTTTTGGAACTTTAAAGTGCAGTACCTTGGCTGTTTGGGATACTTAAACAACCACAAAATTAGTGTCCAAGTCCAATTTGGCTTTATTTCTCATTAGGCTCAAGCATCATCATCTTAAATTGGATTAATTTTGCTAATAGCTTGATAATTGAACTTGTGGTGTGCTTTGCATGTACCTATATATATAAGCCCTATTTTTTTGCCCTGTTTTGGACCTCTATTTGTGGCTGCCCTGTACCTAATTTGAGCATGTTTCATGCCTTAAAATTATCAAAAACATTCCTCAAAATTTCGTGACAAATCGGACAAGTTTTATGCAAAATTTCCTGTTGTTAGCGACCGTTGGAGTGAATTTATGTCAGTTTCATTTTGCTTCTTGTTCAACGTGTTAAACTAGGTTCTGATGATTGCTGGGCATTTGATTTGATAGTTTATACATATATAAGCTCAACTAGAAGGTTTCATAATTTTCCCACACCATTTCATATACTTTTGAATGCTCAAAATTTGTGGAAAATTTAGTGATGGTTGTCTAAAATTTTCCAACAATTGGTAATTGTTTTGTGTACAAATTCTTTGAGTTCTATGATTTAAAATTTTTCCAGTTTTAAATAGTTGTTTCCTTTATTTTTGTTGCAGAAAATATATTAGCCATTGTCTCAATTTAGTTCTCCTTTTTTAGTAGCTAATTTTCTTCATTGAGTGTCCTTTTATTGCTTGTCTTCTTTGGGTTCCTTATAGTATTGTCTTGAGTATTTGTCTCCTTTGAATTTCCTGAGCTCTTTGGCTGGATTGTTTCTCTTCCACTTTGGAAAAGTAGGACTTGATAATTGATAGACGTTTCCTAAGAAGCTCTAAAGAGTTGAGAGGAAAAAGGCTAGAGTGCACATCATAAAAAAAAGCCTCTGAAGAGTGTAAAAACGAGTATTGAGTGGAAACACTTAGTTAAGTGGAAAGACATTTTCTCTTATATTGTTATTGCTTCTAACATCTTTGTTTGCTGCCATGGGAGAAATTTCTCCAAATATTGAGGACTAATTACGTCCTAGTGATGTTAGATCTATGAAATGCTTTATGGAGACAATGGACAAATGTGAAACAAGTATTAAAAGAAGATTTGAACCAGATGTTTGTTAAAAATGAAAGAAGAAGAGGAGTGAATAGAAAGAATGGAAGTCAAAGGGAAAATCAAAGGAAAAACCATTATTAACTTAGGGAAAGTGGTAGGTTAAGTAAATATGATGAGGAGTATGTCTTTGGAGGCTTTGATGAAGAGAGAAGAGGAAAAGAAAGGCATGGCCAAAACACATACCATAGGAGAAACCCACACATACCTAGAAGGGTCTTTGGTGATGATAAACTAAGACTTATGGAGGAAAATAATAGACTTGAATGTGAGTTTAAGGAGAAAATTTTGAAAGAAGAAAAAAAGTTAAAAGAAAAAGAATTGAAAGAAAAAGAATTAAGAGAAAAGGAGTTAAAGGAAAAAGAGTTGAGGGAAAGGGAGTTAAAAGAAAAAGAATTGAGAAAAAAAGAAACTAAAGAGTTAGAATTGTTGGAAAAACAAATGTGGGAAAAAGTGATTCATTACTTGTTTATACTAATCCTTCATTTGACACTGTTGATTCTTATTTTGAGGATGTTGTAGGTGCTGTTCCAAAAGAGGATTTCAAAGAGTAAATTGATCATCTCTTGTATGAAGAAGTTGAAAGGAATGAACTTAATGTTTTTATTAAAGATGCTTGCGATCATCTTTACAAACTTCCTTTTGATTTGATTCCTAATAAAGAGTTGTACATAAAGGAACCTTGGAATAATTATGTTCAAGCAAAGTAAATATCTTTAAAAGTTGAATTACCTTTTGAGAAAATTTCTTTATCAAGTACTACTCTTTTTATTTCTAATAAAGATGTGATTGCATGTTATACATTAGAGTCTTGTGGCTTTAAGCCATAGACAATCCTTGAGTATGGGAATTTAGAATTTTTGATTGTACCTATTAACCATTGTTTTCATAATGATGAATATTTTGTTAGGGTATTGGAAGAACCTAAGAAGGAGGACACACCACAAATTTTCACACTTAATAGAAGACAAATATCGACATACCTTAAGGAGAAATTAAGGATCATTTGGGATTTTGGTCATGTCGTGAAACAACATTTATATTCTTCCCTAAATTTTGTTGATTGTATTGTTGATAGTAGTAGACAAAGCATCTTGCTATTAAATGTTAAATTAGATAAAGTTTGCTTGATCTTTGATCCGAGTGGAATTTGTTTTGTAGGTAAGAACCTAAGGTCACTTGAGGACAAACTAGCCACAAGAAGGAGGGTTTGATGGAAGACCATCTCCAAAAGCCCAACAAACTCTCCAAGTCAATTCTAGAAGAGGAGGTCAATGCTCAAATCAAAGTCAAAGAAGAAGGAGGACCTTACTCTTTTAAATTGGGCTTGAAATAAATTCACTGTTATTTTTGGTGTCAGACAAGGTTCAGTATTTTAAGCATAACTTGGGCTACACAACTCCAATTAAGTTCGTCTTGGTGGCATTTTAAATCTGACTTAAAGGGCTACAAAAGATATGTGACACTAAAGCCCAGTTCGGATTACATCTAGGAGGAAATCAGGCTTGAAGTCGGGCTTGAAGTTAACGTTTGGATGCTGCCGGGAATTTCCAACGAATTGTCTAAGTGTTTAGGCCTATTAGTTTCTTTCAATTATGTATTTGTTTTAAGACTTAAATTTGAGCCTTGTAATTGTAAAGTGTGATCATCGTAGGGTGTCTCTCATCTCACCATTGATCACTCATTTCATCCTAGGGTGGAGAACAATTCAGATTTCAAACCTTAGGCCCATCACATTTTCTTTATATTGGTCAACACTTTCATTTGTAGTCACTTTGTTCAATATTTCGGAAATAGAATTGAGACTTTTTCTCGTTGAGAAGGAGATTTCTCTTCTAGGGTTTTCTTCACAGAAACATTGAATCTTATCATGGATTCATACAACTAAGTGGCAGTTCATCATTGAGCTTATTGAATTTATCATTCATGGTCCTCCCATCTTCTTAATCTTCTCCATTTTTTATTTCTTTCTGTTGGACTTAAAGCTTGATGTTGGACTTGAAGCTGAAGAAGCCATCCCTAGTTTTAGTTTTGATATACTTGTACTTTTGATCTTTGTGATAGATTGTATATAGGAGTTTAAAATGTATTGATTGTTTTATTTTAGGCTTTGAGTGTGGTTTTTATTCAATCGTTTCATAGAAAATTTGATTTTACTCTTGTGATTTGAGCTAGAGAAGTTTTGGAACCCCATTTTATTTGAAAGGAATCAAAAACTTTGGTTTAAAAAGGTTTTAAGCTGAAGTAATCGATTACCATATAGCTGTAATCGATTACCAACAGATTCAGAAAACAGGAGAACCCAAACTGCTCTAGAGTAATCGATTATCACTCCATAGTAATCGATTACTTCGTGCTTGAAGAAACAGGGGAAGGCAAATTTCTCTGGAGTAATCGATTACCACAATCCAATAATCGATTACCACACCAGAATTCATCTCAAATGATTTTGAAACTGATTTACATTGAAACCTCTTTGAATTGTTTTCAGAAGAGAGATCTTTTTGAGTTTTCCAAGAAAGAAAGGAAGAGCTAAACACTAGTTTTTACAAGAATTCTCTTCGAAGTTTCAAAGATTTCTCTTGAGATGAAGGCTGTGTGAATGGTTGAATTGTTTGGATGATATCATTGATCAGTGCATACACAACAGGTGTAATCTTATCTGATCTTTATCTTTTGTAATCTTTTTGGTTTAAACTCTAAAGAGAAAGGTATTCTCTTGGAAGAGTTGATGAGTTTTTGAGAGAGGTACTCTTAAAGTTTGATTCTTGAAGGGATCAAGGATCAAGATATGTTCTTAGGTGAATAACATATAGTTTTGAGTATTTGATTTGTTTTTGTGTTTGTGCAGTGTGGTTGTATTGAACACAGAATCTTTATAGTGGAAAACCGATCGCAACAGATTGTTGGGTTAGGACTGGATGTAGGCCGAAAGCCGAACCAGTATAAATCTCTGTTTAAACTCTATTCTCTATCTTTTAATTCATTGTTTTCTTGCTTTACAATTTTCCCTTGTTTTTCGCTGATTATATCTCTGATACGTTCTTATAATTCAAGATAAGATTGAATCGGGAAAAAGTGAGAAAAAGTAAAATTGAACAAGGGAAACATGAATCTATTCACTCCCCCCTCTAGATTCATATAGGGACCAACACTTGAAGGTGCTTTGGTGTCTCTCTTGGTGTTTTGTTTTTGATGCTATGTAATTTTGGTTTTCTTAGATGAAATGTAATTAGGAGTTTCCTATGTATTGATTGTTTAGTTTAGGCATGTATGTGGTTGTTCTTTGTTTGAATGCCCTGGAGAGCTTGACAATCTTGTGTGATTTCTCATGTGTCAAATGTTTGATTTCCCTCTCTAAAATATTTTGAAAATGTCTTTGGTAACCAACTGAGGTAATAGATTACCAACAGAAGGTAGTTAACTACCAACAGCAGGTAATCAACTACCAACAGTAGGTAACAGTGTGGGAATGCATTTGCCACTGGAGTAATCGATTACCCCCTCGGGTTAATCGATTACCATGGGCCAAAATCACCTAGGAAATCCTTGCTCACTGGTTTAATCGATTACCAGCTTCTGGCAGTCGATTACCCCTATCAGAAAGTCATTAAGTTGCCTAAATTAAGTTTTTAATTGAACCTATAAATACTCTTATTTCGAAAATCAATAACACTTCTTGGAATACAAGTTTTAGAAAAGTTCATACACTTTCATATCTTCTCAAAACTGAGTTCATCATCTTCTCCAAGAAACCCATAAAGAACTTCAAGAGTTCATCAACAAGTTTTCATAAAAAGGCAAACTTAATTCTTATTTCTGACTGGGTGGCATTCATAGAGTTGTTATTTGTGATCAGATCTACACTCCAGGTGTTCTCTAAACTGATCTTTTGTTTACCCTTTTTGATTTCTGGGTTATTACTCTAGGAGAGAGGTCTCTCTGGATAGAGTAAGGTTTTTTGAGAAGTATTTTCTCAAAGGTTTGATCTTGGGTGTGCCAAGGTCAGGGAAGAACTGTTCCTTGGGTCAAAGGACAGGTTTTTGGGTGTTTTGATTTCGTTTTTGTGTTGCTTGTTGCGAGTGAATGTAAAAGAACACAAAAGGGATCATTTGATAGTGGAAGACCGATCGCATGGTTGTTGGGTTGGGACTGGATGTAGGCGATGGGCGAACCGGTATAAATCATCATGCACTCTTCTTTTTGCTTATACTCTTTATCGTTTACTTTACATTGTTTGTTATCATTTTTAATTTCTACAATTTGTTCGGTAATTAACTCGGTAATTGACTTGGTAATCAACTAAAACTGGAACAGTTAGATACTGACATTGATTACGCTGTATATTGATTACTAACGTGTTTCTGATTATTCCTTTTGGTATTTCCACTGTGTATCTTTGATATTTCCTGTTTATCTGTCTCATCTATTGATAGGTAGTCAAGAATAGTTTTGTTTGAATTAAAAGGAATTAGAAACTCGCGAAATTGGGCTATAGTGGAACTAGAATCTATTCACCCCCTCTAAGATTCACCCGTAGGACCATCAATTGGTACCGAGCTTTATCTAGTAGGTTGCTCTAGGTTTTGATCCATAGCTCCTTAGAATGGCCGGTAATCAATTACCATTCGCTGAAGGTGCCTCTATTAACAGACCTCCTCTGTTTTGTGGTGATAACTATCCTTTTTGGAAAGTGAGGATGAAAATCTTTATGGAGTCTGTACATAGAAGCATTTGGCAAGCGGTTGTAGCTGATTTCAAGGTCCCCACATACATAGAAAATGGGAATGAGATTGAAAAACCATTTGAGAGGTGGGAACAAGAGGAAATTAGGAGAGCTGAAAATGATGCAAAAGCCTTAAATATTATACATTCTGCTTTGAACTCAGATGAATTTTTCAGAATTTCAGCCTGCAACACAGCCAAAGAAGCTTGGGATCTAATAAAGGTCACACACGAAGGAACCGCTGAAGTACGAAGGGCAACGAAGAATACCTTGATCCAGGAGTACGAGACTTTCAGAATGGCACAAGGTGAGTCCGTGATGGATATGCAGAAACGTTTCACACACATCGTGAACCATCTCAAAGGACTTGGTAAGATCTTCGTTGAGGAAGAAGTCAATGTGAAGGTGCTGAAATCCTTGAGCAGAAAATGGCAACCAACTGTCACAGCAATCACTGAATCAAAGAACCTAGCCTTGATGACAAGTGCAGAGTTGTTGGTCCCTATATGAATCTAGGGGGGGTGAATAGATTCAAGTTCCCTTCAGCAATTTTACTTTTTCTCACTTTTTCCCGATTCAAACTTATCTTGAATTACAAGAACGTATCAGATATATAATCAGCGAAAAACAAGGGAAAATTGTAAAGCAAGAAAACAATGAATTAAAAGAGATAAGATAGAGAAGAGAGTTTAGACAGAGATTTATACTGGTTCGGCTTTCGGCTTACATCCAGTCCCAACCCAACAATCTCTTGCAATCGGTTTTCCACTATAAAGATTATGTGTTCAATACAACCACACTGCACAAACACAAAAACAAATCAAATACTCAAAACTATATGTTCTTCACCTAAGAACATATCTTGATCCTTGATCCCTTCAAGAATCAACCTTTGAGAGTACCTCTCTCAAACACTCATCAATTCTTCCAAGAGAATACCTTTCTCTTTAGAGTTTAAACCAAAAAGATTACAAAAGATAAAGATCAGATAAGATTACACCTGTTGTGTATGCACTGACCAATGATATCATCCAAACAATTCAACCATTCACACAGCCTTCATCTCAAGAGAAATCTTTGAAACTTTGAAGAGAATTCTTGTAAAAACTAGTGTTTAGCTCTTCCTTTCTTTCTTGGAAAACTCAAAAAGATCTCTCTTCTTAAAAACAATTCAAAGAGTTTTCAATTTAAAGCAGTTTCAAAATCATTTGAGATGAATTCTGGTGTGGTAATCGATTACTGGATTGTGGTAATCGATTACTCCAGAGAAATTTGCCTTCCCCTGTTTCTTCAAGCACGAAGTAATCGATTACTATGGAGTGGTAATCGATTACTCCAGAGCAGTTTGGGTTCCCCTGTTTTCTGAATCTGTTGGTAATCGATTACTTCAGCTTAAAACCTTTTTAAACCAAAGTTTTTGATTTCATTCAAATAAAATGAGGTTCCAAAACTTCTCTAGCTTAAATCACAAGAGTAAAAACAAATTTTCTATGAAACGATTGAATAAAAACCACACTCAAAGCCTAAACTAAAACAATCAATACATTTTAAACTCCTATATATAATCTATCACAAAGATCAAAAGTACAAGTATATCAAAACTAAAACTATGGATGGCTTCTTCAGCTTCAAGTCCAACAATCTCCCCGTTTTTGGTTTTGATGTACCAAATTGTTGTGTAGTTGATCTTCAATGTAGATGATGGCTTTGATGTGTCCTGCAATGTTAGTGTTTTTCCTTTTCTATTCTTTCAATTTTCATCAATTTCATACAGCTATTTACATACAGCTTTATGAATCATCCAAAACATATCACTATATCAAATTACAGACATATAAAGACAATCATTTGCTAAGCAAATTAAGTCTAACTATTACAGTCATCCAAAAAAAATGTTCAATTGTGTTAATCTGCTCCCCCTAAGTAGAATACTTAAGTAAACAGATTCAAAACTCCCAAAAACAGAATAAATAATAGTTCAAAAAACAATTCCAGAGTAATCCAAATACTATGAAGCTATGAAGACTAATGACAATTAATAACTACACTACTACTCCCCCTATTTGGTATATCAAATCAGAAAGTGAGAGGTAGAGATGGAGTTACTAATCTGAGTCGTCATCCTGGTTGAGTCTTTCCATGATAGTTTCCATCAAGTCCTTCATTTCCAGGAAATGCAGATCTTGTCGCTTTCCCAGGTCATCAAGTCGCTTGTTGACGGTTACTTCCAGTTCATCCATCCTTTCAATCATAATGGATTCGAAGCGCGATCGTGGAATGTACTCTCTAGAATTGTCTTCATCCTCATCTTCATGCTCAGGTTGTGCTTCCTCATGCTCAGGTTGTGGAATGGCCTGCTGTTCCTCTCTTGTTATCCATCCCGCATCGGTCTTGATAAGTCTCATCATCTTCAATGCTCTATCACCGATGACATGGACATCTTTGACTAACTCTCTAGCTTCATCAGTGGTGTCAATCTGAAAAATTTCAATTAGTCTAGAGATAAAAAGAAAGTAAGGACACTTATTGTCTATAAGTCTTCTAGTTTTCAACATGTTGTCCATGATAATGTGCGTCCAGTCCATTTGAATCCCGTTCTTCAGAGCAGCAATGAGAATCATGTCATCCTCACTCAGTTGGGCATGGTTTGCTCCCCTTGCAGCCAAGATCCAACAAACAGTATAATGGAGTAGCCTATCGTCCGCTGTTAGGCCACCAATGTTATACGTTACTTTCTTGCCCTGTGCTCTCCTGGAATTCCTTTCCTCTTCCCAAGGTTGGGGGTTCCTCAAAAGGCTCATGTAAAAAGAGTCTTTTTGTAAATCAAACCCTTTTTCTCTGAGTTTGTCTACATGTGATATAGGCCTCCTTAGAGATTTTCCAAAGAGTCCTTATGTTGCCCTCTCTAGCTTCTTCAAAAGCAACTCCAACCCAAAAATCAAAGGAAGCTTCGGTCAAGCTTCAATGGTGGGGAAGACCGAGAAAGAAAAATGGTGAAGGTGTGAGGGAATGGAAGTGGGTGGCGCCATGGCAAGCCAATGAGCCTAGGGAGAACCGCCACAATGGATGGTAGAATCCATTGATAAGATCCAAGAAACCTTGCTAAGCAAGACAAGAGACTTATCTCTCAAAACTCTAAGTTTTATTCAAATGATCCAAAAGTGTTTTACAAAGGAATGGGGTAAGCTTATATAGCCCCACGGTTAGCTTGAGGTGCAAGCCAAGCTAACCTAACCTAACTAAACTAGTCCTAACCGAAAACTAACTAACCTAGGTTTAGGATAACCAACTAATTAAAAGAAGCTAGGGAAGTTACATGTCACTTTCCAAGTGACATGTCATCAATCCTTGATCTAGACCCTTGAATAAGGATACTTGATCAAGGTTTGAGGTTTCTCCTTAAGTGGAGACATGGATCACCACTTAAGTAGAAATCTACTTCACCTTCAACTCTTGAGTTCACTTAGAATTTCACCCAAACTCAAATTAACTTCAAATTCATTTGAAATTCTAATGTGAACTTTAGTGTTCATCTTTCCTTTATTTGGATTCCTAAGCCATGCAACCGAAAACATATAAGAAAACAAACCAAGTACCGTGAGCTTTCCAAGCTCATAACATGGCATCACAAGATTCAAAAGTATTTACAAGAAGATTATAATAATCCCTAGTATTTCTAAGGACTTGAAGCTTGTAGCACTCTTTGGCCTTCTCCAACTCTTCTTCAAGCTTCTTGAGCATGCTCCTAGTGAGTCTCCTTGGAGGAGGTTCTTCTTGAGGGGATAGTCCTCTATCAACATGTGCAATAATCCCTTCCTTCCTTATGCCAGCAATTTGCAAAAAGTGAGCAGGGGTTAGAGTTATTTTGATACCTTTAATCTCTGAACTCACTGTCATCCTTTCCATATTCGGTTTGAGGTTTGAGTAGAAAACCCGAACCAAGTCTGGATAGATGAAGCCTTTCATCCCTACGAACCTTTCTAGATGTTGTTGCCTCAGGAAAGTCTGGAACGTAAAACTATGATTATCCAGCCATTGTAGGTCAAGAATCTTGGGTGGAACAAGACCCTTGTTAGCAAAGTCAAGGTTGAACCTAGTCTCTTGTCCTTTAGAGGTGAACCACCGGTTGACCCTTGATTCTTGCAATATAGCCAAAGTTTTGTCCCTACCAAAGTGGCCCATCACACCACCTTCATGTGATTCACTCACTAATAGATCTCTTAAGGAACCCTTGGGAATGCATAAACACTTCCCTTTGAAAAGATAATCATTTTGTTTATAGAAATCCTTGTGAGACCCATTGGTGCATGAATTCCATAATTGGCCGAACTCATCATCATCACAATACAATGCTTTTATATGTTCAAAACCAAGAAACTTACTCTCAAGCATAGCAATTAGAACATATCTCCTACTAAGGGCATCGGCTACCACATTAGTAGATCCCTTCTTATACTTTATAACATAAGGAAATTGTTCAATAAACTCTATCCACTTAGCATGCCTCTTATTCAACTTACCTTGACCCTTGAGGTGCTTAAGAGCCTCATGGTCCGTATGTATCACAAACTCCTTAGGGAGCAAGTAATGTTGCCATACACGGAAAGATCTTACCAAAGCATAAAGCTCATTGTCATAGGTTGAGTAGTTGAGTTGACCTCCCTTGAGCTTCTCACTAAAGTATGCTATTGGGTGCCTTTCTTGCATGAGGACCGCCCCTATACCTACGTTTGAGGCATAACATTCCAACTCAAAAGATAGAGAAAAGTTAGGCAATGCTAATATAGGTGCATGTGTAAGTTTTTCTTTTAACAAATTAAAAGCATTATCTTGTTTGGGTCCCCATATAAATGGAACTTCCTTCTTTACTAGTTCATTTAGAGGAGCAACAATAGTACTAAAATCTTTCACAAACCTTCTATAGAAACTAGCAAGCCCATGGAAACTCCTTACCTCTTTCACACAAGTGGGAACCGGCCAATCCATGATAGCCTTCACTTTACCTTCATCAACTTGGACACCTTGAGCACTCACCACATAGCCAAGGAAGATAACACTCTCGGTGGAGAAGGTACACTTGTCCTTATTTGCATATAGCCTCTCGGACCTAAGGACCTCTAAAACACATCTCAAGTGCATCAAATGTTCATGGAAAGATTTGCTATATATAAGTATGTCATCAAAATAAACCACAACAAATTTTCCAATAAAATTTCTCAAGACATGATTCATAAGCCTCATAAATGTGCTAGGAGCATTGGACAAACCAAATGGCATCACAAGCCACTCATAGAGTCCAAACTTAGTCTTAAAAGCGGTCTTCCACTTATCACCCTCCTCCATTCTAATTTGGTGATAGCCACTTTTAAGAGCTACCTTGGAGAATATGGTGGAACCATGCAATTGTTGGTCCCTATGTGTGAATCTAGAGGGGGGTGAATAGATTCTCGTTAAACTTTACCCCAAATTCGCGTGTTTCTAATTCCTTTTAATTACCTATCAATTACCTTTCAATTACAGATTCAATTACAAGTTCAATTACTGATTCTATTCCTAAACCAATTAATGAGTTGATTATCAATGCGTTTCCAAATACAAAGCCAGAATATGATCAATAACAATATAGTGAAAACTGTAAATAGAGTAAGGAAGAAGATGAGTGCATAGTGATGTATACTGGTTCGGCCAATCGCTACATCCAAATCCCAATCCAACAAGCTGTTGCGATTGGCTTTCCATATCAAATGATTCCTTTTGTATCCTTTTACATTCACTCGCAACAAGCAATACAAACAAATCAAAACACCCAAATCTGTTCTCTCCAACCTGAAGAACAGAACTTCCAAGACCTTGGCACCTCCAAGATCAAACTTTGAGAATCACTTCTCAAACACAATGCTCTATCTAGAGACCTCTCTCCTAGAGCAACAACCCGAAAATTGGAAATATAAAGATCAAGTAAAGAGAACACCTTATGTGTAGAATCGATCACAAATGAGCACTATGAAATCCACCCAATCAATGGAAAGAATCAAGTTTCCCTTTTTGTCTTTGAAAACCTTGATGAACTCTAGATTTAGAGCATATGAAAGTGTAAGAGTTGTTTTAAGAAGCTAGGTTTTCAGCCTTTTCATATGTTTCATCAAGGTTATACTTATAGAACAAATATGGAGGGAGAAAACGTGCAAAACTGAGCTACAACGGTCAATGTAATTGATCCCAAATGAATGTAATCGATTACACTAGCCGTTAGAACCCTCCAATTTGAATTTTCCAGGCATGTAATCGATTACAACGAGATGTAATCGATTACATCAAGTATTCCAGGCCATGTAATCGATTACAATAATGATGTAATCGATTACACCGAAGGGTTAAAAACATGTAATCGATTACATTACCCATGTAATCGATTACACCAGAGGGGAAGATCAATGTAATCGATTACATCAAGCCTGTAATCGATTACATAAGTGAAAAATGGATTTCCAGAATTTTCAAAGCTGTTTTTCACAATTGAAAATCAAACATTAGTCACTTGATCAACCATACACAAGTTTAAAACATCTCTGGGGCCTCAACACAAAGAACTCAACACATATATGCCTATACTCAACAATCAATACATAGATATATCCTAGTTACATTCAACTATGGAAAACCGAAAATACATTCATCAAAACCAAAACACATAAGAGAGACATAACAGCATTCTTCAAGCTTCAAGTCCAACAATCTCCCCCTTTTTGGTTTTGATGTACCAAATCACATATGAGGTTTTCCTAGAGCTTTTAGGATATGTGTTGTTCTTTGAGAGTCCTGCATATGTTAGAAATCTCCAGAAAATACCATATGCATATGCACTACTAATCAACCATTCATTCAAGTATGTATGACATGATTCAAATACAAATATAGATCAAGACCAATGAATCATAAAACAAACCAAATTTTATTTAATATCAAAGACAAACACTTAACATAGTTCAGAAATCAATAAAACAAAGAAAAACTTCAAAAACATAGGTTCTCCTAAACAATATCACTAAACAAAACCAAACAACCTATCAAAGCTACTCTCAACCTCAACTCCCCCTTACTAGAACAATCTATACTATTCTCCCCTATTTGGTATATCAAACCAAAAAGAGAGATACAATGAGAGGAGTCACCGATCATCACCATCATCATCATCTTGGTTGAGCTCCATGATGGTTTCCATCAATGATCTCATGTCAAGGAAATGCAGATTTTGATTCCTTTCCAATTCTTTAATCTGCTTTCCCAGATCATCTTGGCGCTTATCCATCTCATCCAGCCTATCAATGACAATGGACTCAAATCTAGACTTAGGGATGTACTCCCCAGCTGCTGAATCCCCATCATCATCAGAAGGAGGATGTTCTTCTGGTTGTGGTTGTTCTTGTTTTTGTGGTCGCACATCATCTCTTGAAACCCATCCAGCTGGGGTTTTCACCAAACGCATCTTCTTTAATACCATATCTCCAATGATCTGAATATCTTTCACCAATTCGCGACTTTCATTGGAAACATCCACCTGACAATGCTCAAGGATACGAGAGATGAACAATCCATAAGGACATTTGTATTCAAGCTTCCTCTGAACTTTGACCATATTTTCCATCATAACACGAGCCCAATCCACTTGAATACCGTTCTTCATAGCAGCCATCAACACCAAATCTTCTTCCATGATTTGGGCATGGTTGGTTCCTCTTGCTGCCAAAATCCAGCATATCGTATAGTGAAGAAGACAATCTCCCCCTTTTTGGTTTTGATGTACCAAATCACATATGAGGTTTTCCTAGAGCTTTTAGGATATGTGTTGTTCTTTGAGAGTCCTGCATATGTTAGAAATCTCCAGAAAATACCATATGCATATGCACTACTAATCAACCATTCATTCAAGTATGTATGGCATGATTCAAATACAAATATAGATCAAGACCAATGAATCATAAAACAAACCAAATTTTATTTAATATCAAAGACAAACACTTAACATAGTTCAGAAATCAATAAAACAGTAAAAACCTCAAAAACATAGGTTCTCCTAAACAATATTATCTAAACAAAACCAGAAACAACCTATCAAAGCTACTCTCAACCTCAACTCCCCCTTACTAGAACAATCTATACTATTCTCCCCCTATTTGGTATATCAAACCAAAAAGAGAGATACAGCAGAGGAGTCACTGATCATCACCATCATCATCATCTTGGTTGAGGCGCTCCATGATGGTTTCCATCAATGATCTCATGTCAAGGAAATGCAGATTTTGATTCCTTTCCGATTCTTTAATCTGCTTTCCCAGATCATCTTGGCACTTATCCATCTCATCCAGCCTATCAATAACAATGGACTCAAATCTAGACTTAGGGATGTACTCCCCAGTTGCTGAATCCCCATCATCATCAGAAGGAGGATGTTCTTCTGGTTGTGGTTGTTCTTGTTTTTGTGGTCGCACATCATCTCTTGAAACCCATCCAGCTGGGGTTTTCACCAAACGCATCTTCTTTAATGCCATATCTCCAATGATCTGAATATCTTTCACCAATTCGCGACTTTCATTGGAAACATCCACCTGACAATGCTCAAGGATACGAGAGATGAACAATCCATAAGGACATTTGTATTCAAGCTTCCTCTGAACTTTGACCATATTTTCCATCATAACACGAGCCCAATCCACTTGAATACCGTTCTTCATAGCAGCCATCAACACCAAATCTTCTTCCATGATTTGGGCATGGTTGGTTCCTCTTGCTGCCAAAATCCAGCATATCGTATAGTGAAGAAGACAATCTCCCCCTTTTTGGTTTTGATGTACCAAATCACATATGAGGTTTTCCTAGAGCTTTTAGGATATGTGTTGTTCTTTGAGAGTCCTGCATATGTTAGAAATCTCCAGAAAATACCATATGCATATGCACTACTAATCAACCATTCATTCAAGTATGTATGACATGATTCAAATACAAATATAGGTCAAGACCAATGAATCATAAAACAAACCAAATTTTATTTAATATCAAAGACAAACACTTAACATAGTTCAGAAATCAATAAAACAGTAAAAACTTCAAAAACATAGGTTCTCCTAAACAATATTATCTAAACAAAACCAGAAACAACCTATCAAAGCTACTCTCAACCTCAACTCCCCCTTACTAGAACAATCTATACTATTCTCCCCTATTTGGTATATCAAACCAAAAAGAGATACAACGAGAGGAGTCAGCGATCATCACCATCATCATCATCTTGGTTGAGGCGCTCCATGATGGTTTCCATCAATGATCTCATGTCAAGGAAATGCAGATTTTGATTCCTTTCCAATTCTTTAATCTGCTTTCCCGGATCATCTTGGCGCTTATCCATCTCATCCACCTATCAATGACAATGGACTCAAATCTAGACTTAGGGATGTACTCCCATTCTTTGAATCCCCATCATCATCGAGAAGGAGGATGTTCTTGGTTGTGGTTGTTCTTGTTGTTGTGGTCGCACATCATCTCTTGAAACCCATCCAAAAATTGGGGTTTTCACCAAACGCATCTTTTTTAATGCCATATCTCCAATGATCTGAATATCTTTCACCAATTCGCGACTTTCATTGGAAACATCCACCTGACAATGCTCAAGGATACGAGAGATGAACAATCCATAAGGACATTTGTATTCAAGCTTCCTCTGAACTTTGACCATATTTTCCATCATAACACGAGCCCAATCCACTTGAATACCGTTCTTCATAGCAGCCATCAACACCAAATCTTCTTCCATGATTTGGGCATGGTTGGTTCCTCTTGCTGCCAAAATCCAGCATATCGTATAGTGAAGAAGACGATCGTCAGTGTTAAGATCGCCAATGCCAAAGGTCTTTCTCAAACCTCGTTCTCTCCTAGTCTCTTTGCTGTTTTCACTTCCCATGCCTCAAGATTCTTCAACAAGCTCATATAGAAAGCATTTTTCTCAAGCTCAAAACCCTCTTCCATCAGATTTTCCACAGTGGGAATAATACCATCATCAGTTATCCCAGCATATTGAAAGAACAAATCAGGAGTCAAAACAATGGACACACCCTTGACCTCAGATTTCACTCTCCTAGAACCAGAATGAGTTTTCATATTGGCATAGAATACTCTTACCAAATCAGGGTATATGAAACCCTTCAACCCAACGAATTTCTCCAAGTTCTGATCTCTAAGCATGGAGTGAAACGTGAAACCTTCATTGTCCAGCCATTGTAGATCAAGAATCTTCGCAGGTACGAGTTCCTTGGTTGCAAAATCCATATAGAATTTGGACTCTTGTTCAGCAGACGTGAACCAAGCGTTGTGAGGACGACCCACGTCTTCTCCGGATGTAGCAGGAGCTTTTCTCTTGGAGGAGGATTCTTGCCTGTGCTTCGTGCATCTCTCCTCTTGGGCATTCCTATGGGTTCTTGTTTTCGTTCTCTTGCTGCTCCTTGGTCCTTCCATTGCTTAATGTTGGTGGTGAAGAAGAAGATGAAGAAGGTTGAAGATGAATGTGGGATAGAGAGAATGGAGGCCGTGAGAGATTAGGGTTTGGAAGGGAATGTGAATGTGAAAGAAAAACCCTAACACAGCACTAATAGAGATCACAGAAGACTAGGTTCAGTGAATGTGTGCAAATGGGCTTCCAAAAACATAGAACACAAAGCCCAGAAACGAAGAACAAAGCTCTGAAAAACTCTTCCAGAGTGCATGTAATCGATTACATTCTCGATATAATCGATTACATTAGAACCAAAAACCCCATGTAATCGATTACATTGTTATTGTAATCGATTACATCAGAACCAAAATATCATGTAATCGATTACATATATGTTGTAATCGATTACATCCTATAGAAAACTAGAAAACAAGTTGAAATAAAGCTATGAGCTGCAATGTTAATGATTTTCACATATAGGATGATTGAAAAGCATTTGATTCATCATATAAAAGGTCAAGATCATGTTATGCAATGAATTCATATCAAGTTTAAGCACAAATGAATGGTTAAACTAACATACTTACAACACTTTATGTGAGATGTTCTTCACTTAGAATACCAAGATTGGTTCTAAGTTTGAAGAACCTCTCCTTGGGTAGAGGTTTGGTGAAGATATCCGCGAGTTGATTCTCTGTGTCAATGAATTCCACCTCAACATCTCCCTTCTCAACATGATCTCTAATGAAGTGATGACGCACCTCAATGTGCTTCGTTCTTGAGTGTAAGACCGGGTTCTTTGTGATACTGATGGCGTCACACTTGATTGGAATATGATCAAGCTTAAGTCCAAAATCCTCCAGTTGTTGCTTCAGCCAAATGGTCTGAGCACAACTGTAATTTTCTGCCTACATACTCTGCCTCTGCAGTTGAAAGAGCTACACAGGCTTGCTTCTTGCTATACCATGAGACCAAGCTTCCTCCAAACAAATGACACACACCACTTGTGCTTTTCCTATCAGTTTTACAACTAGCAAAGTCAGCATCACTAAAACTAACCAATGTGGGATACGTACCTTTTGGATACCACAAACCACAGTTCGTAGTTCCTTTGAGATACTTCAAGATTTTCTTCACAGCTGCCATGTGTGATTCCTTTGGTGCAGATTGGAATCTTGCACAAACACACACACTAAATATGATGTCTGGCCTACTTGCTGTGAGGTACAAGAGTGATCCAATGATCCCTCTATATCTTGATTGGTCTACACTTTGTCCAGCTGCATCATTATCCAAGTAGAGATTAGTTGACATAGGAATGTTTGAGATCTTACAACTCTCCATGTCGAATTTCTTCAACAATTCCTTGGTGTACTTTGCTTGATGTATGAAGATTCAATCTTTCAGTTGTTTGACTTGCAATCCTAGGAAGAATTTGAGTTCTCCCATCATAGACATGTCAAACTCCCCCTGCATGCTATTCACAAACTCTTCACACAGAGATTTATTAGTTGATCCAAATATAATATCATCAACATAAACTTGAACCAACAAAATACAGTTTGACTTCCTCCTTATGAAAAGAGTTTTGTCAACATTACCTCTGAGAACCCTTTTGTGAAGAAATTTACTTAGCCTTTCATACCATTGTCTAGGGGCTTGTTTAAGACCATATAGGGCCTTCTTGAGTTTGTACACATGTTCAGAAATCGAAATCGGTGAATCCGGAGGTTGTGAAACAAAAACTTCTTCATTGATATAGCCATTCAAGAAAGCACTTTTAACATCCATTTGAAACAACTTGAAATCATGTATGCGAGGCAAAAGCAAGTAAAACTCTAACGGCTTCTAGTCTAGCAACGGGAGCATATGTTTCACCAAAATCTATTCCTTCTTGTTGATTATATCCCTTAGCTACTAGTCTAGCCTTATTCCTAACCACAACTCCATTCTCATCTAATTTATTCTTAAACACCCATTTTGTTCCAATTACATTCATATCTCTTTTAAAAGGTACTAACTCCCATACGTTATTCCTTTTAAACTGATTCAATTCTTCTTGCATAGCATTCATCCAATATTCATCATTTATAGCATCATCAACACAAGAAGGTTCAAATTGAGATACTAATGCATAATCATCACAGAACATGTTATGAGTAGATCTAGTAGATACTCCCTTATGGATGTCTCCAATGATGTTGTCAAGAGATAAATCTCTTGGTTTCCTCCATTCTTTTGGAAACTCATGAGAAGTAGTTGGTGGTTCTTGCTGTTCTTCTTTACTTGTGCTTTCTTCACCTACATGCTCATCATCATCAACAAACACACTTCCCTTTTGGGGATTGTTAGTTTCATCAAACTTGACATGCACAGATTCCTCAATGCACATTCTCCTTTTATTAAAAACTCTATATGCTTTACTTGATGATGAATACCCAATAAACACACCCTCATCAGCCTTGACATCAAACTTACCAAGAGGCTCTTTGCTATTATTCAAAACAAAACACTTACACCCAAATACCCGAAAATGAGAGATATTGGGTTTCTTGCCTTTATAGAGTTCATAGGGGGTTTTCTTTAAAAGAGGTCGAATCACAATTCTATTTAGAACATAGCACGCAGTGGAAACTGCATCAGCCCAAAAATATTTAGGCAAATCACTTTCATTCAACATAGTTCTTGCTAGTTCTACTAAAGATCTGTTTTTCCTCTCAACAACCCCATTTTGTTGTGGAGTTCTTGGAGCGGAAAAATTGTGATCGATTCCATATTTTTCGCAAAACTTTTCAAAATGTTCATTTTCAAATTCCCCTCCATGATCACTTTTAATGGACTTGATTTTCAAATCTTTTTCGTTTTGAATCTTTTTAGCAAGTATTTTGAAAACTTTGAAAGTGGTGTCTTTACTTGGTATAAAAGCCACCCAAGCAAAACGAGAGTAGTCATCTACAACAACTAATCCATATAGATTTCCACCTAAACTAGCAGTTCTAGATGGACCAAAGAGATCCATGTGCAGCAATTCAAGCGGTCTAGAAGTTGAAACAACATTTTTAGATTTGAAAGAGTTTCTAGATTGCTTGCCTTTCTGACATGCATCACATAGGCCTTTTCTTTTGAACTTTAATTCAGGTAGTCCTTCTACTAAGCTCTTAGATGACAGTTTATTAAGTTGATGAACATCAATATGTGCTATACGTCTATGCCAAAGCCAAGATAGATCATCATTAGACGTAAGACATGCATGATATGATGATGAATGATCAAGTTCAAGTATATAGATGTTACCTCTTCTCTTACCTACCATCAATACCTCATTCGATTATTGTTATTGATCTTGCGTAAAGACCTTTGTCGAATGAAATTTGATAGCCTTTGTCGCACAATTGGCTAATACTCGAAAGATTGAATTTCAAACCTTCTACAAGCAAGACATCTTCAATCACGGAGTTGGATTTGTCTCCAACATCACCAATACCCGAATTTTGCCTTTGTTATTATCTCCATATACTATTTGAACCAGATTCTTTGGATTTGAAGGAGATAAAGTTATTCTTGTCACCGTCATATGTCTTGAGCAGACCACTATCCAAATACCATGTTGAGTGTTTGGCTCTCAAGCACACCCTACACAAAGAAAGATATCATTTGGTTTTGGTACCCAAATCTTGTTGGGTCCTTTCATGTTAGAACTGTGACTATCTTTCTTTATCCATTTAAACACTCCATTATTTAAGCCTTTCTTTCTAATCATGCGCTATAATGATTATGTCCAGTTGCATACAATAACTACATGAGAAGTTTCTATACTTGCTAGTTTGTTTAAATGTTTGGAACTTCTTTTATTCCTTTTTAAAGGGGCGGTAAAATATTTACACTTAGAACAGGGCAATTTCAACTTATCATTTTCATCTTTCAATTCTTGAATATTGGTTTTCAAAACAAATTTCATTTTCTAAATCTGCAACTCTGTTTTTCAAAACCTTACTTAGTTTTTCAAATTTTTCTCGCTTCTTTAAATAACTCACAAAAAGCAGTATATAGTTCATCATAATCATTATCATTTTTAGAAGAGTCAGAATCACTTACCTCATTATCCGATTCTGGTTTAGCCATAAGACATAAGTTGGCTTCCTCATTTTCGCTTTCACCGGAGGATGAGCAGTCATTTTCTTCCCAAGCAATGTAGGCCTTTTTCTTCCGATACTAGGTCCTTCTTGGGTTTTTCTTCTTGCTCCATTCTTCTAGGCTCACTGCTGTTTGATTTCTTCAAGTTAGGACACTCTGATCTATAGTGTCCAGCCTTACCACATTCATAGCATGTGACCTTTGAAGATGAGCCTTTTCTAGCATTGTTGAATCTCCTTTTGTTGCTGTCCTTCTTCATGAACCTTTTGAACTTTCTGACCATGAGATTCATTTCTTGCTCAGACTCATTTCCACAGCTTGATGATGCATCACTATCACTAGCTGTGTTCTCCATTTTGAGTGCCAAACTCTTAGCCTTCTTGTCCTTTTGCTCTTCATCAACCATACGTGACATATCCATCTCATATTCTCTCAGCTTACCAAACAACTCAGCACTTGTCACTAAGGCCAAGTTCTTTGATTCTGTAATGGTCATGGACTGTTGGTTGCCATTTTTCGCTTAGAGACTTCAAGACACCTTTATGTTTACCTCTTCCTCAACAAAGACCTTACCGAGTCCTCTTTGAGGTGATTCACAATGTGTGTGAATCGCTTCGCATGTCCATGATAGACTCACCTTGTGCCATTCGAACATTTCATACTCTTGGATGAGTGTGTTCTTTCTAGCTCTTCTCACCTCAGAGTACCTTCATGAGTCACCATGATAAGATCCCATGCCTCTTTTTTGCTGTACAAGTTGAAATTCTAAAAAATTCATCAGAGTTTAAAGCAGAATGTATAATATTTAAAGCTTTAGCATCATTTTCTGCTCTCCTAATTTCTTCTGGTTCCCACTTATCAAATGGTTTTTCTAATTCATTTCCATCAACTATATATGTGGGGATTTTGAAATCAGTTATAACTGCTTGCCAAATACTTCTATGAATAGACTCCATAAAAATTTTCATCCTAACTTTCCAAAAAGGATAGTTATCACCACAAAACAGAGGAGGTCTATTAATAGAGGCACCTTCAGCAAATGGTAATTGATTACTGGCCATTATGGATCAAATTCTAGAGCAACTTACTAGAAGTAGCTCTGATACCAATTGTTGGTCCCTATGTGTGAATCTAGAGGGGGGGGTGAATAGATTCTCGTTAAACTTTACCCCAAATTCGCGTGTTTCTAATTCCTTTTAATTACCTATCAATTACCTTTCAATTACAGATTCAATTACAAGTTCAATTACTGATTCTATTCCTAAACCAATTAATGAGTTGATTATCAATGCAGTTTCCAAATACAAAGCAGAATATGATCAATAACAATATAGTGAAAACTGTAAATAGAGTAAGGAAGAAGATGAGTGCAATGATGTATCTTGGTTCGCTAATCACATCATCGATCCCTAATCCAACAACTGATGCGATTGGCTTTCCACTATCAAATGATTCCTTTTGTATCCTTTTACATTCACTCTGCAACAAGCAATACAAACAAAATCAAAACACCCAAATCTGTTCTCCAACCTGAAGAACAACTTCCAAGACCTTGGCACCTCCAAGATCAAACTTTGAGAATCACTTCTCAAACACAATGCTCTATCTAGAGACCTCTCTCCTGCAGCAACAACCCGAAATTGGAAATATAAAGATCAGTAAAGAGAACACCTTATGTGTAGAATCTGATCACAAATGAGCACTATGAAATCCACCCAATCAATGGAAAGAATCAAGTTTCCCCTTTTGTCTTTGAAAACCTTGATGAACTCTAGATTTAGAGCATATGAAAGTGTAAGAGTTGTTTTAAGAAGCTAGGTTTTCAGCCTTTTCATATGTTTCATCAAGGTTATACTTATAGAACAAATTTGGAGGGAGAAAACGTCTCGAGCTACAACGGTCAATGTAATTGATCCCAAATGAATGTAATCGATTACACTAGCCGTTAAACCCTCCAATTTGAATTTTCCAGGCATGTAATCGATTACAACGAGATGTAATCGATTACATCAA
Organism: Hylodesmum podocarpum; assembly: GCA_026586105.1. Lineage (NCBI taxonomy): Eukaryota > Viridiplantae > Streptophyta > Magnoliopsida > Fabales > Fabaceae > Hylodesmum > Hylodesmum podocarpum. Next base: position 4,552,875 of record JALJEV010000058.1, on the reverse strand, counting down.
GATTCCAGCCATGTAATCGATTACAATAATGATGTAATCGATTACACCAGAGGGCCAAAAACATGTAATCGATTACATTACCCATGTAATCGATTACACCAGAGGGGAAGATCAATGTAATCGATTACATCAAGCCTGTAATCGATTACATCAGTGAAAAATGGATTTCCAGAATTTTCAAAGCTGTTTTTCACAATTGAAAATCAAACATTAGTCACTTGATCAACCATACACAAGTTTAAAACATCTCTGGGGCCTCAACACAAAGAACTCAACACATATATGCCTATACTCAACAATCAATACATAGATATATCCTAGTTACATTCAACTATGGAAAACCGAAAATACATTCATCAAAACCAAAACACATAAGAGAGACACAACAACATTCTTCAAGCTTCAAGTCCAACAGCAATTCATCTAGTAAGTCATCTAAACGTGGGATGGGATGTCTATACCTTATAGTGATGTTGTTCACCGCCCTACAATCGGTGCACATGTGCCATGTGCCCTCCTTCTTAGGGACAAGGATCACCGGTGAAGCACAAGGTGACAAACTCTCTTTGACCCATCCTTTCTCCATGAGGTCTTGCACTTGTTTTTGTATCTCATGTGCCTCTTGGGGTGTGCTCCTATATGATGGCCGATTTGGTATGGAAGCTCCCGGCACAAAATCTATTTGGTGCTCTATCCCGCGGATTGGTGGCAAACCATGTGGTATCTCCTTGGGAAACACATCTTGGAACTCATCTAGCAAGGCATCCAACTTAACTTGTTCACCTACTGTTGACTTTTAAAAATATAGGTGTGTTTGTCAATCTTTCGGCAAGTGTACCGGTCGTCAAAAGTTTAGAAAAATAAGCGTAAGGTTTGTCGAACCGCAGAGACTAGTTGTGAATTATCGAATGCTTAATATGCTTGCTATTAGGACTAACAATTGAGTGAATCATGTGTGTAAACTAAGTAATTATGTAAAGAGACAATGTACTGTAAAATAAGAAATGGAAAGCAATAAATGTTTAAGTTTTAGAAATGATGAAAACAGTTAGGGAATAGGTTCATTCAATTCCTTCTCTCAAGTAACTACTTCCTATATCAATTCCATAGCTATCAATCAATTGGAGACTAGAATTTTTGATACCTTAGACTAATCCTATTCCTAGGTCTTTAGTCCCTTTGAATGACTTCTATAATCCCTAATCCCTTAGGTGAAAACATGAATTCATTCAAGAAGCGAAACAAATAAATTCACAATGTCTCATATCATGCAAGTTCTATTCCTAGACTCATGAAAGGTATAATGATGCACTTCTTCTCCTAGTTCAACTATCAATCTTCCAATTGCATAATTGAAATGAGAAACAAAAACTCAAGGAACAGTTCAATTTGATTCAAGCAGTTAATATTCCTATCACTATTTGAACTTCATGAATTAAACCTCAAGAAATTGCATTAAGTAAGAAGAGATCAATCAATCAACTGAAATTACAATTGAATCAACATAGAAATTCATTACAAGCATTATGGAATCGAAATCCCCTTCCCTAACCTAAGAATTTAGCCTAACATGGAAATAGAAAAAGAAGGAACGAAAACAGAAATCAAAACCGAGAGAAGCTCCATGAATCCTTAGGTCTTGCTTCCACAAGCTCCAAATCTTCAAGAATCCTCTTGGTTTGATGGAGAAGGAAGGAGAACGAAGTGGATAAGAGAGAAAACGAGAGAAGCGTGCACGAGAAGCAACAAGAAAAACTGAGATATCAATTCCCCTTGATTTCGCGCCCCAGGACCCCTTTTATAGCAGAGAAACGCGCCACCCACTTATGCAGAACGCGCCCTGGCGCGTTTGGGTCATTGAAGATGGCATGAGCGCGCCCTTACGCGCGCCCTGGCGCCCTTGCGCCCTTGGTTTTCCATTGCAACGCGCCCTGGCACGTTTCTGCCGCAAAGGGCAGTGAAACGCGCCACTCAAGTGCGTCCTGGCGCGTTTTGACAGGTGAGGATGCTCCATTTGGCTTGCTTTGATCTTGATTTGGGCTTACATCCTTGTTCTTCTTAATGGCATCTTCATCTTATGTCCATAGCTTTCATTCCAAGCTTCTATCTTCTCTTCAATGAACCTAGAATCAAGAAAAGAATGATTAAGATGACTTAAAAACTCAAGAAAACTTATAAAACTTAACAAAACACTAACTCAAGAACTAACACTAAGCAAACATGGTATTTTCAATGTTTTCTTGCCTAAACTACAACTAAACCTATTGAAAATGGATGAAAATGGATTGAAAACACCAAAGAAAACATGTATAATCTAGCACTTATCACAACCCCAAACTTAAAGCTTTGCTTGTCCTCAAGCAAACATAAAATCCATCATTACAAGGGTTAATAAGCATGGTATAACATTGAGCTCAACAGCCACCAAATGCATTATGCGAGTTCTTAACTCCTTAAGCCAACTCAATTTATCTATGAAAGTTGGACATGAACTCAAAATGTTATCAAGCACTGCATAATTCATCAAGCATAAGCAACAAACATAGATTGGCATGAAAAAATGTATTTTAGTCAACATCAGCAAAGTCCTCTCCAGTTAAGTGTTTGCCCCCAATCTCTCAAGTGTTTAGGCTTGTGTTTCTCTCAATATCACCAATCAAAAGGTATGTTACCATAGGCTTGCAATGACTCTAAAATCTCCACTGCCTTCAAATAGAGATTGAACACTCAAAAGGTCTTTTCAGGGTTGTAATGGGGCTTAGGTAAAGGTGGGTTAAAAAGAAAGGTTAACGGCTACATATTCCACGGGAACTCAAAGAGTAAAAGTTAAAACCTATATGCTATGCATGAACTCATGATGGACAGAAGAAAACTCAAAAACAAAACAGAAACTCACAATGAGTAACATAAACAACTTATGAGACTACTCTGTTTTCCTTTTGTTCCTTTTATTCTTTTGCTTTTAAACTGCATTTTCTTCTGCTTCTTTTTCTTTCTTTTTGCTTTCTTTCTACTTTTTGCTCTCTTTTTCTTTCTACACCTCATTTCTCATAACTTTTGTCATTTTGTTCTGTTTCTTCCTTTTTCTTTCTTTTCAGTTTCTTGCTTTTCTCTTTGTTTTTGCCACTTTGTTTTTCTTGAGTAGTCTCACTCATTGATATCACAAGAAGTAAAACAAAAATTTTGCATGGTATGCATTATATTGTATGCATGAGAAAAAAAATAGAGAATGCACCATATACAACTATCTATTATTCACAAACTTCACCAAAGTAACCCAACAACCCCAAACTTAGAATTTGACTTGTCCTCAAGTCAACAGCTACTCATGCACCCCAAACTTTCAACCCCAAACTTAATCTTGAAACCTATCATCTAAGTAAAGAAACCAATACACTTAAAGTTCCAGTGATAGGACCATTGGTTTTTTTTTCCACTTAATTAGGCTTATAATGAGCTTAAGTAACCAAGAAAGAAAGGGTCAAATCAGGCTCAAGGGGCTAGCAATGGATAATGTTAAGGTTCAGGCTTATTTTGGCTCAAGGCTACAAGAAAGAAATGCCTTTATCATTTATGTCCAATCCTAAATGTATGCAATTTTGACCAAGAGTTAAAGCAAGTTCTGGAACACACACTTCAGATGGTAAAACACTCAAGAATGAATCATGTTGGAGGCCCAAATTCTTATCCAGGATTAATCATTGCATAACATTGCTAAGTCCACTAATCATGTTACAATCTAGAAAATTGTCATGCTAGAATTCTCATACAGTATCTTTTCAAACATTTAAGAAACATGCAACTTTGTCATAGAACCTCAAACTGAACCTAAGTGTCAAGAATTGCACAAATTACTCTACTGGACTTACATATTCAATGTTATACCAGTGCAATCAACCTTTATAATATGGTGCAACACTTTAGGAGTTATACTCTAAACACTCATCAAACAACAGTTAATATCAAAGAGTATAAGAATGCTTCCTGTTGAAGACTTAGCCAAAATATTCAGAGGTTGCTGCAAGTGCCCAAAATATGCATGTGCTTCCAGTAGTGTTCAGTAGCTAGGAATTCACAATGGTAAAAAAAAACTAACACGAAAGTTAATTAATCAGTTAAAGAAAAGTCAGATAACAGAACTAAAATAACAGTAAAAATAGTCTAGTTATACTACAGTAATCCAAAATGTACTACTAAACCAAATTAGTAAACTAAATCATCAGTCCTCATCTTGTGTCTCATCATCTTCATCTTCATCATCCTCTTCATCCTCATCCTCATCATCATCTTCATCCTCTTCATCCTCATCAATTCCTCAATGGTCTCCCTGTCTAATGGGTCAAATGGCACCAACTTCTCCACAGGGAGGTTCATTTGGGATGCCACAGCTCTCATAAGAGGTTCAAGGGCAATGCATGTCTTTGTGGATTCATGAATCCTGCGCATATTCCTTTGAACCATTCTCAAATAACCCATCATCTTTTCTTGATTTGGAGCTGCAGCACTAGCTAAGGTTTCTGCCATGGAAGCTTTTCCTTTTCCCTTTGATGTGGCCATGGCTTTGGAAGTGGAAGGTGCTTTTGGTGTAGCTTTGGATTTACTGGACTCTCCTTTGGTGAAACTCACCTCTAATGTTGCACCCGGCCTCATAAGGATCAAACCTTCAGTTGAGACTCCAGATTCAACACACAGCTGGCATACGACAGGGATCCTTGTTTTTGCAAGTGCAGTGTGTGAATCTCATTGGCTATAGTCAGGCCAACATTCAGATATTCACCTTTCATTATTGTGTATAGGCACCAAACCCTCTTCTTTGTGATGGAAGATCTGTGCTGGATTGGCAATAGAATCCCATGGATAAAAGCCCACCAAATTTTGGCCTTGAAACATAGTGATGAAGATTTGACATGAGTGACTCCGTTGTTGAACCATAGGCTATCCTTCCAAGCTCCCTTACCTTCACACAATAACTGATCCACCTTGCTTGTTCGGCTTTGCTATCGGTTCTATATTGGAAGATACAATCCCTTCCTTCCGAAAAAGGGATTAATAGTAATCGGTTGATGACTTGAGGTGAGAAGGATATTTGTTTTCCCTGGACATAAGATACATAGCGCTCTTCTTCATCATCACTTATTATATTTGCATAGAACTCTAGCACTAGCTCTTGATACGCTGGGAAATTAATGTTGGCCAAACTAGTCCACCTTCTTCCAGAGATTTCATTGCATACTTCTATGTAATTAGCACGTTGAGATGCATCACTATTGCTTTCATCAATGTATAGGCTCGGACTCATGTTAAATTTCCGCTCTACTAGCACTACACGTGCTATAAAACGGGAGGCAAAGGCCTCCGCATGCTCCAGTGATTTAAATCTATGAGTATCATATTCTTGAATTTCTGGAGTGGCCTTGGCTTTCTTTGTGGTCTTCCTTTTCTCTTGGACTTGTCCTTTGATAGCTCTTTGTTTGGTTCTTGGTTGCCTTGAATAGGAAGAACCAGCTGGTCTATTGCTTGAAGACATAATTTCTCACAATTGAACCTACACAATCCAAAGTATATATGAGAAAAACATGCATGTACTTAACTAACAATTATCACCAACAAGAGCATGCACTTTCATTAAAATTATAATGTGGTTCGAAAAGAAATTAAGTGGGAATTGCCAAAGGGAATACATAAGCTATTACAATGTGGTCATGCTTACTAGTGTTGCACACATAGAATATACCCAAAACTTCATTGAAGCATTTTAACAAACACTAAGTGAGCATGAATTAGTATCTCATATTTCTTCCCAATTGATTCGCATAATGCATCTCCAAGACAATTATCACCATACATTCACAAGCAATCAATGTTATTCATCAACAATCATCAAAACAAGGCCATGCAACACATTCAATTGAGCCAATTTCAATTCGCACAAAAAAGGGATCTAGGGTTCGAACTACCCTTTCTTGAACCCTCATCTCAATCAATCATGTGAATCATGCAATTGAAGCTTAAACAATGAAGGAAACAAGTTGAAATCACTAGATTGAACAACATACCTTGTTTGGGCCGAAGTGAATTGAGAACACCAAATGAGAATTCTTGAAAGTTATCAACAAAAATGAAAACCTAGGTTGAAAGGGATAAAGAATTCAACTCAAATCTACTTGCAAAATAGAGTGGTGAGGTTGAGAATTGATTGGAAGTGGGATTGCACACTTGGGATTTCACAAGCACAAGGGGAGAAGAGAAAGAACAAGTGAACGCGCCTCTCTTTGCGCCAAGGCGCGAGCTCACCACCCATATATGCGCCAAGGCGCGCAAAACGCGCCACCCGCCTTAGTTAAAACGCGCCAGGGTGCGTTTTCGCCGCAACCAAGTGCAGAACGCGCCACTCTCATTAATTAGAACGCGCCAGGGCGCGTTTGTGCCGAGAGCAGCTCTCAAACGCGCCCCTCTCTTCCTTCAATTGGCGCCAGGGCGCGTTTCACAGGGATGCCTTGCTTTTTGGTTCACTCATCTTCATGTCTTGGTGCAAATTGATGTCCTTAGTAGTGATAAATGAGGTTGCTTTGCATGTTCTCAATGTAGTTTGCTCTAACTTGTGCACATACTCTAAGGCTTTTTTATTTCTAAGTGGTCTATCTCTGCACAAGGATCACAGCTATCATAAACATGCATTGAAATCTCACAACTTTCTCACTGAAGTTATTACACCTCACACCTCTCTTATTTCTTATTGACTCAAGAACACTGTAATTTCAAATGTTTATTCCTATATCTACTTGTTTATCAATCAACTCAAGAATCAAATTTATTATCCTAACTCATGTATTTACACTTCTACTCTGATCATCAAATTCTCTTTTCTTTTTGCTTTTCTAACTTTTCAATTATTCACAAGTATATCACATTAAGAAGTTACAGAAAACTTCTTTCAATTGGGTGGGTTGCCTCCCACCAAGCGCTTCTTTAATGTCATTAGCTTGACATTTACAGAAAATGGATAGACAGGAAATGAATGAAAATAGAACGGAAAAGAGTGGAGGAGAAAAGAAAACTCCTCGGCGCTCAAAGCAAAGGGTGGGTGCAAGTGGTACCAACTCTTGCTCTATGGTCATTCAATGGTGCTTCCTTGATAATGTCAGAAGCTGCCCATTCACCATGAATCTACCCTTGGTACCTACCGAACAAACATCCACCAGGATCAAATATCATCCAATCATCTACAACTATATGTAAGTCATTATTGATTAGTGCAAATGATTGATGGTGCAGATATGTTCTATGATTAGTGCATGGTGGTGGTAGGAAAAATTTGAATGCCATAATCATAATTTTCCATTTGTTCACTTTAGTCTTGGCATCCAATTTGAACAATTTAAATGTTTCACTTGATCTACAACACAAATTAAAGCATGTGGAATATTGAACATCAATATCAACAACACCATTTAAAAGAGAGAGTAAAGGTTTAGAGTGTTTGAAAGTATCAAGATCATCCTCTACTCCATTTGCAATGTGTGTAGACATTGATTCTCTACTATGTATAGGAATTTGCATTTGGACCTCCATTGATGACTTCTCTAATGACCTAGAAAAATATGCATCATCATAAGAGCAAAAGGCATTAGGAACAACTAAGAGGTCTAAATTATCAAACTCAATTATAGTCCATGCTCTAATTCCATAAGTATCTAAAGTGAAACCATTAGTGTTGTTCATATTTTTGCAAGGAGAAAGAGTATGAAATGGTAAAGAAATCTTCCCTAGTGGCTGTTTTGATTCCTTAGGTGCTTCATCCTCTTCACAGTATGAGTTCCAAGGAAACTTGATGGACAATTCTCCACTAGGTACTAGGACATGAAGGTTTCTGTGAGGCGGAGGGTCTGAAACAACTTGCATTTCTTCTTTAGAAGTTACTCCTACATCACATATAAAATGAGAATCGGTATAGACGAGAGGAAGGATTAGCGAAACAATTAAATCACCAAATGTTTCCTTCTCTTGTCTATCCGTGACTCTTCTTTCTTCTATGTCTTGTTCTTTCAATTCGGATCTTGCGGCTCTTTCTCTTTTACATGCGACCTCCACTGCATCTCCTTTCATTTCTACAGTTTCATTTCCCAACACCTTACCACTCCTTGTGGTATTAGCTTTGCACTGCTTCATTGAAGTCACAATAGTATCACTTGGCAGATTTCCTTGGCTTCTTTCAGAGATTTGCTTGGAAAGCTGGCCAATCTGTGATTCCAGATTCCTAATAGAAGCTTCTTGATTTGTGAACATAGATTCAGTCCTTTGCATAAAGGACATGAACATGTTTTCTAAAGTTAAAGATCCTTCTCTAGGAACGGGATTCATGTTACAAACTTTGGAGAGCATTTCTAGGTTGGTTGGTTGGGAATTTAGAATGGTTTGAGTTGAAAGGTAGATTAAAATTCTGGTCATATGAGGAAGAGTTAGGTTGCAGAAAATTATTGCTCCTATATGACAGATTTGGATGGTTTCTGTGGTGAGGATTATAAGTGTTTGAGTTGGAATAGGTGTTACCTTGAGGATTTCCCATGTAATTCACTTGAGCTTGTTCCTCAATGTTCATACCTGAGCCATCACAATACTCTGCTTGATGTCCTCCTCCACAGTAATCACAGATGACTAGAGGTGCGATACTGTATCCACAGCTCATAGCATTGGAAGCGTACCACTCCTCAAGTGTCCTGCACCTTGTATAATCCATATTTGCTGCTGTATTTTTTTTTTTTTTGGTATAGCCTCTTTATTTTCTTTATTTGCCTTCAAGTTCCTCCTGTAAAAATCTTTCAATTTCTGGTTCAAACAAAAGATCAGTTTCCTTAGCTTTTCGTATAAACCACAAATTAAAGATAAACAGTGGATACTGAAAACAGAATGAAATTTATAAGAATAAATAATGGAAAACAAAACAAAACAGTATGAGTATTAACAAACAACTATACTAAAAAAAATTGTGTCCTAAGTAGCAAGCACGTCAAGACTATCGATATTCAACCAATAGTCCCCGGTCGTCAAAAGTTTAGAAAAATAAGAGTAAGGGTTGTCGAACCACAGAGACTAGTTGTGAATTATCGAATGCTTAATATGCTTGCTATTAGGACTAACAATTGAGTGAATCATGTGTGTAAACTAAGTAATTATGTAAAGAGACAATGTACTATAAAACAAGAAATGGAAAGCAAGAAATGTTTAAGTTTCAGAAATGATGAAAACAGTTAGGGAATAGGTTCATTCAATTCCTTCTCTCAAGTAACTACTTCCTATATCAATTCCATAGCTATCAATCAATTGGAGACTAGAATTTGTGATACCTTAGACTAATCCTATTCCTAGGTCTTTAGTCCCTTTGAATGACTTCTATAATCCCTAATCCCTTAGGTGAAAACAGAAATTCATTCAAGAAGCGAAACAAATAAATTCACAATGTCTCATATCATGCAAGTTCTATTCCTAGACTCATGCAAAGGTATAATGATGCACTTCTTCTCCTAGTTCAACTATCAATCTTCCAATTGCATAATTGAATTGAGAAACAAAAACTCAAGGAACAGTTCAATTTGATTCAAGCAGTTAATATTCCTATCACTATTTGAACTTCATGAATTAAACCTCAAGAAATTGCATTAAGTAAGAAGAGATCAATCAATCAACTGAAATTACAATTGAATCAACATAGAAATTCATTACAAGCATTATGGAATCGAAATCCCCTTCCCTAACCTAAGAATTTAGCCTAACATGGAAATAGAAAAAGAAGGAACGAAAACAGAAATCAAAACCGAGAGAAGCTCCATGAATCCTTAGGTCTTGCTTCCACAAGCTCCAAATCTTCAAGAATCCTCTTGGTTTGATGGAGAAGGAAGGAGAACGAAGTGGATAAGAGAGAAAACGAGAGAAGCGTGCACGAGAAGCAACAAGAAAAACTGAGATATCAATTCCCCTTGATTTCGCGCCCCAGGACCCCTTTTATAGCAGAGAAACGCGCCACCCACTTATGCAGAACGCGCCCTGGCGCGTTTGGGTCATTGAAGATGGCATGAGCGCGCCCTGGTGCCCTTGCGCCCTTGGTTTTCCATTGCAACGCGCCCTGCGCGTTTTCTGCCACAAAGGGCAGTGAAACGCGCCACTCAAGTGCGCCCTGGCGCATTTTGACAGGTGAGGATGCTCCATTTGGCTTGCTTTGATCTTGATTTGGGCTTACATCCTTGTTCTTCTTGATGGCATCTTCATCTTATGTCCATAGCTTTCATTCCAAGCCTCTATCTTCTCTTCAATGAACCTAGAATCAACAAAAGAATGATTAAGATGACTTAAAAACTCAAGAAAACTTATAAAACTTAACAAAACACTAACTCAAGAACTAACACTAAGCAAACATGGTATTTTCAATGTTTTCTTGCCTAAACTACAACTAAACCTATTGAAAATGGATTAAAATGGATTGAAAACACCTAAGAAAACATGTATAATCTAGCACTTATCACCTACAAAATTTGAACTCAAACACAAAGGGTTTGGCAAGCAAAGGAACATGCATTTTCTAGCCAAAAATTCTCTTTTAATTTCTCTTTTATCAATTAGAAAACTTCCCTTGTTACCTTTACTTAGGACCAACTCACTTGCGTTTTGGTTCTTGGCTTTGTGCTCTTGGGAACTTGGAATGGTGCTTGCTGATTTTTTTCCATTTGTCTTGGCCGAAACAGCAAGCTTGCCTTGCTTGGAAGCCTTTGGCCCTTCCTTGGCATGCTTCTTACCCTTCTCGGCCACAATGGCTTTTTGCTCACCGTCTCTCTTGATCTTCATCTTGATTTGGTCTTCACAAACTTCCCTAGGAGACAAAGGCTTTAGCATAACTTTTCTACCACTATGAGAAAACAAGTGTTAGCAACACCATCATGAATAACATTTCTATCAAATTTCCATGGTCTCCCTAGAAGTAAATGAGTAGCTTCCATAGGCACTATATCACATAAAACATCATCACAATATTTACCTATGGAAAACGAAATCAAGCATTGTTTATCAACTACTAACTCACCATGCTCACTTAACCATTGTAGTTTATAAGCTTTAGGGTGGGGAGAAGTTCTTAGTCCTAGTTTGTTTACCAACCGAGAGCTAACAACATTAGTACAAGAACCACCATCAATGATAAGGGAACAAGTTTTACCTTCAACAAGACACCTTGTATGAAAAATATTCTCTCTTTGGGATTCATCCATACCTTGGCAAAAGTTGTTGAGCATTCTCCTTACCATAAGCAAATCTCCACTCTCGGCCTCCTCACAAGAAGAGTGCTCCTCACCATGGGAAGCTTCATCCTCACTTGATGTTGAGCAAGAGTCTTCACTAGTCATCTCCCCATCATGCCTCATCACCACAGTCTTCTTATTTGGGCATTGTGAAGCTAAGTGTCCTTTCCCTAAACAATTAAAACATTTAATGCTACTAGATTTAAAAGAGTTAGAAGAAGAAGGTACCTCCTTAGGCTTGGAAGGCTCACGGTCACTCCTTGGCCTCACCATAGGAGCACTCTCCCATTTACCTCTATCCCTCAAACTAGAAGAACTAGGTGTAGAAGTTCTCTTGAAAGTAGCCCTCCTTCTAAGTTGTCCCTCTATCCTTTCGGCCTTGTGCACGGCCTCCTCCAAAGTATGATAACTTTGAAGCTCCAATACATCTTGGATGTCTCTATTTAAGCCATGAGTAAATCTAGCAAGGGTGGCCTTCCTATCTTCTTGATACTCGGCCCTCAACAAGGTAACCTCAAGGTCCTTATAATACTCTTGGACACTTCTTGTACCTTGGATCATCCTTTGAAGCCGAATGTGTAAATCTCTAGTAAAAGAAGGTGGAACAAACCTTTCCTTGAGAGCTTGCCTCAAACCGAGCCAAGAGTTGATCATAGGCCTCCTCATGCGTGCTATGTCTTGTTGCACTTGATGCCACCACACTAGCACATAGCCCTCAAACTCAAGAGTAGCAAGGTTGAGCTTCATCTCATTAGTCAAGTTAGGATAACACAAGAAAGTTTGGTCTACCTTCATGGCCCAATCAAGGAACCCTTCGGCCCCTCCTTCACCACTATACTTAGGAAGCCTCACCTTAGGTAGCCCTTCATCTCTCCTTGGTTCCTCACCATGGTATGGCCTCCTTGAGTCTCGGCTATACCTCCTAAAATGGTATCCACCACCTCTCTCCCTTCTCCTCTCATGCCCATGCTCATCAAAACCGAAATCATCCATCCCATTTTCTCCTCCATCACTTCCAATGGAAGCTTCATAACCTCCCCTATTGTTCTCTCTCCTCCTCTCATTTTCTTCTCTTCCTCTCCTATCATTTGCCTCCTTATTTCTCCTCTCTTCCTCCTCTTTATTCCTATTAGACTCCCCACTATGCCTCTTCTCACTATCCCTCCTCCTCTCAAACTCCCCCAGCTGTTGGACTTAAAGCTTGAAGATGCTTTAGTGTCTCTCTTGGTGTTTTTGCTTTTGATGTAAAGTAATTTTGGTTTTCCTTAGATGAAATGTAATTAGGAATTATCTATGTATTGTTTGTTGAGTTTAGGCATGGATGTGTTTGGTTCTTTGTTTGATGCCCAGAGAATGGTTGAATCTTGTGTGTGATTACTCATTTGACAAATGGTTGATTTCCCTATCTAAAAATAGTTTTGAAAAACCTGGAAATCCATTTGTTTAGTGATGTAATCGATTACCATGGTATGGTAATCGATTACCAAGTTCAAAAATCACTCAAGATTGGTTTCCCTCTCTGGTGTAATCGATTACCTTCCCCTGGTAATCGATGACCACGTTGTGCTTCTCTGGTGTAATCGATTACATCCCTAGGTAATCGATTACCATGGCAGAAAATATTTTGAATCCTCTTGCTGCTTGATTTCACCCTAGATGCACTCCGAATTGGCTCTTCATGTCTTCATGAGATTTGTAGCTCTATCAATCCTCTTTCATTTGCAAAAAACCAGAGCTTAAAACGATATCTGTAGAAGAAGTTATGCCAATTTGGTGAAAGTGCTCAGCAGTGCGCCCAGCACAACCAACCAGGAGCATTACTCGAGTAATCGATTACCAACATTTGGTAATCGATTACCACGACCAAAAATCTCCAGAAATGCATTCTTTGCTGGAGTAATCGATTACCCTCCCCTGGTAATCGATTACCAAGTTTGAAAATCACCCAAATGCTTTATCGGCTAGTGTAATCGATTACCAACCTTTGGGTATCAATTACTTAGACCGTTGAAGCTTCAATTTGCCCGTTTTCTTGCTCCAAATTGGTTCTATAAATACAAACTTGATGAAACATATGAAAGAAAGAGAAAACCTAAGCTTGTGAACAAACTCTCACACTTTCATATGCTCTGTAAATAGAGTTCATCAAGGTTTTCAAAGAGAAAGGGCAAACTTGATACATTCCTGTGATTGGGTGGATTTCATTGTGTTTATTTGTGATCAGAATCTACACTCAAGGTGTTTTCTATACTGATCTTTATTTATATTTCAATTTCTGGGTTATTACTCTAGGAGAGAGGTCTCTCTGGATAGAGTAAGTGTATTTGAGAAGTGTTTTCTCAAAGGTTTGATCTTGGGTGTGCCAAGGTCAGGGAAGAACTGTTCTTTGGGTTGAAGAACAGGATTTGGGTGTTTTGATTTCGTTTTTGTGTTGCTTGTTGCAGAGTGAATGTAAAAGAACACAAAAGGGATCATTTGATAGTGGAAAGCCAATCGCAACAGTTGTTGGGTTGGGACTGGATGTAGGCAGTTGGCTGAACCAGTATAAATCACTGTGCACTCAATTTCTTCCTTATCCTCTTTACAATTTTCCTTATATTGCTATTATCATTGATTAAATTCTGCAGTGTGTTTGGTAAGTTAGAATGAAAATCTTTATGGAGTCTATTCATAGAAGTATTTGGCAAGCTGTTGTTAACGATATCAAAATCCCCACATATATAGTTGATGGAAATGAATTAGAAAAACCATTTGAGAAGTGGGAACCAGAAGAAATTAGGAGAGCTGAAAATGATTCTAAAGCTTTAAACATTATACATTCTGCTTCTTAACTCGATGAATTTTTTAGAATTTCTGCTTGTACAACAACAAAAGAAGCTTGGGAACTCATAATGGTAACTCATGAAGGCACAACTGAAGTACGAAGAGCAAGGAAGAATACCTTGATCCAAGAGTACGAAACCTTCAGAATGATGCAAGGAGAGTCCATAATGGAGATGCAGAAACGGTTCATACACATCATCAATCATCTCAAAGGACTTGGCAAGAGCTTCGTAGAAGAAGAAGTGAATGTCAAGATTCTAAAATCTCTAAATAGAAAATGGCAATCCACTTTGGATTTGCTATAATCGAGTCAAAGAATCTTCTTTTACAATCACAAGTGCAGAGCTGTTTGGCAAACTGAGAGAATATGAGATGGATATGTCTCGTATTGATGATGAGGAACATAAAGATAAGAAAGCCAAAAGTCTAGCACTCAAGATGGAAGACACAGCTAGTGAGAACGACACATCGTCAAGCTGTGGTAGTGAATCTGAACAAGAAAACATGAACCAAATGATATGAAAGTTTAAAGAGTTCATGAGAATGAAGAATGGTAAGAAAAGGTTCAACAATTTTAAGAAAGGCTTCAAAAGAAGTGAGAGTTCGTCTTCAAAGGTGACTTGCTATGATTGTGGCAAGGTTGGTCACTATAGGTCTGAGTGCCCCAACATGAGGAAAGCCAACTGCAATGAGCCTAGAAGAGTAGAACATGAGGAAAGACCCAAGAAGGACAGATTCCACAAGAAAAAGGCATACATAGCTTGGGAAGAGAATGACTCCTCAACTTCTAGTGAAAGTGAAAATGAAGAAGTAAATTTGTGTCTCATGGCAAATCCAACATCCGATGATGAGGTAAGTGATTCCGATTCATCTACTTATGATTATGATGAGCTGCAAACTGCTTTTTGTGAACTTTACAAGGAAGCCGAAAAACTAGAAAAATTGAACAAGGTTTTGAAAAACAAAATTACAGATTTAGAAAATGATATTTCTGTTTTGAAAACCAATGTTCAAGATTTGAAAAAGGAAAATGATAATCTGAAACTACCTTGTTTAAAATGTAAATCCTTTGATGCCCCATTAAAAAGAAATAACATGAAATCCTTTACACAAACTAGCAAAAATAGAACCTTCACATGTAGTTATTGCATGAAACCTGGTCATAATTCTTATAATTGCATGATTAGAAAGGAAGGTATATCTTATGGTTTGTTTAAGTGGGTTAAGAAAGTTAAAATTGATGATGCTAACATGGCTGGACCCAAGAGAAGTTGGGTACCAAAATCAAAGTAAACTTTCTTGTGTAGATATGCTTGAGAGCCAAACAATCAACAATTGGAATCATGGAACAATTGGTATTCTGGACAATGGCTGCTCAAGACATGTGATTGATGAAGAAATCAAAACTTATCTCCTTTCAATCAATAGAATTTGGATCTGCAGTTTATGGAGATAACATAAGGGAAAATTTTATACCTCTATCTTTGATTATTATATTTTCTTTAGTTCGTTCATTCTTATCTCTATTCTCTATATTTGATTATAATTCTCTCTGTTTTTGCTTTTGATATACCAAATAGGGGGAGAAGTATAAGTTGATAGAATATAGTTGATAGGGGGAGTAAGGAGTAAGTATATAGTTGATAGAATATAGTTGATAGGGGAGTAATATATGGCTTATATGAACATTTATTTCATGAATCAAAACATTTCTATTTTGTGCTTGCATTGCTAACAATTGCGGATTAAGTAAAAGATCAACACACATCCTAAACCTGTAGGAAAACCTTGGTTGAGATTTGGTACATCAAAACCAAAAAGGGGGAGATTGTTGGACTTAAAGCTTGAAGATGCTTTAGTGTCTCTCTTGGTGTTTTTGCTTTTGATGTAAAGTAATTTTGGTTTTCCTTAGATGAAATGTAATTAGGAATTATCTATGTATTGTTTGTTGAGTTTAGGCATGGATGTGTTTGGTTCTTTGTTTGATGCCCAGAGAATGGTTGAATCTTGTGTGTGATTACTCATTTGACAAATGGTTGATTTCCTATCTAAAAATAGTTTTGAAAAACGGAAATCCATTTGTTTAGTGATGTAATCGATTACCATGGTATGGTAATCGATTACCAAGTTCAAAAATCACTCAAGATTGGTTTCCCTCTCTGGTGTAATCGACTACCTTCCCCTGGTAATCGATTACCACGTTGTGCTTCTCTGGTGTAATCGATTACATCCCTAGGTAATCGATTACCATGGCAGAAAATATTTTGAATCCTCTTGCTGCTTGATTTCACCCTAGATGCACTCCGAATTGGCTCTTCATGTCTTCATAAGATTTGTAGCTCTATCAATCCTCTTTCATTTGCAAAAAACCAGAGCTCAAAATGATATCTGTAGAAGAAGTTATGCCAATTTTGGTGAAAGTGCTCAGGCAGGTGCGCCCAGGCACAACCAGGAGCATTACTCACTGGAGTAATCGATTACCAACATTTGGTAATCGATTACCACGACCAAAAATCTCCAGAAATGCATTCTTTGCTGGAGTAATCGATTACCCTCCCCTGGTAATCGATTACCAAGTTTGAAAATCACCCAGAAATGTTGTAACGGCTAGTGTAATCGATTACCAACCTTTGGGTATCAATTACTTAGACCGTTGAAGCTTCAATTTGCCCGTTTTCTTGCTCCAAATTGGTTCTATAAATACAAACTTGATGAAACATATGAAAGAAAGAGAAAACCTAAGCTTGTGAACAAACTCTCACACTTTCATATGCTCTGTAAATAGAGTTCATCAAGGTTTTCAAAGAGAAAGGGCAAACTTGATACATTCCTGTGATTGGGTGGATTTCATTGTGTTTATTTGTGATCAGAATCTACACTCAAGGTGTTTTCTATACTGATCTTTATTTATATTTCAATTTCTGGGTTATTACTCTAGGAGAGAGGTCTCTCTGGATAGAGTAAGTGTATTTGAGAAGTGTTTTCTCAAAGGTTTGATCTTGGGTGTGCCAAGGTCAGGGAAGAACTGTTCTTTGGGTTGAAGAACAGGATTTGGGTGTTTTGATTTCATTTTTGTGTTGCTTGCTGCAGAGTGAATGTAAAAGAACACAAAAGGGATCATTTGATAGTGGAAAGCCAATCGCAACAATTGTTGGGTTGGGACTTGATGTAGGCAGTTGGCTGAACCAGTATAAATCACTGTGCACTCATTTTCTTCCTTATCCTCTTTACAGTTTTCCTTATATTGCTATTATCATTGATTAAATTCTGCAGTGTGTTTGGTAACTGTATTGATAATCAACTCAGTAATTGATACGATAATTGAATCAGTAATAGAATCGGTAATTGATACTGTAATTGATAAGTGAATCTAGAACCGATTTGTTTGAATTCAAAAGGAATTAGAATCTTCCGAAATTCGACTAAAGTTGAACAAGAATCTATTCACCCCCCCCTCTAGATTCATACATAGGGACCAACACCATCCTCTCATCAAGGGTGGTATTCAATCTACTCATCATAATATCCATCATTTTGAGAGTTTTGGGTGACAAGTCATTGCCAACACTAGGAGAGCTAGCCATCGCTGCAAGAAAAGGTTAGTGTACAAGAAATATAATAGAAAATAAAGAATTTCACCACTCTCTAAGTGTATCCACTCAATCAACTCGTGTTTCACACTTAGTGGTTTTTTCTCTAATGAAACTCTCTTGCCTTTTTCCACTCTATCTCTTGGCTCTCACTTAGAAATTATTCTCAAATCAATTATCAAGTTCCTACCAAGCCAATGTGAAAGAGGAACAACACCCTAGCTAGGCTCAAGAAGTCCAAAGAGACAAATACTCAAAGACAAAACTAGGATTCCAAGAAAGACAAGCAAAAAAAGGCTCAAAAATGAAAGAAAGGCTAATCAAATTTGGAGTAAACTTTGATGAGACAATGACACATATATGGACAGCAAAGGATCATAAAATTGTAGGGAAAACAAGTCCAAAAACGAGACTAAGAGTATGAGGAACACAACGTACAGCCACACACAAATTCAAGTTAGCCACTGAATTTCACCAAGGTTTTAGCGACGGATTCTAGAATCCGATTTAGAGACCGAAATGAACCTTAATTCTATGATTATGCAACCTTTGAGAAAATCAAACCAAATGCACAATAAGGTTCATATATTCATATTATGATCAAATTACAGCAAGTGCAGTAAAAACTCAAAGTGAAAACTACCCCAAAAATCACTACACACTCAAGTCCAAAACAAGGTACTAGAAATTCAACTTGGGTGATGTGTGCTCAAAACTAAGTCCAAGGGTGTGTCTAATTGCTAATTCTTTTCACTTTTCAAATTTTTCTCTTGCTATTTTGGTTCTTTTGATTTTGCTTTTGTATGGTCCTTAATCAATTTCTACTCTTTTTTGGACCCATACACTTCACTTTTCATCACAACTTCTTTTTCTTTTGTTTTTCTCCTTGTTTCTTTTCTTTGTTTTGATTTTGTATATATTTTTTTTTTCTACACACTATGTATGAATGGACCAAAACCAATAATGAAGAAGAGCAACCTCCAAGTTCAATTTCTAAAACCCAAAAGACAAATCACAAGGTTTTACACAAATTGGACCTTAAAGAGTGCTTTAGAAGCTAACTAAATGCATGTTCATGTGAAACTTACACTAGAAGCCTCTTCTATTTCATGGAACCCATGTAAAACATGAAACCAAATCAACCAAGGTGCAGGACATACATCATACTCACGGTTTTGTAAAGGAAAACACAAAGGACTAAACAAAACTACAAGAAAACAAATCAAACAAAGAAGCTTACAAAGGAAGTTACTCTAGAACCATGAATCTTGTTATGGAAGCTAAAGCAACTATGGGTAAAACTTCAAGACAAGCATGCTTAACCATGGAAACCCACGGTTTGAAGAAGAAAGAGGGAAGAAAAGCATGCTTAGACACAAACCAACCGAACAAAAAGAAGACAACTCAAAGAAACAAAGACTAGGCTATTGAAAGAAAACATGAAACAAAGAAAAATTCAAAGAAAGCTATGGAAACATATGAAACCCATAACTAACCCGTTGAAGATACTCCATTGAAGAAGACACAAGCTCATGATACCACTTGATATAGGCCTCCTTAGAGATTTTCCAAAGAGTCCTTATGTTGCCCTCTCTAGCTTCTTCAAAAGCAACTCCAACCCAAAAATCAAAGGAAGCTTCGGTCAAGCTTCAATGGTGG
Source organism: Hylodesmum podocarpum (assembly GCA_026586105.1). Taxonomy (NCBI): domain Eukaryota; kingdom Viridiplantae; phylum Streptophyta; class Magnoliopsida; order Fabales; family Fabaceae; genus Hylodesmum; species Hylodesmum podocarpum. The sequence continues at coordinate 4,533,518 of JALJEV010000058.1, read as the reverse complement.
GGAAGACCGAGAAAGAAAAATGGTGAAGGGGTGAGGGAATGGAAGTGGGTGGCGCCATGGCAAGCCAATGAGCCTAGGGAGAACCGCCACAATGGATGGTGGAATCCATTGATAAGATCCAAGAAACCTTGCTAAGCAAGACAAGAGACTTATCTCTCAAAACTCTAAGTTTTATTCAAATGATCCAAAAGTGTTTTACAAAGGAATGGGGTAAGCTTATATAGCCCCACGGTTAGCTTGAGGTGCAAGCCAAGCTAACCTAACCTAACTAAACTAGTCCTAACCGAAAACTAACTAACCTAGGTTTAGGATAACCAACTAATTAAAAGAAGCTAGGGAAGTTACATGTCACTTTCCAAGTGACATGTCATCAATCCTTGATCTAGACCCTTGAATAAGGATACTTGATCAAGGGTTGAGGTTTCTCCTTAAGTGGAGACATGGATCACCACTTAAGTAGAAATCTACTTCACCTTCAACTCTTGAGTTCACTTAGAATTTCACCCAAACTCAAATTAACTTCAAATTCATTTGAAATTCTAATGTGAACTTTAGTGTTCATCTTTCCTTTATTTGGATTCCTAAGCCATGCAACCGAAAACATATAAGAAAACAAACCAAGTACCGTGAGCTTGCCAAGCTCATAACATGGCATTACAAGATTCAAAAGTATTTACAAGAAGATTATAATAATCCCTAGTATTTCTAAGGACTTGAAGCTTGTAGCACTCTTTGGCCTTCTCCAACTCTTCTTCAAGCTTCTTGAGCATGCTCCTAGTGAGTCTCCTTGGAGGAGGTTCTTCTTGAGGGGATAGTCCTCTATCAACATGTGCAATAATCCCTTCCTTCCTTATGCCAGCAATTTGCAAAAAGTGAGCAGGGGTTAGAGTTATTTTGATACCTTTAATCTCTGAACTCACTGTCATCCTTTCCATATTCGGTTTGAGGTTTGAGTAGAAAACCCGAACCAAGTCTGGATAGATGAAGCCTTTCATCCCTACGAACCTTTCTAGATGTTGTTGCCTCAGGAAAGTCTGGAACGTAAAACTATGATTATCCAGCCATTGTAGGTCAAGAATCTTGGGTGGAACAAGACCCTTGTTAGCAAAGTCAAGGTTGAACCTAGTCTCTTGTCCTTTAGAGGTGAACCACCGGTTGACCCTTGATTCTTGTGGTTGAGGAGGAGGAGGAATTTCTGGTTGCTCTGAGGATGTAGGTTTCTTCCTCTTGGAAGATTCTCCTACTTTCTTTTTTCCCTTTACTTCTTCTTAAGAGAATCTATTGGCTCTCATCTTGATTTTTTTTCCTTTGCCTTGTTCTTCCATGGTTGAGAGAGAGTGAAAAACTAGGGTTTGGAGGAAGAAGATGAAGGGTTTTTCAGAGAAGAAGATGAATGGTGAGTTGAAGAGTTACACTTGCATTTCTTATAAGAGAGAACGAAGCCCAAAAGATTAGCCCAAGAACAAGGTAATAGATTACCAGCAGTTGGAAATCGATTATCTTTGTTCCTTATATAGAAGGAAGAAGAAAAACAAGAAAAACAGTCGTGGTAATCGATTACAGAAATCTAGTAATCGATTACTCTAGAGGATTTCTTCAAAACATTTGAAAACATGTTCTGTGGTAATCGATTACAGCTCGTGGTAATCGATTACTCCAGTACCAAAATCCTTCCCAGAGTGAATTTCACGCGAAGTAATCGATTATCCTCCCTTGGTAATCGATTATTTCTATCAGAAGAAGGTTTTTCTTGAAAAAATTTCACAAAAACAGAGTTATGGATAAGTGTAATCAAGTAAAAAGGTTTAGTTTAGATATTCCTCACTCAAAATGCCGAGGTTTGATCTAAGTTTGTAAAACCTTTCTTTTGGTAATGCCTTTGTGAATATATCTGCTAATTGATTTTCCGTGTCTATGAATTCGATGTCACAGTCTTCTTTTTCGATGTGATCTCGAATAAAGTGGTGTATGACTTCAATGTGTTTTGTCTTGAGTGCATTACAAGATTTCTTGTGATACTTATAGCGCTTGTGTTGTTGCATTTCAAGGGAATGTGATCTATCTTTAGCCCAAAGTCTTCAAGTTAGTGTTTCAACCAAATTGCTTGAGCACAACAACTTCCCGCAGCTACATATTCTGCTTCTGCAGTTGATAGTGCTACGCAAGCTTGCTTTCTGCTATTCCACGATATCAAACATTCTCCAAAGATGTGACATGTTCCACTAGAGCTTTTCCTATCCGTTTTGCTACCTGCAAAATCAGAATCACTGAAACCAACAAGTAATGGTGAGGTTCCTTTTGGATACCATAGTCCACAACTTATTGTTCCTTTTAGGTATTTAAGAATCTTCTTCACTGTTAGTCAATGAGATTGCTTAGGTGCAGATTGAAATCTAGCACATAAACATACAGAAAACATAATATCAGGTCTACTAGCTGTAAGATAAAGTAAAGATCCTATGACACATCTGTATAAGGTAGTATCAACTTCATCACCTGCTTCATCAATCTCAAGATAAGTATTAGTAGAAATAGGTGTATTTGACACTTTGCAATTAGTCATCTCATATTTCTTAAGCAGTTCTTTAGTGTACTTAGCCTGATGTATGAATGTGCCACCTTCAATTTGTTTGATTTGGAGTCCTAAAAAGAAACTCAGTTTTCCAATCATGGACATGTCAAATTCTTCCTGCATATCTTTCACAAACTCTTCACAAAGTTATTGGTTAGACGATCCAAAGATAATGTCATCAACATAAATTTGAACCAATAGAATGTAGTCAGATTTGTTCTTAATAAACAAAGTCTTGTCTACTTTACCTCTGTGGAATCCTTTTGATATGAGAAACTTACTCAGTCTATCATACCATTGCCTAGGGGCTTGCTTCAACCCATACAAGGCTCTATGAAGTTTGTAGACATGTGTAGGCCAAGTAGTATCTGTGAAACCGGGTGGTTGTGCTACATAGACTTCTTCATTGATATAACCATTCAAGAATGCACTCTTTACATCCATTTGGTATAATTTGAAATTGTTGATGCAAGTATAAGCCAGGAGTAGTCTAACAGCTTCAAGTCTTGTAACAGGGGCAAAGGTTTCTTCAAAGTCAATCCCTTCTTGTTCATTGTAGCCTTTTCCCACAAGTCTTGCTTTGTTTCTGACCACAACTCCTTCTTCACTCAGTTTGTTCTTGAATACCCATTTTGTACCAATAATGTTCATGTTGCCTTTGTTTGGAACAAGTTCCCAAACTCCATTCCTTTTGAACTGGTTAAGTTCTTCTTGCATAGCCATGATCCAAAATTCATTGTTCAAGGCTTCCTCTATGCTTTGGATGGTTCTACCCGATACAAAAGCGATATTATGGCAAAACAAATTCTGTGAGGATCTAGTAGTTACCCCCTTGTGAATGTCACCAATGACATTGTCAAGTGATAGGTTCCTAGGTGTCCTCCACTCTTTTGCATGTTCTGGCACTGGGTTTGGTTGAGTTTGCTGATGCTTGTGATCAATGTCTATGTTTCCTTCACCTGTTTCATCATCATTACACAACAATCTTTCCTTTTGGAAAGTGTTAGTTTCATCAAATCTAATATCAACAGATTCTTCAATGCACATTGTTCTTTTATTAAAGATTCTATATGCTTTACTGGTATTTGAATAACCAAGGAAAATGGTTTCATCAGCCTTTTCATCAAACTTTCCAATAGGGTCCTTGCCATTGTTTAAAACAAAGCATTTGCATCCAAAAACTTTAAAATAAGAAATGTTTGGTTTTCTTCCATAGAAAAGCTCATAAGGGGTTTTCTTTAAAATGGGTCTTATAGAGACTCTATTGAGAACATAACATGCAGTGTTCACAGCATTGATAAGTGCTAGATTATACATGTTTTCTTAGGAGTTTTCTATCCATTTTCATCCATTTTCAATAGGTTTAGTTGTAGTTTAGGCAAGAAAACATTGAAAATTCCATATTTGTTTAGTGTTAGCTCTTCAGTTAGTGTTTTGTTAAGTTTTATAAGTTTTTTTGAGTTTTTAAGTCATTTTAATCATTCTTTTGTTGATTCTAGGTTCATTGAAGAGAAGAAAGAATGCTTGGAATGGAAGCTATGGACATAAGATGAAAATTCCATCAAGAAGAACAAGGATGCAAGCCCAAATCAAGATCAAAACAAGCCAATTGGAGCATCCCTACCTGTGAAAACGCGCCAGGGCGCACAAAGTGGCGTGTTTCGATTGCTTTATCCTGAAAACGTGCCTAACATGGAAATGCACAAAGTGGCGCGTTTCAAAGATTGCTTGCGGCCGAAACGCGATGCCAAGGCGCACAAAGTGGCGCGTTTCAAAGATTGCTTGCGGAGGAGGAAAACGTGCCAGGGCGCACAAAGTGGCGCGTTTCAGCATTGCTTGCGCTGAAAACGTGCCAGGGCGCACAAAGTGGCGCGCTCAGGCCCCCAATTCACTCAAAAACGTGCCAGGGCGCGTTTCTCTTAACAGGGTGGCACGTTTTTCTGCTATAAAAGGGATCCTTGGACGCTTTTCACAATTCAGTTTTTCTGTTAGCTTCCTCTGCACACTTCTCTTGTTTTCTCTCTTCTCCACCTTCGATTCTCATCCTCCTCCATCAAAATCTTGAGGATTCTTGAAGAATTGGAGCTTGTGGAAGCAAGATCTAAAGATTCATGGAGCTTCTCTCGGTTTTGATTTCTATTTTCTTTCTTTCTTTTTCTATTTCCATGTTAGGCTAAATTCTTAGGTTAGGAAAGGGGATTTCAGTTCTAGACTTCTTGTAATGAATTCCTATGTTGATTCAATTGTAATTTCAGTTGATTGATTGATCTCTTCTTACTTAATGCAATTTCTTGAGGTTTTATTCATGAAATTCAAATAGTGATAGGAATATTAACTGCTTGAATTGGATTGAACTGTTCCTTGAGTTTTTGTTTCTCATTTCAATTATGCCTTCGGAAGATTGATAATTGAATTAGGAGAGGAATTGCATCATTATAGCAGTGCATGAGTCTAGGGATAGAACTTGCATGTTATGAGACATTGTGAATTTATCTGTTTCGCTTCTTGAATGTATTTTTATTTTCACCTAAGGGATTAGAGATTATAGAAGTCATTCAAAGTGACTAACGACCTAGGAATAGGATTAGTCTAAGGTATCAAAAATTCTAGTCTCCAATTGATTGATAACTGTGAAATTGACATAGGAAGTAATTACTTGAGAGAAGGAATTGAATGAACCTATTCCCTAACTGTTTCCATCATCTCTGAAACTTAAACATTTACTGCATTTCATTACTTGTTTTACGGTAGATTACTTTAGTCTTACATAATTACTTAGTTTTCTATATCAATGTTTACTTCAATGATTCGTTCTAATAGCAACACACGTTGAGCATTCGATACTTCACGATTAGTCTCTGTGGTTCGACATCCTTTTCTCACTATTTCTAAACTTTTGACGACCGGTACACTTGCCGAAAGATTGATACACACACATATTTTTAAGTCAACAAGCATCTGCCCAAAAATGTTTAGGCATCATATGCTCATTCAGCATGGTTCTTCCAAGTTCTATAAGGGACCTGTTTTTCCTCTCCACCACTCCATTTTGCTGAGGAGTTCTAGGAGCTGAAAAGCAGTGTGATATCCCATGTTTTTCACAAAACCTTTCAAAAAAGCTATTCTTAAATTCAACACCATTATCACTTCTTAAAGCTTTAATTTTCAAATCCTTTTTGTTTTGAATTTTCTTGGCAAGTACCTTGAAAACTTCAAAGGCTTGATCCTTTTTCTTGATAAACAAAACCCAAGTAAATCTTAAATAGTCATCTACTATGACTAGCCCATACAGATTTCCACCAATACTAGCTATCCTAGATGGACCAAATAAGTCTAAATGCAAGAGTTCAAGCGGGTGAGTTGTAGAAACATGTTTAATATTTTTGAAAGATGTTTTTGCCTGCTTGGACTTTTGACAAGCCTCACATAGTCCTTCTTTGGAAAATCTTAGTTTGGGGAGACCAAAAACTAACTCTTTAGAAATAAGCTTATTCAAATGCAATATGTCAATGTGTGCTATTCTCCTATGCCATAGCCAAGACAAATTATCATTAGAAGTTAAACATGTAGAGTAAGGAGAAGAATGATCTACTTCCAATATGTAAATGTTGTTAGATCTCTTGCCAATCATGAGAAGTTCATCTGAGTCTTTGTTGCTGATGAGACAATGTTCATCATCAAAAGCAATTTTGTAGTTCTTGTCACATAGTTGACTGATGCTCAGTAGATTGAACCTTAATCCATCGACCAGCAATACATCTTCTATCACTGTGTTTGCCTTATATCCAACAGTACCGTAGCCTAGTATTTTCTCTTTGTTGTTGTCTTCGTATACAACAGATCCATTTTCTCTTAGTGTGAAGGTGCTCAGGTTCCTTCTATCACCCGTCATATGCCTTGAGCAGCCACTATCTAAGTACCAAATTGAGCTTCTGCTGTTCAGGCTTTTCTGCAAGAGAAAAAGAACTTATTTTGCAGTTGGTACCCACTTCCTCTTGGGTCCATGCATGTTAGTGCTACAGGTTTCTTTCTTAATCCATTTGTATTTACCACTGGAAATCCCTTTCTTTCTAATCATGCAGTTATATGATTTATGTCCAGGTTTCATGCAATAAGTACAAGTGAATTTAGCATGCTTAGTGTTTCCAGAGTTCATGTGAACATAGTTTGCAGAAATGTTGAATTCCTTTAGCTAGGAAATATCATTTTCTAACTCACATATTTTCTGTTTTAACATGGATACTTCCTTTTTCAATACTATGTTTTCTTTTTCAAAAGCTTCAGCTTGATTATAAAGCTCACAAAAGGCAGAATGCAATTCATCATATTCATTCATAATTGAGTTCGTATCACTTACCTCACTGGATGTTTTTGCCATTAAGCACAGATTCGCCTCCTCATCTTCACTTTCAGATGTTGAGGATGTGTAGCCTTCATCCCAAGCTATGTATGCTTTCTTTTTCTTCTTTTCTTTTCTTACATTTCTTTCATTCTCAGATTTTCTCACTTCAGTGTTGTTGCTTCTTTTCAAGGTTGGACAATCTGATCTGTAGTGCCCAATCTTCCTACATTCGTAGCATGTCACTTTGACTGAAGTATTGTCTTGCTCCTTGACTCCTTTTCTTGGTTGACCAAATTTCTTTTTAGTGTTGTTCTTCATGAACTTTCTGAACTTCTTTACCATCAAGTTCACTTGGTCTTCTTGTGAATCATTTCCGTCTTCAGAGGATTCAGATTCTGTTTCAGTCCGGTCTACTTTGAGAGCAATTCCTTTGGCTCTTTTGTCTTACTGCTCCTCATCTGCCATTCGAGTCATAGTCCATTTCATATTCTCTAAGTTTCCCAAACAGTTCAGCACTTGTCATAGCAAAGAAGTTCTTGGATTCAGCTTATGGTCATCACCGTAGGTTGCCACTTTCTATTCAAGATTTCGAGAATCTTGACATTCACTTCTTCTTCAATGAAGTTCTTGCCAAGTCCTTTGAGATGGTTGATGATGTGTGTGAATCTCTTTTGCATTTCCATTATTGATTCTCCTTGGAACATTCTGAATGTCTCATACTCTTGAATGAGTGTGTTCTTCCTAGCTCTCCTCACCTCAGCAGTACCTTCACGGGTTACCATGATGAGATCCCATGCTTCTTTTGCTGTTGTGCAAGCTGATATCCTGAAAAACACATCAGAATTCAAGGCAGAGTGTATGATATTCAAAGCCTTAGCATCATTTTCAGCCCTCCTAATCTCATCCATGTCCCAATCCTCAAAAGGTTTCTCTATCTCTTTTCCATTTTCTATTTTCATTGGAACTTTGTAGTCAAAGAACCTAGCCTTGATGACAAGTGCAGAGTTGTTGGTCCCTATATGAATCTAGAGGGGGGGTGAATAGATTCAAGTTCCCTTCAACAATTTTACTTTTTCTCACTTTTTCTCGATTCAAACTTATCTTGAATTACAAGAACGTATCAGAGATATAATCAGCAGAAAACAAGGGAAAATTGTAAAGCAAGAAAACAATGAATTAAGAGAGATAAGATAGAGAAGAGAGTTTAGGCAGAGATTTATACTGGTTCGGCTTTCAGCCTACATCCAGTCCCAACCCAACAATCTGTTGCGATCGGTTTTCCACTATAAAGATTTTGTGTTCAATACAACCACACTACACAAACACAAAAACAAATCAAATACTCAAAACTATATCTTCTTCACCTAAGAACATATCTTGATCCTTGATCCCTTCAAGAATCAACCTTTGAGAGTACCTCTCTCAAACACTCATCAACTCTTCCAAGAGAATACCTTTCTCTTTAGAGTTTAAACCAAAAAGATTACAAAAGATAAAGATCAGATAAAATTACACATGTTGTGTATGCACTGATCAATGATATCATCCAAACAATTCAACCATTTACACAACCTTCATCTCAAGAGAAATCTTTGAAACTTTGAAGAGAATTCTTGTAAAAACTAGTGCTTAGCTCTTCCTTTCTTTCTTGGAAAACTCAAAAAGATCTCTCTTCTTAAAAACAATTCAAAGAGTTTTCAATTTAAAGCAGTTTCAAAATCATTTGAGATGAATTCTGGTGTGGTAATCGATTACTGGATTGTGGTAATCGATTACTCCAGAGAAATTTGCCTTCCGCTGTTTCTTCAAGAACGAAGTAATCGATTACTATGGAGTGGTAATCGATTACTCCAGAGCAGTTTGGGTTCCCCTGTTTTCTGAATCTGTTGGTAATCAATTACAGCTATATGGTAATCGATTACTTCAGCTTAAAACCTTTTTAATCCAAAGTTTTTGATTTCTTTCAAATAAAATGGGGTTCCAAAACTTCTCTAGCTCAAATCACAAGAGTAAAAACAAATTTTCTATGAAACGATTGAATAAAAACCACACTCAAAGCCTAAACTAAAACAATCAATACATTTTAAACTCCTATATACAATCTATCACAAAGATCAAAAGTAGAAGTATATCAAAACTAAAACTAGGGATGGCTTTTTCAGCTTCAAGTCCAACAAGAGTTATTTGGTAAGTTGAGGGAGTATGAAATAGATATGTCCCGTATTGCTGATGATGAACAGAAAGATAAGAAAGCCAAAGGTCTAGCACTCAAGATGGAAGACACAGCTAGTGAGAGCGATGCGTCAAGCTGTGGTAGTGAGTCTGAACAGGAAAATATGAATCTCATGGTAAGGAAATTCAAAAAGTTCATGAAGAGGAACAACGATCAAAGGAGATTCAACAACTCCAGAAAAGGCTTCAAGAGGTATGATGATTCGTCTTCAAAGGTCACGTGTTTTGAGTGTGGAAAGGTAGGTCACTACAAATCGGAGTGCCCCAACATGAAGAAAAGTAACAGTAGTGAGCCTAAAAGAGTAGAACATGAGGAACGGTCCAAGAAGGACAGATTTCGCAAGAAAAAGGCCTACGTTGCGTGGGAAGAGAATGATTCCTCAACCTCTAGTGGGAGTGATAATAAAGAAGAAAATTTGTGTCTCATGGCTAATCCAACATTTGATGATGAGGTAAGTGATTTCGATTCATCTACTTTTGACTATGATGAGCTGCAAACTGCTTTTTGTGAACTTTACAAGGAAGCGGAAAAACTAGGCAAGTTGAACAAGGTTTTGAAAAACAAAATTACTGATTTGGAAAATGATATTTCTGTTTTGAAAACTGATGTTTAAAGTTTGAAAAAGGAAAATGATGGCCTGTGTAACATCCCAAAAATTTAAATATAGTTTAAGCGAGGTTTTTTTGTAACATTCAAGAAATTTAAAAATAATTAAAAAATTATGAATTTTGAAATTACTGTAGCAAATCACTGTAGCTGACCGCCATACTGTAGCTGACCGCCACACTGTAGCTGACCGCCACACTGTAGCTGACCCCCATACTGTAGCTGCCCGAAATTAATGTAACTGCCCGAAATTACTATAGCACCGCCTTAGAAAGGTTATAAATAGGGCTTAGAGGTTTCAAATGAAGATACAACTCAAAGAATACTCTTACATTCTCTCAAACTATCTTCTCTACAAAAAACCTTTCTATACTTTCTCCACCTTAGGAAGAAATCTCTCCAACCAAGGAAGGAGCACGTAAGTAGAGGAAGAATATAGGAAACTAGGAGAAACCAGTAAGGGGACCTTTCCTTATCCTTCTTTTCTATCCTTTGTTTTGTTGGTACTTTTATTATCTTTCTTTAGTTTCTTGCAGTAAGGGGACCTTTCCTTATCCTTCTTTTCTATCCTTTGTTTTGTTGGTACTTTTATTATCTTTCTTTAGTTTCTTGCAGTAAGGAGACCTTTCCTTATCCTTCTTTTCTATCCTTTGTTTTGTTGGTACTTTTATTATCTTTCTTTAGTTTCTTGCAGTAAGGGGACCTTTCCTTATCCTTCTTTTCTATCCTTTGTTTTGTTGGTACTTTCATTTTCTTTCTTTAGTTTCTTGCAGTAAGGGGAACTTTCCTTATCCTTCTTTTCTATCCTTTGTTTTGTTGATACTTTCATTATCTTTCTTTAGTTTCTTGCAGTAAGGGGATCTTTCCTTATCCTTCTTTTCTATTCTTTGATTCTCTTACTACTTTCACTCTCTTTCTTTGGTTGTTCCATTATCTTTCTTTGAATCCTTGATGTTTCTTTTCTTCATCTTACTTACACTCCTTTCAATTCTTTAAGATTGTGTTTTCTTTACCCTTGGAATGATTATTTTGAAGTTGTTTTCCTCTTTCAGCTATTTCTCTAAATACTATGACTACTTTATAAAAAATAAATGAAATGGAAACCTTTCTTATGTTTATTAAGCTTTTGACTTCTATGAACAACTTCAATCTTTACTCTTTTAAGGAAACCTCTTTTGAATATTAACATACTGAATAATTTAATATAACACATATTGATGATAGTACTATGGTTGTTTGATGACTGGTTTTGTGCTTGATATACAATTACTTGGTAAATTGGATGTGAATAAGTGGTGATATGCATGATTGCATTGAAATGAGTATGGACTTGAATTGTTTAATGACCGATTGGAAATGCCTAGTGGAGCATACATTAGTAATGGTGTGTTTGATTAAATGGAATTCATGCCTGAATCATTGATTGTGATTGATGGTTTGTTTGATTTGGTTGTTGATTGCCTTACTATGTGATTGATATTTTGATGATTTTAATGAAACCTTGGAGAATATTCTAAATATATAAAAGAAAAGGTTTTCCTTGAACTACACTTCATTTTTTTAATTATGGTTAAGGAAAGCTCACCCTTGCACTTTGTGTTTTTAACACCTGTGATGATCTCGAATAACGTTCAGGGGAGCAGATTTGCAGGGTTAAGAAGATGTGGATGTTTTGCAATGATTGTTGATACTGTCTTGCCGAGAAAATGTTTTGTTTTATTTGGGGGTAGATTTGCTAAGTAAGTAGAAATAAAATTATGTAGAATAATAAAATGACAAAGTTATGTAACCTAGTTGTAATGACTTTTGAATATTATGTAATAAAAGTGTTGTTTCCTAAATTTCTCTTTTATTTACAACATTAACCACTATAAATTACTACTTAGATTATAATTAAAGTAAGTAAATAAGGGGGGTGTTACACCCTGAAACTACCCTGTTCAAAGTGTAAGTCTTTTGATGCCTCTTTGAAAAAGAATAACATGAAGTTCTTTGCATTTAGACAAACCAGCAAAAACAGAACTTTCCCATGTAGTTATTGTATGAAATCTGGACATAACTCTTATAATTGCATGATTAGGAAGGAAGGAATAACTAATGGGTTGTTTAAATGGATTAGGAAAGATAGTCACAACTCTAACACTAATGGACCCAACAAGTCTTGGGTACCAAAAACAAAGTGATATCTTTTTCTGTGTAGGTATGCTTGAGAGCCAAACACTCAACTTGGTATTTGGATAGTGGCTGCTCAAGACATATGACTAGTGACAAGAGCAATTTTATCTCCTTCAAATCAAAAGAATCTGGTTCAGTGGTGTATGGAGATAACAACAAAGGGAAAATACTAGGTATAGGTGCTGTTGGAGACAAATCCAACACTGTGATTGAAGATGTACTGCTTGTGGAAGGTTTGAAATTCAATCTTCTAAGTATTATCCAACTATGAGACGAAGGTTATCAAGTATCATTCGATAATGGTTCTTTATAAGATCGATGCGATGACTCGAGTGAAGTATTAATGGTCGGTAAGAGACATGGTAACATCTACATCCTTGAACTTGATCATTCATCATCATATCATGCATGTCTTACATCAAACGATGATTTATCATGGCTTTGGCATAGACGTGTAGCTCATATTGATGTTCATCAGCTGAATAAACTTTTATCTAAGAACCTAGTGCAAAGGTTACCTGACTTGAGGTTCAATAGAGAAGGCCTATGTGATGCATGTCAAAAGGGCAAGCAGTCTAGAAACTCTTTTAAAACCAAAAATGTTGTTTCAACTTCTAGACCACTTGAGCTATTGCACATGGATCTATTTGGACCCTCTAGAACTACTAGTTTGGGTGGAAACCTATATGGACTGGTTTTGATAGATGACTACTCTCGTTTTGCTTGGGTTGCATTTATACCAAGTAAAGACAATACCTTCAAAGTTTTTAAAATTATTGCCAAAAGGATACAAAACGAAAAAGATTTGAAAATCAAGTCTCTTAGGAGTGATCATGGAGGTGAATTTGAAAATGAATCTTTTGAAAAATTTTGTGAAAAATATGGAATCGATCACAAGTTTTCCGCTCCAAGAACTCCGCAACAAAACGGGGTTGTTGAGAGGAAAAACAGATCTTTAATAGAACTAGCTAGAGCTATGTTAAGTGAGAATGCTCTGCCTAAACACTTTTGGGCTGATGCAGTTTCCACTACTTGCTATGTTCTAAACAGAATTGTGATTCGTCCTATTTTAAAGAAAACCCCCTATGAACTCTATAAGCATAAGAAGCCCAATATCTCTCATTTTAGGGTATTCGGGTGCAAGTGTTTTGTTCTGAATAATGGCAAAGAGCCTCTTGGTAAGTTTGACGCTAAGGCGGATGAGGGTGTGTTTATTGGGTATTCATCAACTGGTAAAGCATACAGAGTTTTCAATAAAAGGAGAATGTGCATTGAGGAATCTGTGCATGTAAAGTTTGATGAATCTAACAATCCCCAAAAGGGAAGTGTTTTTGTTGATGATGATGAGAGCACAAGTGAAGACAGCAGTAGCAAACCACAAGTACAGCAAGATCCACCAACCATTTCTCATGATCTGCCAAGAGAATGGAGGAAACCAAGGAATCTCTCTCTTGACAACATCATTGGTGACATCCACAAGGGAGTATCCACTAGATCCTCCCATAATATGTTCTGTGATGATTATGCCTTTGTATCTCAATTTGAACCCTCTTGTGTTGATGATGCTATAAATGATGAATTTTGGATGAATGCTATGCATGAGGAGTTAAATCAATTTAAAAGGAATGACGTTTGGGAGTTAGTACCTTTTAATAGAGATATGAATCTAATTGGAACAAAATGGGTGTTTAAGAAAAAGATAGATGAGAATGGAATTGTGGTTAGGAATAAGGCAAGACTAGTAGCTAAGGGTTATAATCAACAAGAAGGAATAGATTTTGATGAAATATATGCCCCTGTTGCTAGATTAGAAGTTGTAAGAGTATTACTTGCTTTTGCCTGCATTCATGATTTTAAGCTGTTTCAGATGGATGTTAAAAGTGCGTTCTTAAATGGCTACATCAACGAGGAAGTCTTTGTTTCACAACCTCCTGGTTTCACTGACTTCAGTTACCCTAAGCATGTGTACAAGCTAAAGAAGGCCCTCTATGGTCTGAAGCAAGCCCCCAGACAATGGTATGAAAGGTTAAGTAAATTTCTTTTGTCAAAAGGGTTCGACAGAGGTAATGTTGACAAAACTCTTTTCATTAGGAGGAAGTCTAACAGTATTTTATTGGTCCAAGTGTATGTTGATGATATCATTTTTGGATCAACTAATCAATCTCTGTGTAAAGAATTTGTGGCTAGCATGCAGGGTGAGTTTGACATGTCTATGATGGGAGAACTCAAATTCTTCCTAGGACTGCAAGTCAAGCAACTGAAAGAAGGAATCTTTATACATCAAGCGAAGTACACTAAAGAATTGCTGAAGAAATTCGACATGGAGAGTTGTAAGATCTCTAATATCCCTATGTCAACTAATCTCTTTTTAGATAATGATGCTACAGGACAGGGAGTGGACCAAACAAAGTACAGAGGGATCATTGGATCACTCTTGTATCTCACAGCGAGCAGACCAGATATAATGTTTAGTGTTTGTGTTTGTGCGCGATTTCAATCTACACCAAAACAATCACACATGACTGTTGTGAAGAAAATTCTGAAGTACCTCAAAGGAACAACGAACTGTGGTTTGTGGTATCCCAAAGGTACGTCCCCTACCCTAGTTGGTTTTAGTGATTCAGATTTTGCAGGTTGCAAAACAGATAGAAAGAGCACGAGTGGTGTATGTCACTTGTTTGGAGAAAGCTTAGTCTCATGGTACAACAAGAAACAAGCATGTGTTGCTCTATCAACAGCAGAAGCAGAGTATGTTGCTGCGGGTAGTTGTTGTGCTCAAACCATCTGGTTGAAGCAACAACTTGAGGATTTTGGACTAAAGCTTGATCACATTCCTATCAAGTGTGACAATACAAGTGCCATCAGTATCACGAAGAACCGGGTTTTGCACTCAAGAACAAAGCATATCGAGGTGCGTCATCATTTCATAAGGGATCATGTTGAGAAAGGTGACTGTGATGTGGAGTTCATTGAAACGGAGAACCAACTCGCGGATATCTTCACAAAGCCTCTACCTAAGGAGAGATTCTTCAAACTTAGAACCAATCTTGGTATACTAAGTGAGGAACATCTCTCATGAATTCTCTAACTATGGTAAGTTGGATCATTCATGGTGTTCCAACAAGGTATGAGTTCATTACATTACATAGTCATGACCAATACTCTTTCAAAACATGTAAAATCAAGTGTTTTCCACTTTTCTGATATAGATAATCGATTTCCTTTTCGTTTCAATCGATTACCTAGCTTGATTTCAAACTTTTTGAGGAATTACTCACTGGAGTAATCGATTACCTCATCTTGGTAATCGATTACCGCGATGCAAAAATTTGTTTTTCTTGAAATTGGGCCTCTGGAGTAATCGATTACCATTCCAGGTTAATAGATTACCGCGACCCCTGTTTTCAACCCAAAATGGTTACTCACTGGAGTAATCGATTACCACGTATGGGTAATCGATTACCTTCGCTACTGAAAGGGTTTTTCAAGTGTTTTTCATGGTTTTGGGCCTAATCGATTACAATTTCTTAGAGTCCAATACTTTGTTTATTGAATCTAACCTCAATTGTGGAGTTTTTATAAGTGATTTTCAGGTTTTGGGCTTCATTCTACACATTTCACAAACCCTAAAAATCTCTTTCTCTCTCTAACTCTAAAACCCCCTTTCATCTTCTTCATCTTCTTCACCACCACCATCAATGGAAGAACAAGGACGAGGCAAGTAGATCAAGCACGTAGGTCACAAGCCTAAGCCAAGAGTTTCGCCCCGATCAAAGAAAGGAGATTCGTCCTCCAAGAGGAAGGAACCCATATCTCCGGGAGAGGCCGTGGCACGCCCAATCAACCCGTGGTTCACCTATTCTGCACAAGGGTGACTCTACCCTCTCGACCAAGTGGGTGGCTTCTTCAAGGTTGGAGTATCTTTGCAATTCAAGGACATCTTGAATCTCTCTATTGAGTCCATGTACAAACCTTGCCATTATAGCTTCTAGGCTCTCTTCAACTTGGGCTCTAAGTATGGTAACTTCCAAGTCTTTGTAGTTGTCTTGCACACTCCTACTACCTTGCACAAGTCTTTGTTGCTTGTGATGCAAATCCCTCATATATGTTGGCAGCACAAACCTCTCTTTGAGGGCTTGCTTCAACTCTTCAACTCTCTTTGAGGCCTTAGGTAACCATTTCCCCTTTCTTGTTGGTGCCACCAAACTAGTGCATACTCTTCAAATTCAAGGGTGACCAAGTGCAGCTTCCTCTCTTCACTAAGCATAGGGTAACTACTAAGTATTTGGTCCACTTTCATTACCTATTCCAAGTACACATCCGCACCACCACTTTCATTGAATTTGGGTATGAAAAGCTTAAGAGTTCTCTTATCAAACTGGTCCTCATCATCCCAATTATGTCTACCATAGCCTCGGGTCCCTCTACCTCCAGCATGTGCAGCACCTCTTCCACCCCTCCTATCATTCACAAAAGGGTTCCCACTATGTGCCCCATGCCCAAAGAAGTTCCCACCATCACTACCAATGGAACTCATGTGCTCACCTCTCCTACTACCTTTTCTCTCACTTTCTCTTCCACTATCCTCATCATTCTCTCTTCTACCTCTCCTTCCTCCCTCTTTATTGTTTTGCCTCTCCTTCTCATGTGTCTCTTTTATCTCCTTCACACCCTCCTTAACACTCTCCCTCAAACTTATTTGTATCTCATTCATTCTTTCCATCATTTTTTCCATCAATGCTTGGGTTCTAGGTGAGTGTTCATTACCCACACTTGGGGAACATGTCATAGCTGCAAAGAAAGGTTAGTATAGAGAAAATTCAAAGGGAAATAAAACCTCATAAGCTCACTAAGTGTATCACTCAATCAACTCGTGTATCACATAAATTCAAGGCTTTTTCTATAATGTTCTCTCTTTCCTTTTACCACTCTTTCTCTAAGCTCTCTTAGTAAACTCTCTTCTAATCAATTACCAAGGTCTTATCACACCATCATGAAAGAAGAAAAGCACCAAGACTAGGCTTAAGAGGCGAAGAAAGACAAGGGACTCGAGACAAAACCAAAGAATCCAAAGGAGACAAGCAATAAAAAGCTAAAATAGAAATGATAGGCACTCAAATTCAAGAGAAACTTTTAAGAGACAAAGGCTTAAACTAGGGCAGTAAGATAGCATCAAAATTCCCACAAGAAAATGTCAAAACAGAGATGAAAACATGGTATACAATACTGGACAACAAGCTCACACAAAGCAACATAGTCACCAAAAATTTTAGAAACCGAAAACAAAAATCAGAAAATTTTAGAAACCGATTTTGCCTAGGTTACAATTGGGTAAACTATCATGTGTATCTTTGATATTTCCTGTTTATCTGTCTCATCTATTGATAGGTAATCAAGAATAGTTTTGTTTGAATTAAAAGGAATTAGAAACTCGCGAAATTGGGCTATAGTGGAACTAGAATCTATTCACCCCCTCTAGATTCACCCGTAGGGACCATCACTTTCTTCCCTCTTTTGTGTTGACCATGATCTATCATTGTTATATCTTGATTTATTCAACTGTTTAAGAGTGATTTAAGGTTGGTGAATGAAGATTGGGGCAACAACTTGCTTATCCATGAAGATCCATCATCATTTCCTCATGGGTTTGTATTAAATTTGGTATCAAGAGCTTGTTCTTCATCTTCTTGTTCATTACTTTTGGTATTGAGTCTTGTGCCCATCTTTTCATTTCAATTTTGCTTCAATTGGAATATTGATTATGTCTTGATTGAGTGTTCTTAGCTGTTCAATTCAATTGGAATATATTACACATCAATTAGGTATGTCACATATGGTCTATTTCACATGCTTCATATGTGCTAGTCTATACCCCCATGTGTTTGATAAAATTTCTCAATGTAATGTTTAATGTATCCCCAATGCTAAAAATTGACTTCTTTGCATTGTAATTGGCTTAATTAGTGTTTATATGATTCATTACTATATGCCTTGTCCATTATAAGTTAAAGTTACCACTGCACTATCTTGCTTGTTAGCAAAGTTTGACTTAACTTGCTCTAGTTTTAAGCCATTATCAAGACTGTCCAGCAAAGTATAACCAAAAGAAAAATATAGAAAAGAAAAATAAAAGAAAATATCAATAGAAAATATTCAAAAGAGAATAGCAAAAGAAAATACAAGAAAAGAAAAATACAAGAAAAAGGAATTTGAAGAAAAATAAAGTGTCAAATTAGTAGCTCTTGTGTGTAAAAATTTTGGAACTTTAAAGTGCAGTACCTTGGTTGTTTTGGCTACTTAAATACACACAAAATTAGTCTCCAAGTTCAATTTGGCTTTATTTCTCATTAGGCTCAAGCATCATCATCATAAATTGGATCAATTTTGCTAATAGCTTGATAATTAAACTTGTGGTGTACTTTGCATATGCCTATATATATAAGCCTTTTTTCCCCTGTTTTGGACCTCTGTTTGTGGCTGCCCTGCACCTAATTTGATCTTATTTCATGCCTTAAAATCATCAAAATCATTCCTCAAAATTTCGTGACAAATTGGACAAATTTTATGCAAAATTTCCTGTTGTTAGCGACTGTTAGAGTGAATTTGTGTCAGTTTCATTTTGCTTCTTGTTCAACATCTTAAACTAGGTTCTGATTACTACTGGGCATTTGATTTGATAGATTATACATATATAAGCTAACTTGGAAGGTTTCATAATTTTCCCACGGCATTTTATATACTTTTGAATGCTCAGTAGTTGGGGAAAAGTTAGTGACGGTTGTCAAAGATTTTCCAGCAAATGGTACTTGTTTTGTGACCAAATTATTTGAGTTGTTTGATTTAAAATTTTTCCAGTTTTAAATTTTTGTTTCCTTTCATTTTTGTTGCAGTGAATATATTAGTCATTGTCTCAATTTAATTCTCCTTTTTGAGTAGCTAATTTTTTTCATTGAGTGTCATTTTATTTCTTGTCTTCTTTGGCTTCCTAATAGTTTTGTCTCCTTTGAATTTCCTAAGCTCTTTGGCTGGATTGTTCCTTTTCACTTTGAAAAAGTAGGATTTGATAATTGATAGAGGTTTCCTAAGAAGCTCTAAAGAGTTGAGAGGAAAAAGGGTAGAGTGCACATCATAGAAAAAGTCTCTAAAAAGTGTAAACAAGAGTGTTGAGTGAAAACACTTAGTTGAGTGGAAAAGACCTTTTCTCTTATATTGTTATTGCTTCTAACATCTTTCTTTGCAGCCATTAGAAAATTCTGAAAAACTTTTCTTTTCTCCAAGTCTCACTCTCTGCCTTTTAAAATCTTTAGGTTTCAAGGGTTTAGTAAAAATCCCTACGACTTTATTTTATCTCTTCACATAAACTAACTTTCACTTTTAACAAAAGCATTTTCAAATGAAGCGACGTCTAAGTGTCTATATCCATGTTTGCGTCTTCATGAAACACTAGATTCTTAATAAGAACTTGGATGAATTTGTTATCAATGTGAATCTTTGTACTTTCCTCTTGGTTTATTTTAAACTCCTTCACCAATCTTCTTAACTAAATAGCATGGCATGTGCAAAAAGTTGTGTTGGTCCCTATATGAATCTAAAGGGGGGGTGAATAGATTCATGTTCCCTATATCAACAATTTTTCCTCTCTCACTTTCTTTCCCGATTCAATTTTATCTTAGTTACAAGTAACGTATCAGAGATATTACAGCGGATAACAGCGAGAATGTAAAGCGAGAAAAACAATGAAGTATAATAGATAAGGTAGAGAAAAGAGTTTAGACAGAGATTTATCCTGGTTCGGCTTTTGGCCTACATCTAGTCCCAACCCAACAATCTGTTGCAATCGGTTTTTCAACTACAATGATTCTTTGTGTCCAATACAATCACGCTGCACAAACACAAAACAAATCAAAATACTCAAAACATATGTTCTGTTGGTCCCTATGTATGACTCTAGAGGGGGGGTGAATAAATTCTTGTTCAATTTTAGCCAAAACTCGCAAGACTCTAGTTCCTTTTGAATTCAAACAAATCGATTCTAGATTCACCTATCAATTACCGTATCAATTACCGATTCAATTACCTATTCTATTACTGATTCAATTACCGTATCAATTACTGAGTTGATTATCAATACAGTTACCAAATATACTGCAGAATTTAAACAATGATAATAGCAATATAAGGAAAACTGTAAAGAGGATAAGGAAGAAAATGAGTGCACAGCGATTTATACTGGTTCGGCCAACTGCCTACATCCAGTCCCAACCCAACAGCTATTGCGATTGGCTTTCCACTATCAAATGATCCCTTTTGTGTTCTTTTACATTCACTCTGCAACAAGCAACACAAAAACGAAATCAAAACACCCAAAACTGTTCTTCAACCTGAAGAACAGAACTTCCCAGACCTTGGCACCTCCAAGATCAAAACTTTGAGAATCACTTCTCAAACACAATGCTCTATCTAGAGAGACCTCTCTCCTAGAGCAACAACCCAGAATTGGAAAATACAAAGATCAGTAAAGAATACACCTCAAGTGCAGAATCTGATCACAAATAAGCTCTATGAATATGAAACAAGTTTCCCCTTGGACTTTGAAAACCTTGATGAACTCTTAATTTAGAGCATATGAAAGTGTAGAAGTAGTTGCAAATGTTTTGGTTTTCAGCACATTCATATGTTTCATCAAGATTATACTTATAGAACAAATTTGGAGGGAGAAAACGTGCAAAACTGAGCTACAACGGTCAATGTAATTGATCCCAAATGAATGTAATCGATTACACTAGCCGTTAGAACCTTCCAATTTGAATTTTCCAGGCATGTAATCGATTACCACGAGCATGTAATCGATTACATTGAAGAGGGAAACCCAGAAAGGTGAATTTCAAACCATGTAATCGATTACACTGGGGATGTAATCGATTACACCAGAGAGTTCTCAGCATGTAATCGATTACATCAACCATGTAATCGATTACACGAAGAAGAATGATCAATGTAATCGATTACACCAAGCTTGTGTCGATTACATCAGTGAAAAATGGATTTCCATGGTTTTTCAAACTGTTTTTCTCAAATGGAAATCAAACATTCTTCACATGATCAATCATACACTAGTTTTACATATCTCTGGGGTCTTAAGCAAAGAATACAACACATATATGCCTATACTCAACACACAATACATAGTTATATCCTAGTTACATTCAACTATGGAAAACCGAAAGATACATTCATCAAAACCAAAACACATAAGAGAGACACAATCAGCATTCTTCAAGCTTCAAGTCCAACAATCTTCCCCTTTTTGGTTTTGATGTACCAAATCACATAAGAGGTTTTCCTAGAGTTTTAGAATATATGTTGTTCTTTGACATACCTGCATATGTTAGAATTTCCAGAAAATACAATATGCATATGCACTAATAATCAACCATTCATTCAAGTATGTATGACATGATTCAAATACAAATATAGATCAAGACCAATGAATCATAAAACAAATTCTCAAAGCAAATTTTATTCATTATTCAAAAACAGTAACATAGTTCAATAAAACAGTAAAAAAACAAACTCTCAACTCCCCCTATCTAGTTACTCTCCCTATCTAGGATAACCTAACTATTCTCCCCCTATTTGATATATCAAACCAAAAAGAGAGATCACTGATCATCGCCATCATCATCATCTTGGTCGAGGCGCTCCATGATGGTTTCCATCAAAGACCTCATGTCAAGGAAGTGCAAATTTTGATTCCTTTCCAAGTCTTTGATTTGCTTTCCTAGATCCTCTTGGCGCTTGTCCATATCTTCCAACCTATCTAGGACAATGGACTCAAAACGAGACTTAGGGGTGTACTCCCATTCTTTGAATCTCCATCATCATCGAAGGAGGATGTTGTGGTTGTTCTTGTTGTTGTGGTTGGTCTTGTCTTTATTCTTTGTTGTATTTCCTCTCTAGATACCCGGCCCTCGGATGTCTTGGTCAATCTCATCTTTTTCGCATCATGTCACCAAGCACATGGATATCCCTTGCCAATTCTCGTGCTCATTGGAGACATCCACTTGACATCTCTCAAGAACACGTGATATGAGCAGACCATAAGGGCACTTGAAATCATGGAATTTCCTCACCTTGTCATGTTGTCCATCACACTTGACCCCAATCAACTTTGAATTCCATTCTTCAGGGCAGCCATCAAAAGCATATCTTCTTCCATGAGTTGAGCATGATTCGTACCTCTAGCGGCCAATACCCGAAATAGTATAATGAAGAAGACGGTCGTCGGTGTTGAGACCACCTATGCCAAAGGTCTTCCTCATACCTCTTTCCTTCCTTGCGGTCATATCGGCTTCCCAAGACTCGGGATTCCTCAACATGCTCATGTAAAAAGCATCCTTTTGAAGTTCAAAGCCTTCCTCGACCAAATTTTCCAAAGTAGGGACTATCCCCTCATTTGTTATTCCACCCGATTCGAAGAATAAATCGTGAGTCGAAACAATACTCACTCCTTTAACTTGAGATAAAATCTTTCCGGTTGATATTTCGATTAGAATAAAATACCCTTACCAAATCGGGGTAAATGTGACCTCTTAGCCCAATTTCTCCAAGTTCGATCTCGGAGCATGGATTGAAAGGTAAACCCTTCATTGTCTAACCATCGAAGTTGACAATCTTTGGGGCTACGAGTTCCGGTTTGCAAAATCGGTGAAGAAACGGGTTTCTTGTTCCTTCGAGGTGAACCAAGGGTTGTGACGCACGGATTCTTCGGGAGCCTTCCTTTTGGAAGAGGTTTCTGCCTCTTCTTGGTACGTCTTTCTTCTTGAATATCACGGTTAGCCCTAGCTTTCATTCTTTTGCTGCTTCCTTGTCCGTCCATGGTTTGAAGGTTGAAGATGAGTGTGGAATAGAGAGTTTAGGGTTTGGAGGCCGTGAGAGATTAGGGTTTAGAGTAGAATGAGAATGTGAATGAGACCCTAACAAGCTCTAATAAAGATCACAAAGGGTTGGTTCAGAGAATGGGCTTCCAAAACACAGAACATAAAGCCCGAAAAGCGAAGAACAAAGCTCGAAAAACACTTCCCCGAGCTCATGTAATCGATTACATTCGTGATGTAATCGATTACATCGAACAAAACACCCGTAATCGATTACATTGGGCACGTAATCGATTACATCGAACCTCTCACACATGTAATCGATTACATTGTTGTTGTAATCGATTACATCAGAACCAAAACCTATTGTAATCGATTACATGCATGCTGTAATCGATTACATCCTATAGAAAATAAAAAAAACAAGTTGAAATAAAACTATGAACTGCAATGTTTAAAGATTTTCACATATAGAATGATTGAAAAACATTTGATTCATCATATAAAAGGTCAAGATCATGTTATGCAATGAATTCATATCAAGTTTAAGCACAAATGAATGATTAAACTAACATACTTACAACACTTTATGTGAGATATTCTTCACTTAGAATACCAAGATTGGTTCTAAGTTTGAAGAACCTCTCTTTTAGGGCGAGGTTTTGTGAAGATATCCGCGAGTTGATTTTCTCGTGTCAATGAATTCCACCTCACAATCTCCTTTCTCAACATGATCTCTAATGAAGTGATGACGCACCTCGATGTGCTTTGTCCTTGAGTGTAAAACCGGATTCTTCGTGATACGATGGCACTTGTGTTGTCACACTTGATTGGAATATGATCAAGCTTAAGTCCAAAATCCTCCGGTTGTTGCTTCGGCCCAAATGGTCTGAAACACAACCGACTACTGCGACTACATACTCGCCTCTGCAGTTGAAAGAGCTACACGAGCTTGCTTCTTGCTATACCATGAGACCAAGCTTCCTCCAAACAAATGACATACTCCACTAGTACTTTTCCTATCGGTTTACAACCAGCAAAGTCAGCATCACTAAAACCAACCAATGTGGGATACGTACCTTTTGGATACCACAAACCACGATTAGTAGTTCCTTTGAGATACTTCAAGATTTTCTTCACACTGCCATGTGTGTTTCCTTTGGTGCAGATTGGAATCTTGCACAAACACACACACGAACATAATGTCGGCCTACTTGCTGAGGTACAAGAGTGATCCAATGATCCCTCTATATCTTGATTGGTCTACACTTTGTCCAAATTGCATCATTATCAAGTAGAGATTAGTTGACATAGGAATGTTTGAGATCTTACAACTCTCCATGTCGAATTTCTTCAGCAATTCCTTGGTGTACTTTGCTTGATGTATAAAGATTCCATCTTTCGGTTGTTTGACTTGCAATCCTAGGAAGAATTTGAGTTCTCCCATCATAGACATGTCAAACTCCCCGCATGCTATTCACAAACTCTTCACACAGAGATTTATTAGTTGATCCAAATATAATATCATCAACATAAACTTGAACCAACAAAATACAATTTGACTTCCTCCTTATGAAAAGAGTTTTGTCAACATTACCTCTGCGAGAACCCTTTTGACAACAAAAACTTACTCACCTTTCATACCATTGTCTAGGGGCTTGTTTTAGACCATATAGGGCCTTCTTGAGTTTGTACACATGTTCGGAAATCGAAATCGGTGAATCCAGGAGGTTGTGAAACAAAAACTTCTTCATTTATATAGCCATTCAAGAAAGCACTTTTAACATCCATTTGAAACAACTTGAAATCATGTGTGCAGGCAAAAGCAAGTAAAACTCTAACAGCTTCTAGTCTAGCAACAGGGGCATATGTTTCACCAAAATCTATTCCTTCTTTTTGATTATATCCCTTAGCTACTAGTCTAGCCTTATTCCTAACCACAACTCCATTCTCATCTAACTTATTCTTAAACACCCATTTTGTTCCAATTACATTCATATCTCTTTTAAAAGGTACTAACTCCCATACGTTATTCCTTTTAAACTGATTCAATTCTTCTTGCATAGCATTCATCCAATATTCATCATTTATAGCATCATCAACACAAGAAGGTTCAAATTGAGATACAAATGCATAATCATCACAGAACATGTTATGAGTAGATCTAGTAGATACTCCCTTATGGATGTCACCAATGATGTTGTCAAGAGATAAATCTCTTGGTTTCCTCCATTCTTTTGGAAACTCATGAGAAGTAGTTGGTGGTTCTTGCTGTTCTTCTTTGCTTGTGCTTTCTTCACCTACATGCTCATCATCATCAACAAATACACTTCCCTTTTGGGGATTATTAGTTTCATCAAAATTAACATGCACAGATTCCTCAATGCACATTCTTCTTTTATTAAATACTTTATATGCTTTACTTGATGATGAATACCCAATAAACACACCCTCATCAGCCTTGGCATCAAACTTACCAAGAGGCTCTTTGCTATTATTCAAAACAAAACACTTACACCCAAATACCCGAAAATGAGATATATTGAGTTTCTTGCCTTTATAGAGTTCATAGGGGGTTTTCTTTAAAAGAGGTCGAATCACAATTCTATTTAGAACATAGCACGCGATGAAACTGCATCAGCCCAAAATATTTAGGCAAACCACTTTCATTCAACATAGTTCTAGCTAGTTCTACTAAAGATCTGTTTTTCCTTTCAACAACCCCATTTTGTTGTGGAGTTCTTGGAGCGGAAAAATTGTGATCGATTCCATATTTTTTGCAAAATTTTTCAAAAGACTCATTTTCAAATTCCCCTCCATGATCACTTCTAATGGACTTGATTTTCAAATCTTTTTCGTTTTGAATCTTTTTAGCAAGTATTTTGAAAACTTTAAAAGTGGTGTCTTTACTTGGTATAAAAGCAACCCAAGCAAACCGAGAGTAGTCATCTACAACAACTAATCCATATAGATTTCCACCTAAACTAGCAGTTCTAGATGGACCAAAGAGATCCATGTGCAGCAATTCAAGCGGTCTAGAAGTTGAAACAACATTTTTAGATTTGAAAGAGTTTCTAGATTGCTTGCCTTTTCGACATGCATCACATAGGCCTTCTCTTTTGAACTTTAATTCAGTAGTCCTTCTACTAAGCTCTTAGATGACGAGTTTATTAAGTTGATGAACATCAATATGTGCTATACGTCTATGCCAAAGCCAAGATAGATCATCATTAGACGTAAGACATGCATGATATGATGATGAATGATCAAGTTCAAGTGTATAGATGTTACCTCTTCTCTTACCTACCATCAATA
Organism: Hylodesmum podocarpum; assembly: GCA_026586105.1. Taxonomy (NCBI): domain Eukaryota; kingdom Viridiplantae; phylum Streptophyta; class Magnoliopsida; order Fabales; family Fabaceae; genus Hylodesmum; species Hylodesmum podocarpum. The sequence continues at coordinate 4,507,398 of JALJEV010000058.1, read as the reverse complement.
CCTCATTCGATTCGTTGTTATTGATCTTGCAGCAGCCTTTGTCGAATGAAACTTGATAGCCTTTGTCGCACAATTGGCTAATACTCGGAAGATTAAACTTCAAACCTTCCACAAGCAAGACATCTTCAATCACGGAGTTGGATTTGTCTCCAACATCACCAATACCCGTAATTTTGCCTTTGTTATTATCTCCATATACTCAAACCAGATTCTTTGGATTTGAAGGAGATAAAGTTACTCTTGTCACCCGTCATATGTCTTGAGCAGCCACTATCCAAATACCATGTTGAGTGTTTGGCTCTCAAGCACACCTACACAAAAAAGGATATCATTTGGTTTTTGGTACCCAAATCTTGTTGGGTCCTTTCATGTTAGAACAATGACTATCTTTCTTAATCCATTTAAACAATCCATTATCTAAGCCTTTCTTTCTAATCATGCAGTTATAATGATTATGTCCAGATTGCATACAATAACTACATGAGAAGTTTTTATACTTGCTGGTTTGTTTAAATGTATGGAACTTCTTGTTATTCTTTTTCAAAGGGCAAGAAAAGATTTACACTTTGAACAGGTAATTTTAACTTATCATTTTCATCTTTCAATTCTTGAATATTGGTTTTCAAAACAAAATTTCATTTTCTAAATCTGCAACTCTGTTTTTCAAAACTTTACTTAGTTTTTCAAATTTTTCTCGCTTTTTTAAATAACTCACAAAAAGCAGTATATAGTTCATCATAATCATTATCATTTTTAGAGAGTCAATCACTTACCTCATCATCGATTCTCGGTTTAGCCATAAGACATAAGTTGGCTTCCTCATTTTCGCTTTCACTAGAGGATGAGCAGTCATTTTCTTCCCAAGCAATGTAGGCCTTTTTCTTCCGATAACGGTCCTTCTTGGGTTTTTCTTCTTGCTCCACTCTTCTAGGCTCACTGCTGTTTGATTTCTTCAAGTTAGGACACTCCGATCTATAGTGTCCAGCCTTGCCACATTCATAGCATGTGACCTTTGAAGATGAACCTTTTCTAGCATTGTTGAATCTCTTTTTGTTGCTGTTCTTCTTCATAAACCTTTTGAACTTTCTGACCATGAGATTCATTTCTTGCTCAGATTCATTTCCACAGCTTGATGATGCATCACTATCACTAGCTGTGTCCTCCATTTTAAGTGCCAAACTCTTAGCCTTCTTGTCTTTTTGCTCTTCATCAGCCATACGTGACATATCCATCTCATATTCTCTCAGCTTACCAAACAACTCAGCACTTGTCATTAAGGCCAAGTTCTTTGATTCTGTAATGGCTGTGACTGTTGGTTGCCATTTTCTGCTTAGAGACTTCAACACCTTTATGTTTACCTCTTCCTCAACAAAGACCTTACCGAGTCCTTTGAGGTGATTCACAATGTGTGTGAATCGCTTCTGCATGTCCATGATAGACTCACCTTGTGCCATTCTGAACATTTCATACTCTTGGATGAGTGTGTTCTTTCTAGCTCTTCTCACCTCATGAGTACCTTCATGAGTCACCATGATAAGATCCCATGCTTCCTTTGCTGTTGTACAAGCTGAAATTCTAAAGAATTCATCAGAGTTTAATGCGGAATGTATAATATTTAAAGCTTTAGCATTATTTTCTGCTCTCCTCATTTCTTCTGGTTCCCACTTCTCAAATGGTTTTTCTAATTCATTTCCATCAACTATATATGTGGGGATTTTAAAATCGATTACAACAATGACTTGCCAAATGTTTCTATTTATAGACTCCATAAAGATTTTCATTCTAACTTTCCAAAATGGATAGTTATCTCCACAAAACGAGGAGGTCTATTAATAGAGGCACCTTCAAAGAAATGGTAATTGATTACTGGCCATTATGGATCAAATTCTAGAGCAACTTACTAGAAGTAGCTCTGATACCAATTGTTGGTCCCTATGTATGAATCTAGAGGGGGGGTGAATAGATTCTTGTTCAATTTTAGCCAAAACTCGCAAGACTCTAGTTCCTTTTGAATTCAAACAAATCGATTCTAGATTCACCTATCAATTACCGTATCAATTACCGATTCAATTACCTATTCTATTACTGATTCAATTACCGTATCAATTACTTGAGTTGATTATCAATACGGTTACCAAATATACTCAAATTTAAACAATGATAATAGCAATATAAGGAAAACCTGTAAAGAGGATAAGGAAGAAAATGAGTGCACAACGATTTATACTTGGTTCGACCAATCATTTACATCCGTCCCAACCCAACAACCGTTGCGATTGGCTTTCCACTATCAAATGATCCCTTTTGTGTTCTTTTACATTCACTCTGCAACAAGCAACACAAAAAACGAAATCAAAACACCCAAAACTGTTCTTCAACCTCAAGAACAAACTTCCTGCACCTTGGCACCTCCAAGATCAAAACTTTGAGAATCACTTCTCAAACACAATACTCTATCTAGAGAGACCTCTCTCCTAGAGCAACAACCCGAATTGGAAAATACAAAGATCGGTAAAGAATACACCTCAAGTGCAGAATCGATCACAAATAAGCTCTATGAAATCCACCCAACACAGATATGAAACAAGTTTCCCCTTGGACTTTGAAAACCTTGATGAACTCTTAATTTAGAGCATATGAAAGTGTATAAGTAGTTGCAAATGTTTTGGTTTTCAGCACATTCATATGTTTCATCAAGATTATACTTATAGAACAAATTTGGAGGGAGAAAACGTGCAAAACTGAGCTACAACGGTCAATGTAATTGATCCCAAATGAATGTAATCGATTACACTAGCCGTTAGAACCCTCCAATTTGAATTTTCCAGGCATGTAATCGATTACCACGAGCATGTAATCGATTACATTGAAGAGGGAAACCCAGAAAGGTGAATTTCAAACCATGTAATCGATTACACTGGGGATGTAATCGATTACACCAGAGTTCTCGAAGATGTAATCGATTACATCAACCATGTAATCGATTACACCAGAGAGAATGATCAATGTAATCGATTACACCAAGCCTGTAATCGATTACATCAGTGAAAAATGGATTTCCAAGGTTTTTCAAACTGTTTTTCTCAAATGGAAATCAACATTCTTCACATGATCAATCATACACTAGTTTTACATATCTCTGGGGTCTTAAGCAAAGAATACAACACATATATGCCTATACTCAACACACAATACATAGTTATATCCTAGTTACATTCAACTATGGAAAACCGAAAGATACATTCATCAAAACCAAAACACATAAGAGAGACACAATCAGCATTCTTCAAGCTTCAAGTCCAACATGTTCTTCACCTAAGAACATATCTTGATTCTTCATCCCTTCAAGAACCAACCTTGAGAGTACCTCTCTCAAAAAAACTCTTCAACTCTTCTAGAGAACACCTTTCTCTTTAGAGTCTTAAACCAAAAACGAATACAAAAAGATAAAGATCAGATAAGAGTACACCTGTTGTGTATGCACTGATCAAGATAGCATCCAATGAATTCAATCATTCACACAGCCTTCATCTCAAGAGAAAATCTTTAAAAACTTTGAAGAGAATTCTTGTGTAAAACTAGTTTTTTTTTTGCTCTTCCTTTGTTTCTGAAAAACTTAAAAGATCTCTCTTTTTTTCCCTTTTTTTTCCTTTTTGAAACAATTCAAAGAGGCTTCTATTTAAAGTAGTTTCAAAAGCTATTTGAGACGAATTCTGGTGTGGTAATCGAATACTGGATAGAGGTAATCGATTACTCTAGAGAGATTTGCCTTCTCTGTTTCTTCAAGCACGAAGTAATCGATTACTATAGAGTGGTAATCGATTACTCCAGAGCAATTTGGTAATCGATTACTTCAGCTTAAAACCTTTTTAAACCAAAGTTTTTGACTTTTCCAAAACAGAATGGGGTTCCAAAACTTCTCTAGCTCAAATCATCAGAGTAGATTCAAATTCTCTATGAAAAAGATTGAATAAAAACCACACACAAAGCCTATACTAAAACAATCAATACAATTAAGCTCCTATTTACAATCTATCATAAATATCAAAATTACAAGTATATCAAAACTAAAACAAGAGGCGACTTCTTCAGCTTCAAGTCCAACAATCTCCCCCTTTTTGGTTTTGATGTACCAAATCAGTGTGTAGTTGAGATCTTAATGTAGATGACGGCTTTGATGTGTCCTACAATGTTAGTATTTTTCCTTTTCCTTTTTTTTTTTATTTTCATCATTTTATTTTTTCATACAGCTTTATAGATGATTCAAATCATATCACATTTTCAATTCACAGAAATATAAAGGCAATCATTTGCAAAGAAAATTAAATCTAGCTATTACAGTTATCCATATTGTTCAAATATTGCTAATTTGCTCCCCCTAAGTAAAGTACTTAAGAAAAAAAAACAGATTCAAAAACAGTTCAAAAAAAACAATCCAAAAAAAACTATGAAGACTAATATATGAAGACTAATAACAACTAATAACTACACACTACTACTCCCCCTATTTGATATATCAAATAAGAAAGTGAGAGGTAGAGTTGAAGTTACTAATCTGAGTCATCTTGGTTGAGTCTCTCCATGATCGTTTCCATCAAGTCTTTAATCTCTGGGAAGTGCAAATCTTGACGCTTTCCTAGGTCATCTATCCTCTTGTTGATAGTGGCTTCCAATTCATCCAATCTGTCAATCATGATGGATTCTAAGCGCGATCTCGGAATGTACTCTCCAGATGCCAGGTTGTCTTCATCTTCATCTTCAGGTTGTGCTTCTCCTTGTTCTTCTTGTGGATTTGCTTGCTGTTCTTCTCTGGTTATCCAGCCCGCATCAGTTTTGATCAGCCTCATCATCTTCAAGGCTCTATCACTGATCATGTGGATATCCTTGACTAATTCTCTTGCTTCATCAGCAGTATCTATCCTGAAAATTTCAATTAGTCTAGATATAAACGAGTATGGACACTTATTGTCTAGAAGTCTTCTAGTCTTCAAGATATTGTCCATAATGATGTGCGTCCAATCCACTTTAATTCCATTCTTGAGCGCAAACCATGAGGATCATGTCATCTTCAGCGATTTGTGCATGATTTGCTCCTCTAGCGACCAAAATCCAACAAACGGTGTAATGCGGTAGCCTATCATCACCGTCAGCCACCAATGTTGTAAGTCACCTTTTTTTTGTGCTCTTCTAGAATTCCTTTCCTCTTCCCAGTTCTATGGGTTCCTCAGTAGGCTCATGTAGAAAGTGTCTTTTTGCATATCAAATCCTTTCTCTCGGAGTTTGTCTACATGCGCTATGATCCCTTCCTTCCTGATACCAGCAATTTGAAGAAAATGTGCACGGGTTAAGGTTATCTTAATACCTTTAATTTCCGAACTTACTGTCATTCTCTCCATGTTTGGTTTGAGGTTTGAATAGAAGACTCGAACCAAATCGGGGTAGATAAAACCTTTCATGCCTACAAATCTCTCCAAGTGTTGTTGCCTCAAGTATGTCTGGAATGTGAAACTCTGACTGTCTAGCCATTGGAGGTCTAGAACCTTTGGTGGAACAAGACTTTTGTTTGCAAAATCCAAGTTGAATCTTGTTTCTTGTCCCTTGGAGGTGAATCAACGGTTGATCGCAGATTCTTGTGGAGGAGGTTGAGTTTCTTGTTGAGCTGGTGATGTAGGTTTCTTCCTCTTGGAGGATTCTCCTACTTTCTTCTTTCCTTTGATTTCTTCTTGAGAGAATCTGTTTGCTCTCATCTTGATTCTTTTGCCTTTTCCTTGTTCTTCCATGGTTGCTGAGAGAGAGAGAGAGATATCTAGGGTTTTGGAGGAAGAAGATGAATGGTGAGTCGTAGGGTTTCACCTGCACTTCTTATAAGAGAAAACAAAGCCCAACGGTTGACCGCAGATTCTTGTGGAGGAGGTTGAGTTTCTTGTTGAGCTGGTGATGTAGGTTTCTTCCTCTTGGAGGATTCTCCTACTTTCTTCTTTCCTTTGATTTCTTCTTGAGAGAATCTGTTTGCTCTCATCTTGATTCTTTTGCCTTTTCCTTGTTCTTCCATGGTTGCTGAGAGAGAGAGAGAGATATCTAGGGTTTTGGAGGAAGAAGATGAATGGTGAGTCGTAGGGTTTCACCTGCACTTCTTATAAGAGAAAACAAAGCCCAAGATATTAGCCCAAGAACGAGGTAATAGATTACCAACAGTTGGAAATCGATTATCTCTATTCCTTATATAGAGAGAAGATGAAAAACAAGAAAAACAGTTGTGGTAATCGATTACAGCAATCTGGTAATCGATTACTCCAGAGGGTTTTTCTAAAAACATTGAAAACTGGTTCTGTAGTAATCGATTACGGATCGTGGTAATCGATTATCTCAGTACCAAAATCCTTCCAGAGTGAAATTCACGCGAAGTAATCGATTATTCTTCTTCGGTAATCGATTATTTCTATCAGAAGAAGGTTTTTATTGAAAAAATTTTCACAAAAACAATTTTATGGATGAGTGTAATCAAGTAAAAGGGTTTAGTTTAGATGTTCCTCACTCAAAATGCCGAGGTTTGATCTAAGTTTGTAAAACCTTTCTTTTGGTAATGCCTTTGTAAAAATATCCGCTAGTTGATTTTCTGTGTCTATGAATTCGATGTCACAATCTCCTTTTTCGATGTGATCTCTAATGAAGTGGTGTCTGACTTCAATGTGTTTTGTTCTTGAGTGCAGTACAGGATTTCTTGTGATACTTATAGCGCTTGTGTTGTCGCATTTCAAAGGAATGTGATCTATCTTTAGCCCAAAGTCTTCTAGTTGGTGCTTCAACCAAATTGCTTGAGCACAGCAGCTTCCCGCAGCTATATATTCAGCTTCTGCAGTTGATAGTGCTACGCAAGCTTGTTTTCTGCTATTCCAAGATATCAAACATTCTCCAAAGATGTGACATATTCCACTAGTGTTTTTCCTGTCTGTTTTGCTACCTGCAAAATCAGAGTCACTGAAACCAACAAGTAATGGTGAGGTTCATTTTGGATACCACAATCCACAACTTATAGTTCCTTTTAGGTATTTGAGAATCTTCTTTACTGTTAGCCAATGAGATTGCTTAGGTGCAGATTGAAATCTAGCACATAAACATACAGAGTACATAATATCAGGTCTACTGGCTGTAAGATAAAGTAAAGATCCTATAACACCTCTGTATAAGGTAGTATCAACTTCATCACCTGTTTCATCAATCTCAAGATAAGTGTTAGTAGAAATAGGTATATTTGACACTTTACAGTTAACCATATCATATTTTCTGAGTAGTTCTTTAGTATACTTAGCCTGGTGAATGAATGTGCCACCTTCCATTTGTTTGATCTGGAGTCCTAAAAAGAAACTTAGTTCTCCTATCATGGACATGTCAAATTCTTCCTGCATATTGCTCACAAACTCTTCACAAAGTTGTTGGTTAGATGATCCAAAGATAATGCCAATTATATTTATGTTGCCTTTGTCTGGAACAAGTTCCCAAACTCCATTTCTTCTGAACTGGTTAAGTTCTTCTTGCATAGCCATGATCCAAAATTCATTGTTCAAGGCTTCTTCTATGCTGGAGGGTTCTACTTGTGATACAAAAACAGTATTATAGCTAAACAAATTCTGTGAGGATCTGGTAGTTACCCCTTGTGAATGTCACTAATGACATTGCCAAGAGATAGGTTCCTAGGTGTCCTCCATTTTTTTGCTTGATCTGACACTGGGTTTGGTTGTGTTTGCTAATGCATATGATCAACTTCTATGCTTTCTTCACATGTTTCATCATCATTACGCAACAAGCTTTCCTTTTGGGATGTGTTAGTTTCATCAAATCTAATATGGATAGATTCTTCAATGCACATTGTTTTTTTATTAAAGATCCTATATGCTTTACTTGTATTTGAATAACCAAGGAAAATGGATTCATCAACCTTTGTATCAAACATTCCAATAGGGTCCTTGCCATTGTTTAAAACAAAGCATTTGCATCCACAAACTTTAAAGTAAGAAATGTTTGGTTTTCTGCCATAGAAAAGCTCAAAAGGGGTTTTCTTCAAAAAGGGTCTTATAGAGACTCTATTGAGAACATAACATGCAGTGTTCACAGCACTTGCCCAAAAGTGTTTAGGCATCATGTGCTCATTCAGCATGGTTCTTCCAAGTTCTATAAGAGACCTGTTTTTTCCTCTCCACTACTCCATTTTGCTGAGGAGTTCTAGGAGCTGAAAAGCAGTGTGATATCCCATGTTTTTCACAAAAACTTTCAAAAAAGCTATTCTTGAATTCAGTTCCATTATCACTTCTTAAAGCTTTAATTTTCAAATCCTTTTTGTTTTGAATTTTCTTGGCAAGTACTTTGAAAACTCCAAAAGCCTGATCCTTTTTCTTGATAAACAAAACCCAAGTAAATCGTGAGTAGTCATCTACAATGACTAGCCCATACAGATTTCCACCGAAACTAGCTATCCTAGATGGACCAAATGAGTCTAAATGCAAGAGTTCAAGCGGCTGAGTTATAGAAACATGTTTAATGTTTTTGAAAGATGTTTTTGCCTGCTTGGACTTTTAACAAGCCTCACATAGTCCTTCTATGGAAAACTTTAGTTTGGGGAGACCAAAAACTAGCTCTTTAGATATAAGTTTATTTAAATGCAGTATGTCAATATGTGCTATTCTCCTATGTCATAGCCAAGACAAATTATCATTAGAAGTTAAACATGTAGAGTAAGGGGATGAGTGATCTACTTCCAATATGTAGATATTGTTTGATCTTTTGCCAATCATGAGAAGTTCATCTGAGTCATTGTTGCTGATAAGACAATGTTCATCATCAAAAGAAATTCTGTAATTCTTGTCACATAGTTGACTGATACTCAGTAGGTTAAACTTTAATCCATCGACCAGCAAAACATCTTCTATCACTGTATTTGCTTTATATCCAACAGTACCGTAGCCTAGTATTTTCCCTTTGTTGTTGTCTCCATATACAACTGATCCAGTTTCTCTTGGTGTAAAGGTGTTCAGGTTCCTTCTATCACCTGTCACATGCCTTGAGCAGCCACTGTCTAAGTACCAAATTGAGCTTCTGCTGTTCAGGCTTTCCTGCAAGAGAAAAAGAACTTATTTTGTGGTTGATACCCAGTTCCTCTTGGGTCCATGCATGTTAGTGCTACAGGTTTCTTTCTTAATCCATTTATATTTACCACTGGAAATCCCTTTCTTTTTAATCATGCAATTAAACGATTTATTTCCAAATTTCATGCAGTAAGTACAAGTGAATTTAGCATGTTTAGTGTTTCCAGATTTCATGTGCACATAGTTTGCAGAAGTGTTGAGTTCCTTTCTTAAATTTGAAACATCATTTTCTAACTCACATACTTTCTATTTTAACATGGATACTTGCTTTTTCAAATGTTTCAGCTTGATTGTAAAGCTCACAAAAAGCAGAATGCAGTTCTTCATATTCATCCATAGTTGAGTTTGTATCACTCACCTCACTGGATAAAATGGATTAGAGAAGAAGATGAGGAGCGCCATGCTAGAAGCAATAAGCTCTAGGTAGAATCGCCACATGGAGAATGCACCATGATAAGACTCATAAGAGGTTTACTCAAGAAACCTAGAAGAGAAACTTTCTCTCTCAAGCAATATGCTTCTTTCTAAAATTTATCAAAAGTGATTACAATTCAGAAAATTTCCTATTTATACCTTAAGAGTTGGCGCCAAACTTGGTGAACAAGGATTACATGTTAACCCTTGGATTATGGACTTGATCAACGCATGGGAAGCCTTGAGAGGCACTTCACACGGATCAAGGTTCATAACCTTAGGATTAAAACATGATCACATGGCCACGGTGGAGTTAAGAAGAGGCAAGAACCATGTGTCTTAAGTTTGAATTCCATCCCTTTGATTAGATCTAAATCAAGAGGTTGAAATTCACTCTTAAGTGGCAAGAGACATGTGACTCAAGTTTGAATTTTCCACCACTTGATTGAATCTAGATCAAGAGGTTTAAATTCAATCTTGCATGCATGTGTTAGGATATGCCTTTCACGAATTCATCCTAGCCTTTGGTGGAGATCTCATCTCACAGCTAGGTTTGAATTAAAGTTAGTGGAGTTGCCACTAACTTCCCTCCAAAAATCTCTCCACTCTCCCTAGGGAGAGTGTGCACCACTCTCTCTCATTTTTGAATCTAAATTTCATGTTTATAACCTATACATGGCCGTGGCATACACTTGCCAAAACAAGGCCAAAATTATTAGTCTTAAATCCTAATTACAATTCAAATAATCCTAAGACTATTACAAGGTTTGTTGACCAAGAAAAGTCCATGAGGAGTTGACTGTTGACTTTCTTGTTGACTTTGACTTTGAGTCAACTTCCTCTCTTTTTCTTCTTGTATTCTTCTAAGCATAGACCTTGTTATTCTTCTTGAATTGTTGACTTCCATTATTGGAGTAGATTATACATGTTTTCCTAGGAGTTTTAAGCCCATTTCCATCCATTTTTACTAAGTTTAGTTATAGTTTAGATAAGAAAACAATGAAAATATCATATTTGTTTAGTGTTAGTCTTTGATTTAGTGTTTTGTTAGTTTGATAAGATTTTCTTGTGTTTTTAAGTCATTTTATCCTCTTTTCTGTTAATTGTAGGTTGATTGAGGAGGATATAGAAGCTTGGAAGGAAAGCCCATGAACTTAAGAGAAAGACCTGGAGTGCAAACCATCAAGAAGAAGAGGAATAGAAGCTCAAGTCAAGAAATCAAGGCAGGAAAACGCGCCTAGGCGCATGCTGAGGCGCAAATTGGACTCCCTTGCTGTCAAAACGTGCCTAGGCGCATGCCAAGGCGCAAATGGACCTTCTCCTCTGCCAAGACGCGCCCAGGCGTGGATAGGGGGCGCAAGGATGCGCTGGGGCACAATTGCAAGGCGCAAAGCAACCCACTTCTTTGCACAGATGCGCCAGGGCGCGAACAGAGGCACAAATGGAGCCATTCTTCTCCAGCATTTGCGCCAAGGCGCAAATCAACTTGATGGGAGGCGCAACTCTTCACCTATATAAGGGCTTTTGGGCACGAATTCACATATACATTTCATAATTCAGTTTTCAGTTTCTTCTCCTAGACGCTTCTCGCGATTTTCTCTCTTCTCCACTTTCGTTTCTCCTCCTCCATCATCAAACTTAGAGATTTCTGAGCTTGTGAGCTTGTGGAAGCAAGAATCAAGCAATTATGGAGTCTCTCTTGTGTTTGATTTCTTTTCTCTTCTTTCTTTTCTCATTTCCATGCTAGGCTAGATTTCTAGGTTAGGAATGGGGATTTTAATTCCAGAACTCTTGTAACGGATTTCTATGTTAATTCAAGTGTAATTTCAGTTAATTGATTGATCTCTTCCTGCTTATTGCTAATTCTTGAGGTTTAATTCATGAAGTTCAAATAGTGATAGGGATATTAATGTTTGGACTGAATTGAATTGTTCCTTGAGTGTTTGTATCTCGTTTCAATTATGCAATTGGAAGATTGATAGTTGAATTAGGAAAGGAAGTGTATCATTATAGCTATGCATGAGTCTAGGTATAGAACTTGTATGCTATGAGATGTTCTGAATTTATCTGTTTCGCTTCTTGAATTAGTTTCTATTTTCACCTAAGGGATTAGGGATTATAGTAGTCATTCAAAGGGACTAAAGACCTAGGAATAGGATTAGTCTTCGGTATCACAAATTCTAGTCTCCAATTGATTGATTTCTGTTGAATTGACATAGGAAGTATTGTTACTTGAGGAAAGAATTAATTGAACCATTTCCCTAACCTTCTCCATTATTCTGTTTAGAAACTTAAACATTTACTTGCTTTCCTTATTTGTTTTACAGTGTATTGCTTGATTTTACATAGTTGATTAGTTTTACACAAATGATTAATGCATCGATTAGTCCTAATAGCAAAACATGTTTAGTATTCGGTAATTCATCAACTAGTCTCTGTGGTTCGACAACCTTTACTCATTTTTTCTAAACTTGTAACGACCGGTACACTTGCCGAAGTGTGAACTATGTTGGACTTGAAGCTGAAGAAGTCTTTCCTAGTTTTAGGTTTGATATACATGTAATCTTGATCTTTATGATAGAGTGTATATAGGAGTTTAAATGTATTGATTGTTATAGTTTAGGCTTTGAGTGTGAGTTTTTATTCAATCATGCCTTAGAGAACTTGTCTTGAATCTTGTAATTTGAGCTAGAGAAGTTGTGAACCCCATTTTGTTTTGAAAAGAACTCAAAAAACTTTGGTTTTAAGGTTTAAGCTGAAGTAATCGATTACCCTGGAGCTGTAATCGATTACCAACAGACTTAGAAAACAGGGGAACTCAACTTGCTCTGAAGTAATCGATTACCACTCCATAGTAATCGATTACTTCGTGCTTGAAATGCAGAGGAAGACAAATTTCTCTGTAGTAATCGATTACCAACATCTGTAATCGATTACCACACAAGAATTCATCTCTAAATGGTTTTGAAACTGCTTTAAATGGAACCTCTTTGATTTATTTTGAAGAGAGAGATCTTTTATGGTTTTAAAAAAGAAAAGAAAGAAGAGAAAGAAAACACTGGTTTTACAAGTTCTGAAAACACTCTTCAAAGATTTCAAAAAGATTTTCTCAAAGAGATGAATAGTGTGTGAAGGAAGTTTTGAAGGATTGAATACTGTGCTTATCATCTTGATCAGAGCATACACACAGGTGTAATCTTCACTGATCTTTATCTTTTGTTTTGTTTTGTTGTTTTGGTTTGAAACTCTTAAGAGAAGGTGTTCTCTAGAAAAAGAGTTAGAGGTTTTGAGAGAGGAACTCTTAAAGGAGATTCTTGAAGGATTCAAGAATTGGAGAGATATGTTCTTAGGTGAAGAACATAGACAGTTTTGAGTATTTGATTGGTTTGTGTTTGTGCAGAAGTGATTGTATTGAACACAAGGTTATAGTGGAATACCGATCGCAACAGATTGTTGGGTTGGGATTGGATGTAGGCCGAAAGCCGAACCAGTATAAATCTCTGACTACTCTCTTCTTTATACCTTGACTTTACTTTCCATTGATTTCTTGCATTATATTTTCCTGTATCTTTCTTCTGTTATATCTCTGGTACATTGCTGATAATACAAGATAAAATTGAATCGGGAAAAGCAAGAAATAGTTTTAAGATATGGAACTTGAATCTATTCACCCCCCCTCTAGATTCATATAGGGACCAACAATTGGTATCAAGAGCTTTAACTAGTAAATCACTCTAGTAATCCTTCTTAGTTCCCTATAATGGCTGGTAATCTTTTACCCTTCGCTGAAGGAGCTTCGATAAATAGACCTCCATTGTTCTGTGGTGATAACTATCCATTTTAGAAAGTTCGCATGAAGATCTTTATGGAATCTATTCACAGAAGTATCTGGCAGGCTGTGGTAAATGACTACAAAGTTCCAATAAAAATAGAGAATGGAAAAGAAATAGAGAAACCTTTTGAGGAATGGGACTTGGATGAGATTAGAAGGGCTGAAAATGACGCTAAGGCCTTGAATATCATACACTCTGCTTTGAATTCTGATGAGTTTTTGATGGAGGACCATCTCCAAAAGCTCAACCAAACTCTCCAACCTTACTTTTCAATTTTGGGATTCTAATAAAATTCGCTGCTGATTTTTGCATCTGATCTGTTTCAGTATTTCAATCATAACTCGAGCTACACAAGTCCAATTGAGGCGTTCTTGGTGCCAAATTAAAGAAGACTTCAAGGGCTACAAAAGCTATGAATACACCAAAACCCAGTTCGAACTACAACTAGTTGGAAAATGAGCTTGAAGTTAGCGTTGGAATGCTTCTAGGAATTTCCAGCGAAATGTTTTAATGTTTAGGCTTATTAGTAGTTTTCTTTCAATTATGTAATTGTTTTAAGGATTTAATTTGAGCCTAAAATTGTAATAAACAAATAATTAGTGACCCTTAGATAGGATTCTAATCCAAGGGTTAAGCTTAGAAGCTTGGAGTGCAAGCTTGGCACCATGACCATTAGATGAGGATACTAATCCAAGGGCTAAGCTTAAAAGCTTGGAGTGTAAGCTTGATGCCATAACCGTTGGATGAGGATCTACATCCAAGGGTGGAGGATTGATCCTTATCCTCCAAGCTAATCAAGCTTCCACCACAAGCTTCCCTTCATAGCCATTAGATTAGAATCTAATCCAAGGGTGGACATTAGTTCCTTCCATAGCAAGCTAAGCACCATACCGTAGTAGTATAAATAGGATTTCCTTTGTAATTCATACACTTTTGATTAATTGAGAATTGAATTCAGAAAATTGAGAGTGTTTTCTCTCTTGTGTTCTTGTGAAGAACCTTGAATCTCATCAATGGCTTCCTTGCTCCATTGTGGCGGTTCCACCTCAAGCTTATTGGCACTTGCCATGGCGCTTCCATTCCTCCTCTAATCCGTTTTCTCCATTTCTTTTCTCCTTGAGGCGCAAGCTTCTTCTTCCTAAACACCTAAGTCTCCATTGAAGCATGAAGATTCGTGTCTCCTATGCTATTCTCCTTGAGGATTGCATCAAATTTGGTATCTAGAGCTTGTTCTACTTCAATTGGAGCATCCTATCCGGTTTGAATTTTCCTTACTTTGAGTTTGCGTTTTCTCTTCAATTTTTTTGTGTTAATCCATGTTGTATGAACTTGTTTGAGTTCTTCACATGTTCCTTGAGTTGTCTTCATCTTGATTTTGAGTTTTCATGTTAAAAAAATTCTAGATCTAAAATTCGTAGCAAATTCTTGTCAATTCACCGTTTAAATTTCTTCTTTAGCTTGTTTTAGTAATTCTTCATATATGTTCTTGATGTGCTGCATATGAACCGTGCCAAATCTTCTCAAATCCATGAATCTCTGTTTTGAATATGTTCAAGGTGCTGTACACGTGAATTAAGTGCTAAGATTTGTGCATTACAAGTTCAAGTAGCTATCACCTTGCTTAATCTAGCTTACTAGTAATTTTAGACTTAATTTTGCCTTAGTCTTAGGTTTTTCTAAATTTGGTCCAGCAAAAGAAAGTCAAGAAAAGAATTATAAAGATTCAAGGAAAAAGAAAATCAAAAGAAAGATTACAAGAAAAAGAATCACAAGAAAAATTAAAGAGAAGAGAAAACAAGAAAAGTGAAATTCTAGTGAAAATTCAAGTGACTAGAAAAAGAACAAATGAAAAGTGATTTTAGTGAAATTAAAGCCTAATTGTGCAGTGGAGTAACTTGACAAATTTAACCTCTAAACACTCCCAAAATTATTGGTTCAAAGGACTTAGAACACTAGAGACACTTATGACTAAGCATTATCACCAAAACTTGAGTTTAGCTTGTTAGTAGCCTAGATTCTTGAACTTGTGGTGTATGAAGTGCTTGGTAACTTGAAATTCTGTTTTTCCCCTGTATTTTGAGCATATTACTTGGCTATACAGTGGTGGAAAACTGCATCTATTCACATAAAAACATTTCACAAAATTCACTTGAAAATTGCCTAGGTTCCGGTTGCAAATTTGGAATCATTTGGCTTCTAAATTGGCCTAAATTTTGTCTCTGGTTTTTGCTGTAATTTTTCAGTTTTGAGCATTATTTGTGGCTGTCCAAATTGCAGTAGTTTAGTGCCTTGGTCACATATAAACTTCTTATATTTGAGTAGCCAAATTTTGTTCATTAAGTACCTTTTATTGCTTGTCATTTTTGGACTCCTAAGTTTTGTCTTGAGTTTGTATTTCTTGGAACTCTTAGGCTTGATTCTAGAACCGTTCCTCTTTCACTTTGGATACTTGGACATTGAATGATTGATTAGAGGTTTGAACAAGAGTATTAAGAGAGGTTTAGTGGAAAAAGACATGAGTGAACATTTGAGAAAGAGTCTTAAAGTGTGAAATACGAGTGACTTGAGTGCATACACTTAGTGAGTGGAAAAGATCCTATTTTCTCTATATTTTTGTGTACTAATCCTTGTTGTGCAGCTATGGATAGTTCTCCTAGTGTAGGAAATGACCTTTCACCTAAAACTAAGAAAATGATGGACCTAATGAAGAGTATGTTGCAAACTAGTTTAGAGGAGAGGTTTGACCTAGAGAGGAGAGCTAAGGAAGAGAGAAAGAATAGGAAGGAATTAGAGAAGAAGGTCCTTGGTGAGACAAGTGGAGTTAAGGGAACTTTTGAATCCAAGAGTGATGGACATGTGAGCACCATAAGAGAAACAAATAGGGGAGGCCAATATTCACCTAGGAGTAGTGAAGATGGGAGCAATGGTGAGGGTGACCCTAACTTGAGAGGCAATAGGCGTGATACTAGGAGAGCAAGAAGGGGAGATTATGGACACCATAGGGGATGTGGCCGAGTACACCAAGTATATAATGAATGTGGTAGGATAGATGAGAGAAACCTAAAGCTTAACCTACCTAAGTTCAATGGTGAAGGAGGTGCCGAAGCATACCTAGAGTGGACCATGAAACTAGACCAAATTTTCTCATGCTACCCCATGCTCAATGATGAAGAGAGATTAAGCTTAGCTATTATGGAGTTTGAAGGATATGCCTTAGTTTGGTGGTACCAAATTCTAGGAGAAGCCGAGAGGAGGGAGAGGGACCGAATTATCCTTTGGACCCGACTTAAGGAAGCTATGAGACTTAGGTTTGTACCACACACATATGTGAAAGACCAACATGTTAAACTCCAAAGGTTGACTCAAGGTACCATGAGTGTGCAAGAATATTATAGGGAGCTTGAGTTGACCATGCTAAGGTGTGAATACCAACAGAGAAAAGAGGCCACATTAGCTAGATTTACTCATGGACTCAATAGAGAGATCCAAGATGTTCTTGAACTCCAAAGCTATGTGAGCATTGAGGAGGCCATACACAAGGCTGAGAAGGTGGAGCAACAAATCAAGAGGAAAAGCACCTTCAAAAGATCCTCTACTTCATATACTACCTCTTGGAGGGACAAAGGCAAGAAGGAGGGCTACTCCAACCAAAGGAACAAGCATGACCGAGAGACTACTAAGGTAAAGGAGGTACATTCTAACTCTTCTAAACCTAGTTCTATTAAGTGTTTCAAATGTCTAGGTCATGGACACATAGCCTCTCATTGCCCAAACAAGAAAGCTATGATGATGAAGAATGGAGCGGTTACAAGTGAAGATTCAAGCTCATCATCTAGTGAAAGTGAGGCATCAAGTGCAAGTGAGCATTCCATCCATGAGCAAGCTTAGGAGGGAGATCTCTTGATGGTAAGGAGGATGCTTGGCAATGTAAGTAAAGAACTTGATGACTCCCAAAGGGAGAATATCTTCCATAGTAGGTGCACTATTGAAGGGAAGGTATGCTCTTTAATTATTGATAGTGGAAGTTGCACTAATGTAGTAAGTACTAGATTAGTGGATAAATTAAATTTGAAAACATCTTCACATGTGAAACCATATAAGCTACAATGGTTGAGTGAGAAAGGAGATTTAGTGGTAGACAAACAAGTACTTATTTCTTTTACTATTGGAAGATTTAATGATGAAGTACTTTGTGATGTTGTTCCTATGGAGGCCACACACTTACTCCTTGGTTGACCTTGGCAATTTGATAGAAAAGCTATACATGATGGAGTTGCCAATACTTACATTTTCTCTCATGTAGGTAAGAAGGTCACACTAAAGCCATTATCACCTAAAGAGGTTTGTGAAGACCAAATAAAAATGAAGTTTAAAAGGGACCAAGAGAAGAAGTTTACCTTGGCCGAGAGCTCCAAAGGCACACCCAAGCATGGAGACAAATCCATGGCCGAGAGCTCCAAAGGAGGAAAATTGAAAGGGAAGTTATCTAACCCTAAGGTCCATAAACTTGATAAAATGAAAAGTAAAAAGAATGATAAGAAAGATAACTTCTTGATGGAAAGGAGTGAACTCAAGAGAGACTTTTTAGCTAGGAAATCCATATTCTTATGCTTACCCACATCTACTTCTTTGAGTTCTTCTCTTGTAGGTAATCTTGGAAGAAAAGAGAGCCTATGGTGGGAAAGACACTTGAATGGGAAGTATGATTTTGCTATTAAGTTTGGAATTCCTTTTTACCCTAACTCTTGTTTTGAGGTTGATTGTGCTATAGGTACAAACAAGAAGTTAATTGTGATGAAACCATGGAATAAACATTATAGAGGAGACGAAGTGGTTAAGAGTTATAAACTAACCTTGGAAAAAAATTCCTTAACTCTTACTTATTTCAACTTGCATGGTTACCCTTGCTTTATGTTAGATTCCCATGATTTTGATATGGAATTGTTGGCTGTACCTAATGCATTCAGTTTTCATAATGTTGAATTTCCTTCTAGGATGATCAAAGAGTTCAAGAAGGAGGGTACCCCATAACTCCATGGGTTTAAACAAAAGAGCTTGGGAAATATTTTGAAGGATCAAATAACTTTTACTCACACTTCATTAGTTGGTGTTGTAGATGATAGAAAACAATTTAATTCATATGATTTGCAAACTAGTAATTTTAGTAGGTGTAGGAAATTAAAGGACCACTTGATTAATAATGCTGTTTTAATTTTACACCTATGCCATAACTATAATAAACAAGTTTGCTTATATTTTGCATCATCTAACAACAAAGTTAATGAACCATGTTTGACCTTTGATCCGGGTGGAGTTTTATTGCAGGGAAGGTCAACTAAACTTGAGGACAAGTTGAACATAAGAAGGAGGGTTTGATGGAGGACCATCTCCAAAAGCTCAACCAAACTCTCCAACCTTACTTTTCAATTTTGGGATTCTAATAAAATTCGCTGCTGATTTTTGCATCTGACCTGTTTCAGTATTTCAATCATAACTCGAGCTACACAAGTCCAATTGAGGCGTTCTTGGTGCCAAATTAAAGAAGACTTTAAGGGCTACAAAAGCTATGAAGACACCAAAACTCAGTTCGAACTGCAACTAGTTGGAAAATGAGCTTGAAGTTAGCGTTGGAATGCTTCCAGGAATTTCCAGCGAAATGTTTTAATGTTTAGGCTTATTAGTAGTTTTCTTTCAATTATGTAATTGTTTTAAGGATTTAATTTGAGCCTAAACTTGTAATAAACAAATAATTAGTGACCCTTAGATAGGATTCTAATCCAAGGGTTAAGCTTAGAAGCTTGGAGTGCAAGCTTGGCACCATGACCATTAGATGAGGATACTAATCCAAGGGCTAAGCTTAAAAGCTTGGAGTGCAAGCTTGATGCCATAACCGTTGGATGAGGATCTACATCCAAGGGTGGAGGATTGATCCTTATCCTCCATGCTAATCAAGCTTCCACCACAAGCTTCCCTTCATAGCCATTAGATTAGAATCTAATTCAAGGGTGGACATTAGTTCCTTCCATAGCAAGCTAAGCACCATACCGTAGTAGTATAAATAGGATTTCCTTTGTAATTCATACACTTTTGATTAATTGAGAATTGAATTCAGAAAATTGAGAGTGTTTTCTCTCTTGTGTTCTTGTGAAGAACCTTGAATCTCATCAATGGCTTCCTTGCTCCATTGTGGCGGTTCCACCTCAAGCTTATTGGCACTTGCCATGGCGCTTCCATTCCTCCTCTAATCCGTTTTCTCCATTTCTTTTCTCCTTGAGGCGCAAGCTTCTTCTTCCTAAATACCTAAGTCTCCATTGAAGCATGAAGATCCGTGTCTCCTATGCTATTCTCCTTGAGGATTGCATCAGTTTTTCAGGATATCTGCTTGCATAACAGCAAAAGAAGCATGGGAGCTTATCAAGGTTACCCATGAAGGTACTGCTGAGGTAAGAAGAGCTAGGAAGAACACACTCATTCAGGAGTATGAGACTTTCAGAATGCTCCAAGGAGAGTCAATCATGGAAATGCAAAAGAGATTCACACACATTATTAACCATCTCAAAGGGCTTGGCAAGAACTTCATAGAAGAAGAGGTGAATGTCAAGATTCTGAAATCATTGAATAGAAAGTGGCAACCTACAGTGACAGCCATAACTGAATCAAAGAACCTTGCTGCTATGACAAGTGCTGAACTGTTTGGGAAACTCAGAGAATACGAAATGGACATGACTCGAATGGCAGATGAGGAGCAAAAAGACAAAAGAACTAAAGGAATTGCTCTCAAGATAGACAATCGAAAACAATCTGATCCTCTCGGAAAGCGAAAGTGATTTACAAGAAGACCAAGTGAACTTAATGGTAAAGAAGTTCAGAAAGTTCATGAAGAACAGCACTAAGAAGAAAATTGGTCAACCTAGAAAAGGAGTCAAGAAGCAGGATAACACTTCAGTTAAAGTAACTTGCTATGAATGTGGAAAGATTGGGCACTATAGGTCAGATTGTCCAACCTTGAAAAGAAGCAACAACACTAAGGTGAGAAAAGCTGAAAATGAAAGAAATGTCAGAAAAGAAAAGAAGAAAAAGAAGGAATACATAGCTTGGGACGAAGGCTACACGTCCTCAACATCTGAAAGTGAAGATGAGGAGGCAAATCTGTGCTTGATGGCCAAAACATCCAATGAGGTATGTGATACGAACTCAATAGTGGATGATTATGATGAATTACATTCTGCCTTTTGTGAGCTTTATAATCAAGCTGAAACCTTTGAAAAAGAAAACATAAGTCTGTAAAAGGAAATATCTATGCTAAAAAGGAAAATATGTGAACTAGAAAATGATAATTCAAAGTTAAAAGAACTCAACATCTCTGCAAACTGTGTTCATACGAAACCTGGAAATACTAAGCATGCTAAATACACTTGCACATATTGCATGAAACCTGGACATAAATCATATAACTGCATGATCTTTTATGGTTTTAAAAAAGAAAAGAAAGAAGAGAAAGAAAACACTGGTTTTACAAGTTCTGAAAACACTCTTCAAAGATTTCAAAAAGATTTTCTCAAAGAGATGAATAGTGTGTGAAGGAAGTTTTGAAGGATTGAATACCGGCTTATCATCTTGATCAGAGCATACACACAGGTGCAATCTTCACTGATCTTTATCTTTTGTTTTGTTTTGTTGTTTTGGTTTGAAACTCTTAAGAGAAGGTGTTCTCTAGAAAAAGAGTTAGAGGTTTTGAGAGAGGAACTCTCAAAGGAGATTCTTGAAGGATTCAAGAATTGGAGAGATATGTTCTTAGGTGAAGAACATAGACAGTTTTGAGTATTTGATTGGTTTGTGTTTGTGCAGAAGTGATTGTATTGAACACAAGATTATAGTGGAATACCGATCGCAACAGATTGTTGGGTTGGGACTGGATGTAGGCCGAAAGTCGAACCAGTATAAATCTCTGACTACTCTCTTCTCTATACCTTGACTTTACTTTCCATTGATTTCTTGCATTATATTTTCCTGTATCTTTCCGCTGTTATATCTCTGGTACATTGCTGATAATACAAGATAAAATTGAATCGGGAAAAGCAAGAAATAGTTTTAAGAAAGGGAACTTGAATCTATTCACCCCCCTCTAGATTCATATAGGGACCAACAAACTAAATAAAAAGTTCAACAAGTTTATGGCGTCGTTGCTGGGGACTATTTCTGTAGGAAGTTATGCACATGCTGATTTGGATCTTCCTCTTCCAAACCTCCAAACTGCTCTTGCCTCACTAGCTGAGTGAGAGTAGGTTTAATCTCGAAATTGTTAGCTGCAACAGTAGGTGGTGCGATACTGGATCCACAACCCATAGCATTAGGAGTGTACAACTCCTCAAGTGTCATGCGCCTTGTATTATCCATATTTTCTGTTGTATTTTCTGCTGTAGCCTCTTTATTTTCTTTATTTGCTTTCAAGTTCCTCCTGCAAAATCTTTCAATTTCTGGTTCAAACAAAAGATTAGTTTCCTTGGCTTTTCGCATAAACCACAAATCAAAGATAAACAGGGAATTACAAATGAAAAACAAAATAGGAAGTATGAAAATATCTAACTAAAAAAAAATCAAAACAAAACAAGTATAAGAAAAAACGCCATAAACTTGTTGAACTTTTTATTTAGTTCACACTTCGGCAAGTGTACCGGTCATTACAAGTTTAGAAAAAATGAGTAAAGGTTGTCGAACCACAGAGACTAGTTGATGAATTACCGAATACTAAACATGTTTTGCTATTAGGACTAATCGATGCATTAATCATTTGTGTAAAACTAAACAACTATGTAAAATCAAGCAATACACTGTAAAACAAATAAGGAAAGCAAGTAAATGTTTAAGTTTCTAAACAGAATAATGGAGAAGGTTAGGGAAATGGTTCAATTAATTCTTTCCTCAAGTAACAATACTTCCTATGTCAATTCAACAGAAATCAATCAATTGGAGAATAGAATTTGTGATACCGAAGACTAATCCTATTCCTAGGTCTTTAGTCCCTTTGAATGACTACTATAATCCCTAATCCCTTAGGTGAAAATAGAAACTAATTCAAGAAGCGAAACAGATAAATTCAGAACATCTCATAGCATAAAAGTTCTATCCATAGACTCATGCATAGCTATAATGATACACTTCCTTTCCTAATTCAACTATCAATCTTCCAATTGCATAATTGAAACGAGATACAAACACTCAAGGAATAGTTCAATTCAGTCCAAACATTAATATCCCTATCACTATTTGAACTTCATGAATTAAACCTCAAGAATTAGCAATAAGCAGGAAGAGATCAATCAATTAACTGAAATTACACTTGAATTAACATAGAAATTCGTTACAAGAGTTTTGGAATCAAAATCCCCATCCCTAACCTAGAAATCTAGCCTAGCATGGAAATGAGAAAAGAAAGAAGAGAAAAAGAAATCAAACACAAGAAAGACTCCATAATTGCTTGATTCTTGCTTCCACAAGCTCACAAGCTCAGAAATCTCTAAGTTTGATGATGGAGGAGGAGAAACGAAAGTGGAGAAGAGAGAAAATCGCGAGAAGCGTCTAGGAGAAGAAACTGAAAACTGAATTATGAAATGTATATGTGAATTCGCGCCCAAAAGCCCTTATATAGGTGAAGAGTTGCGCCTCCCATCAAGTTGATTTGCGCCTTGGCGCAAATGCTGGAGAAGAATGGCTCCATTTGTGCCTCTACGTTCGCGCCCGGCGCATCATCGCGCAAAGAAGTGGGTTACTTTGCCTTGCAATGCGCCCCGAAGCATCCTTGCGCCCCCTATCCGCGCCTGGGCGCGTCTTGGCAGAGGAGAAGGTCCATTTGCGCCTTGGCATTTGCCTAGGTGCGTTTTGACAGCAAGGGAGTCCAATTTGCGCCTCAGCATGCACCTAGGCGCGTTTTCCTGCCTTGATTTCTTGACTTGAGCTTCTATTCCTCTTCTTCTTAATTGTTTGCACTCCAGGTCTTTCTCTTAAGTTCATGGGCTTTCCTTCCAAGCTTCTATCTCCTCCTCAATCAACCTACAATTAACAGAAAAGAGGATAAAATGACTTAAAATCACAAGAAAATCTTATCAAACTAACAAAACACTAAATCAAAGACTAACACTAAACAAATATGATATTTTCATTGTTTTCTTATCTAAACTATAACTAAAAATAGTAAAAATGGATGGAAATGGGCTTAAAACACCTAGGAAAACATGTATAATCTAGCACTTATCACAACCCCAAACTTTAAGCTTTGCTTGTCCTCAAGCAAACATAGATTCCATCATTACAAAGGTCAATAAGCATGATATAATCATTTAGCTCAACAGCCATTGAAAATATATTATGCAATTCTTAACTCCTTAAGCCAACTCAATTTATCTATAAAAGTTGAACATGAGCTCAAAACGTTCCCAAGAATTGCACAATTCATCAAGCATAAGCAATCAACTTTAGATTGGCATGAAAAGAATGTACTTTAGCAACATCAAACAGTCATCTCCAGTTAAGTGTTTACACTCAATCTCTCAAGTGTTTAGGCTTGTGTTTCTCTCAATGTTACCAATCAGAAGGTATGTTACCATAGGCTTGCAATGACTCTAAAAATCTCCACTGCCTTCAAGTAGAAATTGGACACTCAAAAGGTCTTCTCAGGGTTGTAATGGGGCTTAGGTAAAGGTGGGTTAAAAGAACAGGTAACTGGCTAAATATCCACAAGAACTTAAAGAGTAAAAGATACAACCTATATGATATGCATGGACTAATGATAAACAGACGAAAAATTAAAAACAGAACAGAGACTAACAATAAGTAAAAACAAACAAGTAATGAGACCAACTTTATTTTCTTTTCTTCCGTTATTTCTTTTACTCTTAAACTGCATTTTCTTCTGCTTCTTTTTCTTTCTTTTTGCTTTCTTATAACTTTTGCTATTTTCTTTCCTTCTGATTTTTGCTTTCTTTTTCTTTTTTACACATCATTTCTTGTAACTTTTGTCATCTTGTTCTTTTCTTCTTCCTTTTTCTTTCTTTTCAATTTCTTGTTTTTCTCTTTATTTTTGCACTTTGCTTTTCTTAAGTGGTCTCACTAATTGCCAACACATGAAGAAAAATAAATTTTTTTTTTTGCATGGTATGCATGAAAAAGAGAGAAAATGCAACTATACTACACTATATATTATTCACAAAATTATACCAACCACCCTGTATTAGGTGAACCACATAACAGACCTCCATCACTGGATGATTTGGCCATTAAGCACAGATTCGCTTCCTCATTTTCACTTTCAGATGTTGAGGATGTGTAGCCTTCGTCCCAAGCTATGTATGCTTTCTTTTTCTTCTTTTCTTTTCTGACGTTTCTTTCCATTTTAGATTTTCTTACTTCAGTGTTGTTGCTTCTTTTCAGGGTTGGACAATCTGATCTGTAGTGCCCAATCTTTCCATGTTCGTAGCATGTCACTTTGACTGAAGTGTTGTCTTGCTTCTTGACTCCTTTTCTTGGTTGACCAAATTTCTTCTTAGTATTGTTCTTTATGAATTTTCTGAACTTCTTTACCATCAGGTTCACTTGGTCTTCTTGTGAATCATTTCCGTCTTCAGAGGATTCAGATTCTGTTTCAGTATGGTCTATTTTGAGAGCAATTCCTTTGGCTCTTTTGTCTTTGTGTTCCTCATCTGCCATTCGAGTCATATCCATTTCGTACTCTCTAAGTTTCCCAAACAAACGTTCAAAGACCGGTCATAGCAAGGTTCTTTGATTCGGTTATGGCATCCACCGTAGGTTGCCACTTTCGTTCGGTGATTTGGAATCTTGACATTCACTTCTTCTTCAATGAAGTTCTTGCCAAGTCCTTTGAGATGATTGATGATGTGTGTGAATCTCTTTTGCATTTCCATTATTGATTCTCCTTGGAACATTCTGAATGTCTCATACTCTTGAACGAGTGTGTTCTTTCTAGCTCTTCTGACTTCAACAGTACCTTCATGGGTTACCATGATGAGCTCCCATGCTTCTTTTGTTGTGGTACATGCAGATATCCTAAAAAACTCATCAGAATTCAAGGCAGAGTGTATAATGTTCAAGGCCTTAGCATCATTTTCAGCCCTCCTAATCTCATATATGTCCCAATCCTCAAATGGTTTTTCTATCTCATTTCCATTTTCTATTTTCATTCGAACTTTGTAGTCATTTACCACTGCCTGCCAGATGCTTCTGTGAATAGATTCCATAAAGATCTTTGTTGGACTTGAAGCTGAAGAAGTCTTTCCTAGTTTTAGTTTTGATATACTTGTATTTTTTATCTTTATGATAGACTGTATATAAGAGTTGAAATGTATTGATTGTTATAGTTTAGGCTTTGAGTATGGTTTTTATTCAATCTTTTCATAGAGAATTTGTTTTAACTCTTGTAAGATGAGCTAGAGTAGTTTTGAACCCCATTTTGTTTTGAAAAGAACTCAAAAAACTTTGGTTTTAAAGTTTTAAGCTGAAGTAATCGATTACCCTGAGGCTGTAATCAATTACCAACAGACTTAGAAAACAGGGGAACTCAACTGGCTCTGGAGTAATCGATTACCACTCCATAGTAATCGATTACTTCGTGCTTGAAATACAGGGGAAGACAAAATCTCTTTGGAGTAATCGATTTACCAACATCTGTAATCGATTACCGCACCTGAATTCATCTCAAAATGGTTTTGAAACTGCTTTAAATAGACCTTCTTCATTTTGTTTTCAAGAGAGAGATATTTAAATGTTTTAGAAAGGAAAAAGGAAGAGAAAAAACATTGTTTTACAAGTTTTGGAAACCCTCTTCAAAGATTTCAAAAAGATTTTCTCAAAGAGATGAATATTGTGTGAAGGAAGGATTGGATACATTTTGTTATCATTGTGATCAGAGGATACACACAGGTGTAATCTTTACTGATCTTTATCTTTTGTTTGATAGTTTTGTTTTAGTTTGAAAACTCTTAAGAGAAGGTGTTCTCTAGAAGAAGAGTTAAAGGTTTTGAGAGAGGAACTCTCAAAGGAGATTCTTGAAGGATTCAAGAATTGGAGAGATATGTTCTTAGGTGAAGAACATAGAGAGTTTTGAGTATTTGATTTGTTTTGTGTTTGTGCAGAACTGATTGTATTGAACACAAGATTATAGTGGAATACCAATTGCAACAGATTGTTGGGATGAGACTGGATGTAGGCCGAAAGCCGAACCAGTATAAATCTTTGTCTACTCTCTTCTTTATACCTTGACTTTACTTTCCATTGATTTCTTGCATTATATTTTCCTGTATCTTTCCGCTGTTATATCTCTGTTACATTGCTTATAATATAGATAAAATTGAATAGGGAAAAAGCGAGAAAAAAGATTGTTGAATTAGGGAACTTGAATCTATTCACCCCCCCTCTAGATTCATATAGGAACCAACAATTGGTATCAAGAGCTTTAACTAGTAAATCAATCTAGTAATCCTTGTTAGTTCCCTGGAATGGCTGGTAATCTTTTACCTTTCGCTGAAGGAGCTTCGATGAATAGACCTCCATTGTTCTGCGGTGATAACTATCCATTTTGGAAAGTTCGCATGAAGATCTTTATGGAATCTATTCATAGAAGTATCTGGCAGGCTGTGGTAAATGACTACAAAGTTCCAATAAAAATAGAAAATGGAAAATAAATAGAGAAACCTTTTGAGGAATGGGACATGGATGAGATTTGAAGGGCTGAAAATGACGCTAAGGCCTTGAATATCATACACTCTGCTTTGAATTCTGATGAGTTTTTCAGGATATCAGCTTGCACAACAGCAAAAGAAGCATGGGAGCTTATCATGGTAACCCATGAAGGTACTGCTGAGGTGAGGAGAGCTAGGAAGAACACACTCATTCAGGAGTATGAGACATTCAGAATGTTCCAAGGAGAATCAATCATGGAAATGCAAAAGAGATTCACACACATCATCAACCATCTCAAAGGACTTGGCAAGAACTTCATTGAAGAAGAGGTGAATGTCAAGATTCTGAAATCATTGAACAGAAAGTGGCAACCTACAGTGACAGCCATAACTGAATCAAAAAACCTTGCTGCTATGACAAGTGCTGAACTGTTTGGAAAACTTAAAGAATATGAAATGGACATGACTCGAATGGCGGATGAGGAGCAGAAAGACAAAAGAGCCAAAGGAATTGCTCTCAAGATAGATCATACTGAAACTAAATCTGAATCCTCTGAAGACGAAAATGATTCACAAGAAGACCAAGTGAACTTAATGGTGAAGAAGTTCAGAAAGTTTATGAAGAACAACACTAAGAAGAAATTTGGTCAACCCAGAAAAGGAGTCAAGAAGCAGGATAACACTTCAGTCAAAGTAACTTGCTATGAATATGGAAAGATTGGGCACTACAAGTCAGATTGTCCAACCTTGAAGAGAAGCAACAACACTGAAGTGAGAAAAGCTGAGAATGAAAGAAATGCCAAAAAAGAAAAGAAGAAAAAGAAGGCATACATAGCTTGGGACGAAGGCTACACATCCTCAACATCTGAAAGTGAAGATGAGGAGGCGAATATGTGCTTGGTGGCCAAAACATCCAATGAGGTATGTGATATGAACTCAATTATGGATGATTATGATGAATTGCATTCTGCCTTTTGTGAGCTTTATAACCAAGCTGAGACTTTTGAAAAAGAAAACATAATTCTGAAAAAGGAAATATCCATGCTAAAACAGAAAATATGTGAACTAGAAAATGATATTTCAAAGTTAAAAGAACTCAACATCTCTGCAAACTGTGTTCATACGAAACCTGGAAATACTAAGCATGCTAAATACACTTGCACATATTGCATGAAACCTGGACATAAATCATATAACTGCATGATTAGGAAGAAAGGGATTTCCAGTGGCAAATACAAATGGATTAAGAAAGTAACCTGTAGCACTAACATGTATGGACCCAAGAGAAACTGGGTACCACTCACAAAATAAGTTCTTTTTCTCTTGTAGGAAAGTCTGAACAGCAGAAGCTCAATTTGGTACTTAGACAGTGGTTGCTCAAGGCATATGACGGGTGATAGAAGGAACCTGAGCACCTTCACACCAAGAGAATCAGGATCTGTTGTATACGGAGACAACAACAAAGGGAAAATCCTAGGCTACTTCGATCGTTGGATATAAGGCAAACACAGTGATAGAAGATGTATTGTTGGTCGATGGATTGAGGTTCAATCTGCTGAGCATAAGCCAACTATGTGACAAGAACTACAGAATTGCTTTTGATGATGAACATTGTCTCATCAGTAACAAAGACTCAGATGAACTTCTCATGATTGACAAGAGATCTAACAACATTTACATACTGGAAGTAGATCATTCTTCTCCTTACTCTACATGTTTAACTTCTAATGATAATCTGTCTTGGCTATGGCATAGGAGAATAGCACACATTGACACATTGCATTTGAATAAGCTTGTTTCTAAAGAGTTAGTTTTTGGTCTCCCCAAGATTAGATTTTCCAAAGAAGGACTATGTGAGGCTTGTCAAAAGTCCAAGCAGGCAAAAACATCTTTCAAAAATGTAAAACATGTTTCTACAAATCAGCCGCTTGAACTCTTGCATTTAGACTTATTTGGTCCATCTAGGATAGCTAGTATTGGTGGAAATCTGTATGGACTAGTCATAGTAGATGACTATTCAAGATTTACTTGGGTTTTGTTTATCAAAAAAAAGGATCAAGCCTTTGGAGTTTTCAAGGTACTTGCCAAAAATATTCAAAACAAAAAGGATTTGAAAATCAAAGCTTTAAGAAGTGATAATGGAACTGAATTTAAGAATTGCTTTTTTGAAAGGTTTTGTGAAAAACATGGGATTTCACACTGCTTTTCAGCTCCTAGAACTCCACAACAAAATGGAGTGGTGGAGAGGAAAAACAGGTCCCTTATAGAACTTGGGAGAACCATGCTGAATGAGCATATGATGCCTAAACATTTTTGGGCAGATGCTGTGAACACTGCATGTTATGTTCTCAATATAGTCTCTATAAGACCCATTTTGAAGAAAACCCCTTATGAGCTTTTCTATGGAAGAAAACCAAATATTTCTTATTTCAAAGTTTTTGGATGCAGATGTTTTGTTTTAAACAATGGCAAAGACCCTATTGGAAAGTTTGATGCAAAGGCTGATGAAGCCATTTTCCTTGGTTATTCAAACACCAGTAAAGCATATAGGATCTTTAATAAAAGAACAATGTGCATTGAAGAATCTGTCCATATTAGATTTGATGAAACTAACACTTTCCAGAAGGAAAGATTGTTGCATGATGATGAAACAGGTGAAGAAAACATAGACATCGATAACAAGCATCAGCAAACTCAACCTGACCCTATACCAGAACAAGCAAAAGAGTGGAGGACACCTAGGAACCTATCACTTGACAATGTCATTGGTGACATCCACAAAGGGGTAACTACTAGATCCTCAAAGAATCTGTTTTGCTATAATACTGCATTTGTATCTCAGGTAGAACCATCCTCCATAGAAGAAGCCTTGAACAATGAATTTTGGATCATGGCTATGCAAGAAGAACTCAACCAGTTCAAAAGGAATGGAGTTTGGGAACTTGTTCCAGACAAGGGCAATATGAACATCATAGGTACAAAATGGGTTTACAAGAACAAATTGAGTGAAGAAGGAGTTGTGGTCAGAAACAAAGCAAGACTTGTGGCAAAAGGATACAATCAACAAGAAAGGATTGACTTTGAAGAAACCTTTGCTCCTGTCACAGGACTTGAAGCTGTTAGACTTCTCCTGGCATATGCTTGCATCAACAATTTCAAGTTATACCAGATGGATGTAAAAAGTGCATTCTTGAATGGTTATATCAATGAAGAAGTCTGTGTAGCTCAACCACCCGGTTTCATAGACACTACTTGGCCTACACATGTCTACAAACTTCATAAAGCCTTGTATGGGTTGAAGCAGGCCCCTAGGCAATGGTATGACAGACTGAGTAAGTTTCTCATATCTAAAGGATTCCACAGAGGTAAAATAGATAAGACTTTGTTTATTAAGGACAAGTCTGACTACATTCTATTGGTTCAAATTTATATTGATGACATTATCTTTGGATCTTCTAACCAAGAACTTTGTGAAGAGTTTGTGAAAGATATGCAGGAAGAATTTGATATGTCTATGATTGGAGAACTTAGTTTCTTCTTAGGACTTCAAATCAAGCAAATGGAAGGTGGCACTTTCATACATCAGGCTAAGTACACTAAAGAACTACTTAAGAAATATGATATGACTAATTGCAAAATGTCTAACACACCTATTTCTACTAACACTTACCTTGAGACTGATGAAGCAGGTGATGAAGTTGATACTACCCTATACAGAGGTGTTATAGGATCTTTACTCTATCTTACAGCCAGTAGACCTGATATCATGTTTTCTGTATGTTTATGTGCTAGATTTCAATCTGCACCTAAGCAATCTCATTGGCTAACAGTGAAGAAGATTCTTAAATACCTAAAAGGAACAATAAGTTGTGGACTATGGTATCCGAAAGGAACCTCACCACTACTTGTTGGTTTCAGTGACTCTGATTTTGCAGGTAGCAAAACGGATAGGAAAAGCACTAGTGGCACATGTCACATCTTTGGAGAATGTTTGATATCTTGGAATAGCAGAAAGCAAGCTTGTGTAGCGCTATCAACTGCAGAAGCAGAATATGTAGCTGCGGGAAGTTGTTGTGCTCAATGATGAAGGTGCTCTTGGAGGAAGATCCAAAGCCACCTTGAATGCCCCAATCTAGCCTTCACCGTGAGCATCACCATAGGAGCCGAAGCCAAGTAGTCTCAGCCATGGAAGGTTGTTATTGGTTTTGGTGTTTAGGAAACAAGGAAGAAGATGGTTAAGGTGGAGAAAGGTGGTGGTGCCAAGGAAGAGAGTCCTATAAGCCTAGGAGGAACCGCCACAATGGTTGTAAGAAGCCATTGATAAGATTCAAGGAACTTCCCTAAGGGAAATAAGAGAAAACTCTCTAGAAAGCTAATAAGCCTTTTTCATTAAAATTTGATCAAAAGTTCCTACAAGTGTTTCGGCCAAGGGCTTTTATAGGCACCTATGCCTTGGCCTCCAAGCTATCCTAACTAAGGTTAACTAAGCCTAATCCTAGTTAGGATTCCTAAGCTAAACCGTGGCTTACTTGACCACTAAGTAACTAAGTGGGTTACTTGGTTATTAAGAAGCACATGGCCTTCACATGGCTATCACATGGGTGCACATGGGCTTGTCCCCCCTTGGTACCCATGTAATTAGCCAAGTCATCAATCCTTAATCACTTGGGATTAAGGGTTGAGATCTCTTGATTTGTGCAAGGCATGGATCCATGCTCAACTCAAGAGGCTCCTCCCTTGATCCTAAGTGATTTCAAGGTTCCACATATTTTTAGCCGAAAATTTTTGGGACCTTTGAAAACTTGTGGAAACCTTGAATCTTAGGGATCTTTGGCTTGCCTTTGCTATGTGATCCGAGGGCTTTGGACCCTTATAGGATTAGGACCTAAACCGATCTAAGCTATTACATAGGGTTTAGTTCATACAAGTTTTCAAGGATATTACAAGTTGATAACCCTATGCTATTCTTCCTTTGGTCTTGGTCTTGGTCTTGGAGTTTCCTAGCTTCCTCTTCTAGCCTCCTTTGCATGCTTCTTGTGATCCTCCTTGATGTGCCTACATCAAACCCTCCTTCTTTGCTTGAACTTGTCCTCAAGTTTGTGTCATCGTTTGGACCTACATCAACCAAAGAAAGATCAGTTATATTAAAGGAGTTGCTACCACCATACTTACTTGGAAGGTCTAGTTTGTACGCGTTTGGACCCAATTTTTCTATGATTTTGAATGGTCCATCTACTCTTGGAAGTAGTTTGGAACTCCTCAAGGTTGGGAACCTTTCTTTCCTTAGGTGTACCCAAACCATGTCTCCTACCTCAAACTCAAGGTTCTTACGGTGTTTGTTGTAGCTCTTGGCTATTTGCTCATTCTTCTTTTCAATTCTTTCTTTTACTTGTGCATGTAACTCTTGGATCTTCTTAGCCCTTTCTTTACCACTCCTATTACAAGTAAACTCAAAAGGCAAAGCCACTAGATCAAGTGGGGTGAGAGGGTTAAATCCATAAACTATTTGAAAAGGGGATAGTTGAGTAGTGGAATGTATGACTCTATTGTAAGCAAATTCAATGTGAGGTAACCATTCTTCCCAACTCCTAATGTTCTCACCTACAAAAGTCCTCAATAGGTGACCTAGGGTCCTATTGACAACTTTGGTTTGCCCATCGGTTTGTGGGTGGCAAGTTGTGGAGAAAAGAAGCTTCGTTCCCAAGCAATTCCAAAGAGTCCTCCAAAAATGCCCAAGAAATTTTGAGTCACGATCACTCACAATAGTCTTGGGTATTCCATGGAGTCTCACTACTTCTTTAAAAAATAGTCTTGCAATATTAGAAGCGTCATCAACTTTCTTGCAAGCTATGAAGTGAGCCATTTTCGAAAAGCGGCATACAACAACAAAGATGCTATCCATCCCTCTTTTGGATTTAGGAAGGCCAAGGATGAAATCCATGGATATGTCCATCCAAGGGAAGATAGCTATAGGGAGGGGTTGATATAAGCCATTTGGGGAGACTTTGGACTTGGCTTTGTTACAAACGATACATTTAGAAATGTGCTTTGTTACTTGAACCCTCATGTGAGGCTAAAAGAAATTTTCTTGTAACATAGCCAAGGTTTTGTCTCGACCAAAATGTCCCATCATACCTCCTTCATGGGTCTCAATGACCAATAGGTCCCTCAAAGAGGATTTAGGCACACACAAAGCTTGACCTTTAAAAAGATACCCATTGTGCCTAAAATAGTCTTTGAATGCACCTTTGGTACTTGATTCCCAAATAAAACCGAAGTCTTCATCATGAGCATACATAGATTTAATATGATCAAAGCCATACATCTTACACTCAAGCATGTTGATTAAGGTGTGCCTTCTACTTAAAGCGTCGACAACTATGTTAGTAGACCCCTTTTTGTACTTGATTATGTAAGGAAATTGTTCTATGTATTCTACCCACTTAGCATGTCTTCTACTTAATTTTCCTTGCCCCTTTAAATGCTTTAGGGCTTCATGGTCCGTGTGGACTATGAACTCCTTTGGTAGCAAATAATGTTGCCACACTTGGAGGGATCGAACTAATGCATATAGCTCTTTATCATAGGTGGAGTAGTTTAAGTGCCCCCCTTTCAATTTTTCACTAAAGTAAGCTATTGGGTGTTTACCTTGCATTAGAACCTGATGGAGGACCATCTGTGACAGGAAGAGTTACAAGAGCCATGCATAGAAGGATTCAAGAAGAAGTCGAGAAGCAACTCGAAAGCCAAGATTCAACTCAAGACTTCTCTTTAAATCGTAATAGGACCTGTATCCTTCTTTCGTCTGAAGCGGGGGAACGTTGTTCCGTCTGAGGCTTGCTCTTCCTTCGTCTGACTGATTAGATTGCGTCTGAATCAGAGGAAGAGATGTTCCGTCTGAGTGGGAAGATGTTCCGTCTGGAGCTTGCTTCATCTGAGGGGAACTTGATTCGTGTGATGATAGACCTTCTGGAGCTTGCTTCGTCTGAGTGAGAATTGTTTCGTCTGAGATAGTTTGTCTGAAACTTTCGTCTGAAGACTCAACAGACGATACTCCCTCGGACAGACGATACACCATGACAGACGCTTCACCGACGACGGATGACTAAGGGCTGCTTGCATTTGGTTGTTCCGCTGTTAGCTATGTCATAATTAGTTATAATGATGTATTTTGAATAGAACTTGGCGAGCGAGCTAATTCCTACTGACACTAGTATAAATACTGCACACATTGTATTGTAAAGGACTTTTTTGGATGAATTGAAATTTGAATAAAGCTAAGAGCTTATTCTGTGAGAGTTTTCTCTCTTGAGTTCTTGTGAAGAACTTCGAATCTTATCAATGGCTTCTTGATCCATTGTGGCGATTCTACCTTGAGCTTATTGGCATTTGCCATGGCGCTTCCATTCCTAGTCTAATTCCGCTTGAACCTTTATTTTCTGATTACGTTCCAATTTTCCCCAAATTTTAAAGATAGAAACTCCGTTGAAGCATGAAGGTCCGAAAATCCGTACAATTCTCGTGAGGATTGTATCAAATTTGGTAATCAGAGCTTGTTCTACTTCAATTGGAGCTTCTTTCAATCTGGTTTGAGTCTTGAACTTTGAATTTTCGTTTTTCATCTTTTTGCTTAGTGCAGTCTCTGTTTTGTGTGTTCTTGAAATTCTGTTATAGATCTGTGATTACTTGAATTGTTTGAGTAATTCACATGTTCTTTGAGTTGTCTTCATCTTATAATTGAGTTTTCCTTTTGAAAAAAATTCCAGATCTACAAAAATTGTTGAATTCATGTATTCCTCTGTTTTCTGAGTGTTGTTCACATTGCCTTGTGTGCTGTACACTACAAGTCAAGTAGCTTTCTTCTGCATAATCTTTGTTATTAGCAATTTTAGATTCAAATTTGCTTTAGTCTTAGGTTCCTAAATCTAGTTACAAAGAAAACGAAAAAGCAAAAGAAAATCAAGAAAAGAGTATACATAGTCAAAGGAAAAAGGAAAACAAAAGAAAAGATTACAAAAAAAAAAAAAAAAAAAAAAAAAAAAAAAAAAAAAGAATAGCAAGAAAAGAAAATTCAAAGAAGAGAAAACTAGAAAAGTGAAACTAGTGGAAAATTCAAGTGAATAGAAAAAGAGTAAGAAAAGTGAAATTGAAGTGAAAATCAAGTGAAGTAAGAAAGAAACATTATGCAAGTGCGGTACCATGACCTAAATGAGCCTCTATTCATCATCAAATTAGTGGTTCAATGAGCTTTGGAATATAAAGATACTTAGGACTAAGCATTACACCTAAAACTAGAGTTTAAAGTGCTAATAATTTTGATTCTTGAACTTGAGGTGTGCATTGTGCTTGGAATTGGTGAACTACATTTGTAAACAAGGTACGAAAAAACACATAGCCCCAGTAATCGATTACCACGACTCGTAATCGATTACCACTGTTCAAATTGTGTTCGACATTCAAACCACTTCGAGTAATCAATTACCAAACCTCGAATCGATTACCACTTTCAATTTTCAAGCCTTCGACATTCGGAGTAATCGATTACCAAACCTCGAATCGATTACTACTGCTTTTCTTGCCAAAATTTGCTTCCAAATTGACTCTTTGCTCTCTATAATACATCCTAGTTTGTTTCCATTGATTGTGCCTTTGTCACATTGTTTCATTCATTGATTTGAGTAGCTTAATTCTTTCAATTGTTCTTCATTGCTTGTCTTCTATTGGATTCTTAAGTTTTGTCTTGAGTTTGTATCCTTTGGACTTCTTAAGCTCAACTCTAGAATCGTTCCTCTTTCACTTTGGAAACAAAGACCTTGATAATTGATTAGAGGTTTCAACAAGAGTTTAAAGAGAGGTTGAGGGAAAAAAGACAAGAGAGAACATTATAGAAAGAGTCTTGAAAGTGTGATACACGAGTGCTACTTGAGTGCATACACTTAGAGAGTGGCAAGGATCTTTTATATACTTTTATTTGTTATCTAACCTTTCTTGTGCAGCCATGGATAGTTCTCCTAGCGTCGGAAATGATCTTTCACCTAAAACTCAGAAAATGATGGACATGATGAAAACTATGATGAAAGTTAGCTTAGATGAAAGATTTGATCAAGAGAGAAGAGCTAAGGAGGAAAGGAAGCAAAGGAAACAACTAGAGAAAAGGAATCATGGAGAAACAAGTAGGAATCGGGATAACCATGATCATAGTAGAGCTGGAAGTGAGAGAAGCAGAGAGGACGAAAGAGAAGGACGTTACAGAGGAAATCAGTCTTCACCTCGGGAAAGTGAAAGAGGAAGTAATTATGATGGTGATCATGAATATAGAGGATATTGGCATGATAGAAGAAGAGACAGAAGAAGAAACTATGGTACTCATGGAGGATATGGCAGGGAAAATCACATCTTTGAGGGCGAAGGTCGTACAGACGAAAGAAGCCTGAAACTTAAACTGCCAAAGTTCAATGGTGAAGGAAGTGCTGAAACATACCTTGAATGGGTAATGAAATTGGATCAAGTGTTCTCATGTTACCCTATGCTTAATGAGGAGAAAAAGCTCAACTTAGCCATCATGGAGTTCGAAGGATATGCGCTGGTATGGTGGAATCAAATCCTTGTCGATGCTGGAAGAAGGAGAAGACAACACGTGACTTCCCGACTCGGCTAAAGGAGGAATTGAAAGGGAGATTTGTACCAACCACGTATGTGAGAGACTTACATGTGAAACTCCGAGGTTGACTCGGGGAACTAAGACTCAGGCAAGAGTACTATAAGGAACTTGAGTTAACAATGCTAAGGTGTGACTATCAAGAAGAAAGGGAAGCTACACTTGCGAGGTTCACGCACGGACTTAACAGAGATATCCAAGATATTCTCGAGCTTCAAAATTATGTGACACTTGAGGATGCCATCCACAAGGCCGAGAAGATTGAGCAACAATTAAAGAGAAAGGCAACCTTTAAGAGGTCCTCTACTGCACAAACTTCATCTTGGAGAGATAAAGGCAAGAAGGAAGGCTACTCCAACCAAAGAAATAAGTCTGACCGAGACACCACTAAGGTAAAAGAGGTAGTTCCTAACACTTCTAAACCTAGTTCTATTAAATGTTTTAAATGTCTAGGTCATGGTCACATAGCCTCAAATTGCCCAAACAAGAAGACGATGGTGATGAGAGCAGACGGAGTCATTACCAGTGAAGGATCCAACTCACCATCAAGTGATAGTGAAGTTTCCAACACAAGTGAATCGTCGCTATGAACAACCCGAGGAAGGTGATCTTCTCGATGGTCGACGAATGCTTAGTAATGTATGTAAGGAGCTTGACGAATCACAAAGGGAGAATATCTTCCACACTAGATGCACAATTGAAGGGAAGGTATGCTCTTTAATTATTGATAAGTAAAAATGTACTAACGTAGTAAGTACTAGGTTAGTAGATAAATTAAAATTGAAAACTTCTTCACATGTTAAACCTTACAAACTGCAATGGTTGAGTGAGAAAGGAGAGTTAGTAGTAGATAGGCAAGTTTTAATTTCTTTCATTATAGGGAGGTATAGTGATGAAGTGCTTTGTGATGTTGTGCCTATGGAGGCTTCGCACCTCTTGCTTGGTAGGCCTTGGCAGTTTGATAAACATGCCTTACATGATGGCGTTACCAATACTTACACTTTCTCTCATAAAGGAAAGAAAATTAATCTCAAACCATTATCACCAAAGGAGGTTTGTGAAGATCAAATCAAAATGAAAAGTAAAAGAGACCAAGAAAAGAAACTCTCTTTGGTTGATCAGACGAAACACCCCAAGGGTGGTCAGACGAAACACTCCAAGAGTGACCAGACGAAACACCCCAAAAGTGATCAGATGAAAGGAAAATCACACAATCTGAAACATGATAAGAGTGATAAAAAAGAGAGCTTCTTGGTTGAAAGAAAAGAATTAAAAAGAGATTACCTAGCTAGGAAAATGATGCTTCTTTGTGTTCCTAACCCTTTGATTTTAAGCACTAACTTTGTAGGGGATCAAGAAAGACTGGTGGCCTTACTGGAGGAGTTCCAAGATGTGTTTCCAAAAGACATACCTCATGGTCTGCCACCAATTCGGGGAATTGAGCACCAGATTGATCTGATTCCCGGTGCACCTCTACCAAATCGCCCAAGCTATAGGAGCTCTCCCCAAGAGAGCCATGAAATCCAGAAGCAAGTGCAAGAGCTGATGGATAAAGGGTGGGTGAAGGAGAGTCTATCCCCTTGCGCATCACCAGTGATCTTAGTGCCTAAGAAGGAGGGAACGTGGCGTATGTGTACAGACTGTAGGGCCATAAATAACATTACTATCAGGTACCGCCACCCTATTCCTAGGCTAGATGACTTGTTGGATGAACTGCATGATGCTTGTGTCTTTTCTAAAATAGATCTTAAAAGCGGTTACCATCAAATTTGGATGAAACAGGGCGATGAATGGAAAACTGCATTTAAGACTAAATTTGGCTTGTATGAATGGCTTGTTATGCCATTCGGATTATCTAATGCACCTAGTACTTTTATGAGACTCATGAATCATGTGTTAAGAGAATTTTTAGGAAAATTTGTTGTTGTATACTTTGATGATATATTGATTTACAGCAAAACTTTCCTTGAACATTTAACACATTTAAAGTTTGTCTTAGAAGTACTTAGAAGGGAGCGACTCTATGCCAACAAAGAAAAGTGCACCTTCTCAACCAAAGAAGGTAATATTTCTGGATATGTAGTGAGCTCCCAAGGAGTTCAAGTGGACGAGAGTAAGGTAAAAGCTATCCAAGAGTGGCCCACTCCTACCTGTGTTAAAGATGTTAGAAGTTTCCATGGACTAGCTAGTTTTTATAGGAGATTTGTTAAAGATTTCAGTACAATTGCATCTCCTTTAAATGAATTAATTAAAAAGGAAACTCAATTTGAATGGGGGCCTAAACAAGAACATGCTTTTCGAACTCTCAAGGAGAAATTGACCAATGCGCCTATTCTTGCTTTGCCTAATTTTAATATATCTTTTGAATTGAATGCGATGCCTCTAATGTAGGAATTGGAGCCGTGCGATACAAGGAGGACATCCCGTATCCTATTTCGAAAAAGCTCAAAGGGGCCCAAGTGAACTATTCAACATACGACAAAGAGATGTATGCCTTAGTACGCGCCTTCCAAGTGTGGCAACATTATCTCCTTCCCAAGGAATTCGTGGTGCACACTGATCATGAGGCTTTGAAGCACTTAAAAGGACAAGGAAAGCTGGGACAGAGGCATGCAAGATGGGTTGAATACATAGAGAAGTTTCCTTACGTCATTAAATATAAGCAAGGGGTAAATAATGTGGTAGCCGATGCACTTAGTAGGAGATATACTTTAATTGCTATGCTAGAAACTAAGATGCTTGGGTTTGAACATATCAAATGCTTATATGAACATGACATAGATTTTAGTGAAGTGTACATGATGTGTGCAAGAGGGGCTCATAAGGAATTCTTTAGGCATGAAGGATATCTTTTTAAAGGCAAAACCTTATGTGTGCCGAAGACTTCCTTAAGAGAACTACTCATTTGTGAAGCACATGAAGGGGGCATCATGGGACACTTTGGTATTGATAAGACTCTTGCTATATTACATGAACACTTTTATTGGCCACATATGAAAAAGGATGTTAGCAGGTTTGTGAATAAATG
Organism: Hylodesmum podocarpum; assembly: GCA_026586105.1. Classification (NCBI taxonomy): domain Eukaryota; kingdom Viridiplantae; phylum Streptophyta; class Magnoliopsida; order Fabales; family Fabaceae; genus Hylodesmum; species Hylodesmum podocarpum. The sequence goes on along the minus strand of JALJEV010000058.1, from coordinate 4,467,634 downwards.
CATAACATGTCATAGAGCAAAGTCTAGGGTCCAAAATCATGGGCTGTACACCCCTTTACCGATTCCAAACTCCCCTTGGATTGATATTTCTATGGATTTTGTACTTGGATTGCCCAGGTCCAAGAGGGGTATGGATGCTCTGTTTGTTGTTGTGTGTCGATTTTCTAAAATGGCTCATTTCATTGCTTGCCATAAGACAGACGATGCCACACACATAGCAAACTTATTCTTTAAAGAGGTGGTAAGGTTGCATGGTATGCCAAAGAGTATAGTGAGTGACAGGGACTCTAAATTTCTTAGCCACTTTTGGAGGACCCTCTGGAGCAAGCTTGGCACCAAACTATTGTTTTCTACCACTTGTCATCCACAGACGGATGGCCAAACTGAAGTGGTTAACAGGACATTGGGTCAACTTCTGAGGTGTTTTGTTAGGGGCAATGTGAAGTCTTGGGAGGAACATTTACCTTATATAGAATTTGCATATAACAGGGTGGTAAATGCTTCTACTAATTGTTCACCTTTTGAAACTGTGTATGGTTTTAACCCGCTGACTCCTCTTGATCTTGTGCCTATTCCACTTGAGTTTGCTTTGGATGTAGATGGAGCAAGTAAAGCCGAAAGAATAAAGTCTCTTCATGCAAAGATTAGAGAACGAATTCAAAAGAGGTACACTCAAGTAACGGCTAAAGCAAACCAGCACAAGAAGGATGTTCAATTCAAAGAAGGAGACTTGGTTTGGCTTCATCTGAGAAAAGAGAGATTTCCTAATCTTAGGGAATCCAAATTAATGCCTAGAGGAGATGGACCATTCAAAATCCTCAAGAAACTTGGACCTAACGCTTACAAACTTGACCTCCCTAACACTTCCATTGGTAGTAATTCCTTCAATGTTAGTGACTTATCTCCTTGTGTTGCGACGTTAGACGAATTAAACTTGGGGACAAGTTTGAATCAAGAAGGAGGGTTTGATGGAGGACCATCTGTGACAGGAAGAGTTACAAGAGCCATGCATAGAAGGATTCAAGAAGAAGTCGAGAAGCAACTCGAAAGCCAAGATTCAACTCAAGACTTCTCTTTAAATCGTAATAGGACCTGTATCCTTCTTTCGTCTGAAGCGGGGGAACGTTGTTCCGTCTGAGGCTTGCTCTTCCTTCGTCTGACTGATTAGATTGCGTCTGAATCAGAGGAAGAGATGTTCCGTCTGAGTGGGAAGATGTTCCGTCTGGAGCTTGCTTCATCTGAGGGGAACTTGATTCGTGTGATGATAGACCTTCTGGAGCTTGCTTCGTCTGAGTGAGAATTGTTTCGTCTGAGATAGTTTGTCTGAAACTTTCGTCTGAAGACTCAACAGACGATACTCCCTCGGACAGACGATACACCATGACAGACGCTTCACCGACAGACGAATGACTAAGGGCTTTTGTATGAAACTTTCGTCTGAAGACCCAACAGACGATACTCCCTCGGACAGACGATACACCGTGACAGACGCTTCACCGACAGACGGATGACTAAGGGCTGCTTGCATTTGGTTGTTCCGCTGTTAGCTATGTCATAATTAGTTATAATGATGTATTTTGAATAGAACTTGGCGAGCGAGCTAATTCCTACTGACACTAGTATAAATACTGCACACATTGTATTGTAAAGGACTTTTTTGGATGAATTGAAATTTGAATAAAGCTAAGAGCTTATTCTGTGAGAGCTTTCTCTCTTGAGTTCTTGTGAAGAACTTCGAATCTTATCAATGGCTTCTTGATCCATTGTGGCGATTCTACCTTGAGCTTATTGGCATTTGCCATGGCGCTTCCATTCCTAGTCTAATTCCGCTTGAACCTTTATTTTCTGATTACGTTCCAATTTTCCCCAAATTTTAAAGATAGAAACTCCGTTGAAGCATGAAGGTCCGAAAATCCGTACAATTCTCGTGAGGATTGTATCAGAACCGCCCCTATGCCTACATTGGATGCGTCACATTCAAGTTCAAAAGACATAGTAAAATTCGGCAAAGCTAGTATAGGTGAGTGTGTGAGTTTGTGTTTGAGCATATTGAAAGCCTCCTCTTGAAGAGGCCCCCGTGAAAACTTAGTGTCCTTCTTTACAAGTTCATTCAATGGACTAGCTATGGTGCTAAAGTCCTTAACAAAACGTCTATAAAAGCTAGCTAGACCATGAAAGCTTATTACCTCTTTAACACATGTTGGAGTGGGCCAATCTTTGATTGCTTGGATCTTCTCTTCATCTACCTCCACCCCTTTGGCACCCACCACGAAACCTAAGAAGACAACCTTCTCGGTTCCTATTACACATTTTTCTTTATTTGCATACAATTGTTCACTTCTAAGGACATCTAGCACATGCCTTAGGTGATTTACATGTTCTTGAAAATTTTTGCTATAGACTAATATATCATCAAAATAGACTACTACAAATTTTTCTAGAAAATTCCTTAAGACATGATTCATGAGTCTCATGAATGTACTAGGTGCGTTAGATAATCCAAAAGGCATTACTAACCACTCATATAATCCAAATTTAGTCTTAAAGGCGGTTTTCCACTCATTTCCTTCCTTCATTCTAATTTGATGGTAGCCGCTTTTAAGATCTATTTTGGAAAATATGGTGGATCCATGTAATTCATCTAATAGATCATCTAACCTAGGAATTGGATGTCTATATCTAATAGTAATATTATTTATTGCCCTACAATCGGTACACATGCGTCATGTACCCTCCTTCTTAGGAACCAAAATAATAGGTGAAGCACAAGGAGAAAGACTTTCCTTTACCCACCCTTTCTCCAAAAGTCCTTGAACTTGCTTCTCAATTTCATGTGACTCTTGTGGTGAAGTCCTATATGAAGGCTTGTTTGGCAATTGGGCTCCCGGTATGAGATCTATTTGGTGCTCTATCCCTCTTAGTGGAGGCAAGCCGTTGGGTAGCTCCAAGGGAAACACATCCTCATACTCTTTTACAAGCTCATCCATGTCTTTGGTGTCACCTACATGAGTATTACTCAAAATTAAAGGACTAGGCATACACAAAAACATAGATTTTCTAGCTAAGTATTCCCTTTTAATGTCCTTGCAAGTAACAAGTAAAGTCTCTTTACAAGCATTAGACAAAGTCCTTTTACAAGAATCCTTTTTATCTACTTTATTTCTAGATTTATTTACAACTTTCTTCAAGTCTTTTACTTTGATGTGGCTCTCGGTCAAGCCCTTGGAAGCCTTGGAACTCTCGGCCAAGCTTCCTTTCTCTTCTTGGGACCTTTTAACCTTCATTTTGACTTGGTTCTCACACACTTCCCTTGGGGAGAGAGGCCTTAGAAGTACCTTTCTACCTTCAAAGGAAAACAAATAGGTGTTAGCAAGACCATCATGGATAACATTCCTATCATATTGCCATGGCCTACCTAAAAGCATGTGGGTGGCTTCCATGGGTACAACATCACATAGAATGCTATCACAATACTTCCCAATAGAAAAATCTATCATACATTGTTTATCTACTCTTACTTCTCCATCTTCACTTAACCATTGCAACTTATAAGGTTTGACATGAGTTAAAGTTGGCAAGTTAAGTTTAGAAACAAGCCTCTCACTTACTACATTGGTACATGAACCACCATCTATGATTAAAGAACATACATTACCCTTTACCTTACATCTTGTATGGAAAATATTTTCCCTTTGGCTTTCATACATTTCATGGTTCAACTTTAGTAATCTTCTTACCATTAGTAAGTCACCTTCTTCGGCACCTTCACTTTGTGTGGAGTGGCCTTCATCTTCATCTCCTTTCTCACTTGAAGAATCTTGTGAGGACTCACTTGTGATGTCTTCTCCTCTTGTCACCATGGTTCTCTTGGTGGGGCATTGGGATGCAATGTGTCCTCTACCTAGACATTTAAAACACTTGATGTTACTAGTATTTAAAGGATTAGATGAAGATATTACCTCTTTGGGTTTTGTGAACTTTCAGTCATCCTTGGGATTAGGCCTTGGTGATGACTCTACTTTACCCTTGCCTTTCCAATTGGATGAACTAGGCATGGAAACCCTCTTGGCACTACTCCTCCTTTTGATTTGTGATTCAATCCTTTCGGCTAGGTGTATTGCTTCTTCAAGATATGAGTACCTTTGCAACTCCAATACATCTTGTATCTCACGGTTTAGACCATGCACAAACCGAGCCATGGTGGCTTCCAACCCCTCATCTAGGTGTGCTCTTAGCATGGTGATCTCAAGGTCTTTAAAGTACTCTTGCACACTTCTATTACCTTGGTATAGCCTTTGGAGTTTGTTGTGAAGATCTCTCATGTAGGTGGGTGGCACAAATCTTTCCTTCAAAGCATGCTTCATGGCCTCCCATGTGGTGACTCTTGGCCTAATGCACCCATACCCTCTATCTTGTTGATTCCACCATATCATGGCATAATCCTCAAACTCTAGGGTCACTAAGTGCAGCTTTTTCTCTTCACTCAACAAGGGATAGCTAGCAAATATTTGGTCCACCTTCATGGCCCAATCAAGGTAAGCTTCGGGTCCCTCATTCCTATTGAACTTTGGGATGTTCAACTTTACAAACCTTTCATCAAACCTCTCCTCTTCAATCCTTTGGTTCCTTCTATATCCTTGGTTGCCCCTTGTACCTTCACGGCCAGCCCCTCTCCCACCTCTTCTCTCATGGTTAAAAGGGTCATGCTCATGGTCATGGTCTCTCTAAGGGTTCCCCACATCACTACCAATGGAAGTTCTAGGTTCTCTCCCTCTATGGCTCCTCCTTTCTCCCTCTTCTTCATGGATCCTCTCATGCCCACTCCTCCTTTCCCTCCGTTCACCCTCATTAGTTAGAGATCTTTCCCTCTCTTGATTCTCCCTCTTAGTTCTTTCCTCACTCTCCCTCAATCTAGCATCCATTCTCTCCATCACCAAGTTCAAAATGTTTTGTGTTCTCGGTGACAACTCTTGTCCAACACTAGGTGGACTTGCCATGGCTGCAAGGAAAGGGTTAGTATACAAGAAAACAAGGAAAACAATAAACCTCACAAGCCCTCTCTTAAGTGTTTACACTCACTACTCGTGTATCACACAAAAATCGGCTTTTTCTCTAATGAGTCTCTCTTGCCTTTTACCACTCTTCTCCTATGTTCACTTAGAAAGTATCCTCTAATCAATCATCAAGGCTCTTATGCATACCATTATGAAATAGGAACGGTACCAAACTAGGATTAAGAAGGCCAAGAAGACAAAACTCTAGGACAAAACCAAGGATTCTAAAGAAGACAAGCAATAAAAAGCTCAAAATGAAATGAATGGCTACTCAAATTGTGGAGGAACTTTAATGAGACAATGGCACATAATAGGGCAGCAAAATATCATATAAAAGCCCAAGGAAACATTTCAAAACAGAGGCATATCATGAGGCATTCAAAACTGGACAGCAAGCACTCAAACCAAATAGAAACCGAAATTAGAAACCGATTTCAGCAAAAATGTATTAGACCGATTTTTGCCTAGTTTCTATACTTTGCTAACTATCATGCTTCTCATGCCAAAATAAATTAAAAGCATATATGTGCAATACAAAAATATGTCCAGCAAGGTGCAGTAACTTGAAGAAAAAGAAAATTACATGTAAAGAACCAAAAGATACACAATTCACTAGGAAGCTCAAAACTAGAATTTCAACTAGAATGGTGTAGGTTCTTTCCTAGGCCCAATGGTGTTTCTTTTGTGTAACTCTTTTCTTTTTCACTTTCTTTTGTTCTTATGTTGCAGTACCTTTCTTTTCTTTTCACTTTTCTATGGTTCTCAATTTTCACTTATTTCTTGAACCACTACTTTTCAATACTAGTTTTTCTTTTCACTTGTTTTTCTTTCTCTTCTCTTTTCTTTCTTTTGATTTGATTCTTTTTCTTTTGATATGCTATGGCTGGACCGAAACCTCTAAGGGGATCTAAGAGCCACTTCTAGGTTCAATTCTAGCTTATCATAGCCATTACAAGAACTAACCAAAATTACAAAGCAAGTAGTAATCTAAAAATTTCTAAGAATCAAAGATCATGCAAGCCTACACTAGTAAATGTTCCTAGCACTTATAAATCATGTAATACATGTATGGAAGATTAAAGTGCAGTACCAAACCAGTAAGCATGCCTCACGGTACAGTGGAAAACAAAACTAAACAAGATCCTAATGGCATACATGAATCAGAACTTGCAAAAGAAAATTCATGGTATTCAAGGGAATCAAAATTGCAAGCTATTAAAAATGTATTCAAAGAAAAATGATGGAACATGTCAAGATGAGCTACGGCCTAATGCAGTAACCAAAAGAAGAAAAACATGCTCCAACTCAAGACTAAGACTATGACAACTCAAAGGAATCAACACAAGCTACTCTATGAAAGAAAGACTCTAAAGATGGAAGAACACCAAGAAACTCAAGACTCATGGAAGACTCAATTACTAACCAGTTGTGATGAACCCAATGGTGAAGACAACAAGCTCTAGATACCACTTGATGAAGGTGCTCTTGAAGGAAGATCCAAAGCCACTTCGGAATGCCCCAATCTAGCCTTCACCGTGAGCATCACCATGGAAGCCAAGCCAAAGATGTCTCGGCCATGGAAGTATTTAAGGGCTTTTGGTGTTTAGAAAACAAGGTAGAAAATGGTTAAGGTGAGGAATGGTGGTGGCGCCAAGGAGGAGACTCCTATAAGCCTAGGAGGAACCGCCACAATGGTTGAAAGAGGCCATTGATGAGATTCAAGGAATTTCCCTAAGGAAACAAGAGAGATTCTCTCTACAAAGCTTAAAGCTATTTCATTCAATTTTCATCAAAAGTGTTTTACATGGTTCGGCCAAGGGCTTATATAAGCATGCCTTGCTTGGCTCTCAAGTAAGCTAAACTATGGTTAAGCCTAAACTCTACACTAACCTCTAATTAACTAAGGCTAACCGAAATCTTAGGTTGTTAGCCGTGAGCCAATGGGAAGAGAGTGAGCACATGGGCTTCACATGGTGGCACATGGGTGCACATGGCTTTGCCCCCTTGATCTGAGCCATGTGATGCTCCATGTCACTAATCCGTGCCTAATTAGGATTGAGGGAGGAGATCTTCTAATCAAGTGAAGGCATGGATCCTAAGTTTGTTTAGAAGCCCTTCCTTAATTCTAACTAGCTAAGACTTCACACAATTTTTCCTAGTTTTCGAAAAGGTTGTTGTGTGAATCCTATAGGACTTGTCTTCCTATTAGCCTAGGGACAACCGAGGGCTTTGGACCCCTTAGCACACAAGTACCCTAGTCTATGCCATAGAACTTTGTTCATACATGTTTACAAGAAGGTTACAAGTGAGATATCCTATGCTATCAGCTTCTTGGTCTTGGAGTTTTCCTACTTCTTCTAGTTTTCGTTGCATGCTTCTAGTGATCCTCCTTGATGTTCCTACATCACAAGCAATCTAGAAACTCTTTTAAAACCAAAAATGTTGTTTCAACTTCTAGACCACTTGAGCTATTGCACATGGATCTATTTGGACCCTCTAGAACTGCTAGTTTGGGTGGAAACCTATATGGACTGGTTTTGGTAGATGACTACTCTCATTTTGCTTGGGTTACATTTATACCAAGTAAAGACAATGCCTTCAAAGTTTTCAAAATTATTGCCAAAAGGATACAAAACGAAAAAGATTTGAAAATCAAGTCTCTTAGGAGTGATCATGGAGGTGAATTTGAAAATGAATCTTTTGAAAAATTTTGTGAAAAATATGGAATCGATCACAACTTTTCCGCTCCAAGAACTCCGCAACAAAACGGGGTTGTTGAGAGGAAAAACAGATCTTTAATAGAATTAGCTAGAGCTATGTTAAGTGAGAATGCTCTGCCTAAACACTTTTGGGCTGATGCAGTTTCCACTGCTTGCTATGTTCTAAACAGAATTGTGATTCGTCCTATTTTAAAGAAAACCCCCTATGAACTCTATAAGGACAAGAAGCCCAATATCTCTCATTTTAGGGTATTCGGGTGCAATTGTTTTGTTCTGAATAATGGCAAAGAGCCTTTTGGTAAGTTTGACGCCAAGGCGGATGAGGGTGTGTTTAATGGGTATTCATCAACTGGTAAAGCATACAGAGTTTTCAATAAAAGGAGAATGTGCATTTAGGAATCTGTGCATGTAAAGTTTGATGAATTTAACAATCCCCAAAAGGGAAGTGTTTTTGTTGATGATGATGAGAATACAGGTGAAGACAACAGTAGCAAACCACAAGTACAGCAAGATCCACCAACCATTTCTCATGATCTGCCAAGAGAATGGAGGAAACCAAGGAATCTTTCTCTTGACAACATCATTGGTGACATCCACAAGGGAGTATCCACTAGATCCTCCCATAATATGTTCTGTGATGATTATGCTTTTGTATCTCAATTTGAACCCTCTTGTGTTGATGATGCTATAAATGATGAATTTTGGATGAATGTTATGCATGAGGAGTTAAATCAATTTAAAAGGAATGACGTTTGAGAGTTAGTACCTTTTAATAGAGATACGAATCTAATTGGAACAAAATGGGTGTTTAAGAATAAGATAGGTGAGAATGGAATTGTGGTTAGGAATAAGGCAAGACTAGTAGCTAAGGGTTATAATCAACAAGAAGGAATAGATTTTGATGAAACATATGCCTCTGTTGCTAGATTAGAAGCTGTAAGAGTATTACTTGCTTTTTTTTGCCTGCATTCATGATTTTAAGTCAAGCTGAGATGGATGTTAAAAGTGCGTTCTTAAATGGCTACATCAACGAGGAAGTCTTTGTTTCATAACCTCCTGGTTTCACTGACTTGATTACCCGAGCATGTGTACAAGCTAAAGAAGGCCCTCTATGGTCCAAGCAAGCCCCCAGACAATGGTATGAAAGGTTAAGTAAATTTCTTTTGTCAAAAGGGTTCGACAGAGGTAATGTTGACAAAACTCTTTTCATTAGGAGGAAGTCTAACAGTATTTTATTGGTCCAAGTGTATGTTGATGATATCATTTTTGGATCAACTAATCAATCTTTGTGTAAAGAATTTGTGGCTAGCATGCAGGGTGAGTTTGACATGTCTATGATGGGAGAACTCAAATTCTTCCTAGGACTGCAAGTCAAGCAACTGAAAGAAGGAATCTTTATACATCAAGCGAAGTACACTAAAGAATTGCTGAAGAAATTCGACATGGAGAGTTGTAAGATCTCTAATATCCCTATGTCAACTAATCTCTTTTTAGATAATGATGCTATAGGACAGTGAGTGGACCATACAAAGTACAGAGGGATCATTGGATCACTCTTGTATCTCACAAATGAGCGGACGATATAATGTTCAGTGTTTGTGTTTGTGCGCGATTTCAATCTGCACCAAAACAATCACACATGACTGCTGTGAAGAAAATTCTGAAGTACCTCAAAGGAACAACGAACTGTGGTTTGTGGTATCCCAAAGGTACGTCCCCTACCCTAGTTGGTTTTAGTGATTCAGATTTTGCAGGTTGCAAAACAGATAGAAAGAGCACGAGTGGTGTATGTCACTTATTTGGAGAAAGCTTAGTCTCATGGTACAGCAAGAAACAAGCATGTGTTGCTCTATCAACAGCAGAAGCAGAGTATGTTGCTGCGGGTAGTTGTTGTGTTCAAACCATCTAGTTGAAGCAACAACTTGAGGATTTTGGACTAAAGCTTGATCACATTCCTATCAATTGTGACAATACAAGTGCCATCAGTATCACGAAGAACCCGGTTTTGCACTCAAGAACAAAGCATATCGAGGTGCGTCATCATTTCTTAAGGGATCATGTTGAGAAAGGTGACTGTGATGTGGAGTTCATTGAAATGGAGAACCAACTCGCGGATATCTTCACAAAGTCTCTACCTAAGGAGAGATTCTTCAAACTTAGAGCCAATCTTGGTATACTAAGTGAGGAACATCTCTCATGAATTCTCTAAATATGGTAAGTTGGATCATTCATGGTGCTCCAACAAGGTATGAGTTCATTACATTACATAGTCATGATCAATACACTTTCAAAACATGTAAAATCAAGTGTTTTCAACCTTTCTGATATAGATAATCGATTACCACGATGTTAAAACTTGTTTTTCCAGAAATTGGGCCTCTAGAGTAATCGATTACCATGCCTGGTTAATCGATTACCTCGACCCCTGTTTTCAACCTTTTTTTGGATTACTCTCTGGAGTAATCGATTACCACTCATGGGTAATTGATTACCTCTGCTACTGAGAGTGTTTTTCAAAGTTCTTTTTGGAATTGGGCTTAATCGATTACATGTTCTTAGAGTCCAATACTTTGTTCATTGAATCTAACCTTAATTGTGGAGTCTTTATAAGTGTTTTTCAGGAATTGGGTTTCACTCTCTCACCTCACAAACCCTAGAAACCCCTTCTCCCTCTAGAAAACCCCTTTCATCTACTTCATCTTCTCCACCACCATCAACCATGGAAGAACAAAGGAAAGGCAAACGGATCAAGCATGTGGGTCACAAACCCAAGCCATGGACTTCGCCCCATTCGAAGAAGGGTGAATCCTCTTCCAAGAGGAAGAATCTCACACCTCCGGGAGAAGCTGTGGAGCGCCCTATCAACCTGTTGTTCACTTCAACTGCACAGGAATCACGCTTTTATGGAGATTTCGCCAACAAGGAACTCATTCCGGTGAAGATTTTGGACCTCCGATGGCTGGATGCACAAGGGTTCACATTTCACTCTCTGCTTCGTGATCAGAACCTTGAGAAATTTGTTGGTCTGAAGGGTTTCATATACCCCGATCTGGTGAGAGTTTTCTACTCCAACCTCCGACCACACCAAGCCACCGGAAAGGTAATTTCTGAGGTAAAGGGCAAACCCATGATTCTTACTCGTGATATATTTTTCCATTTTGCTGGATTTAAAGATGAAGGTATTCGACCTACGATTGAGCACTTGCAAGCACAAGGAATCGAGCTTCACAAGGACTCTTTCTTCATGGGCCTGCTCAAAAATCCCGAAATGTGGGAAGTTCGAAAAGGCTAAAGAAAGGAGCGTGGGAAGAAGATAACTTACAACACCGCGGGTCGAACGCCGACGATCGTCTTCTCCACTACACAATTTGGCGGATTCTCGTCGCAAGAGGAACCAATCATGCTCAGATCAATGAGGAGGATATGGTAATGATGGCAGCGTTGAAAAATGGCATTCAAGTCGATTGGGCACATGTTGTGATGGACAACATGCTCAAGACTAGAAGGCTATTTGATAACAAATACCCCTATTCTCTGTTTATTTCACGTTTGCTTGAGCATTTTCAGGTTGATACCACAAATGAGAACAAAGATTTGGTGAAGGACATTCACATCATTGGAGACAAAGCGTTGAAAATGATGCGTTTGACAAAGACTGATGTTGGATGGGTGCCAAGGGAAGAAGCACCACAACAACAACAAACAGAAGCTGCAACCAATCCACCTTCTGATGATGATGATTCGGCGGCTGGGGAGTACATCCCTAAATCCCGTTTTGAATCAATTGTCATTGATCGGATTGATGAGCTGGAAGCTACCACCGCCAAAAGATTGGACGAGATGGAGGCTACAAACAATGCCCGCTTCTTGGATCTCAAGGAGTCGCTGAGTCCCTTCATACTGCTTTGATACTCTCTAGTATTCCCTTCTTATCACTTCTCTCTTTTGCTTATTGATATACCAAATAGGGGGAGAATGTCTATAGGTTATCCTAGATAGGGGGAGTATTGAATAGCATTTGATTTGTGCTTAATTGATCATATTTCTAGCGTTGTTGGGTAGAAAAGAGTTAGGCTCTACTCTGTTTAAACTATTAATCTCTATGCAACATTTGTTCTGAACAATATGGATATTTGGATTTGAACATTCGATTTGGTTATAATATTTTGTTTTGTTAATCGCGTTATGTTTTATATTCCGATTCTGTTTTTTTTAAATTCTTCTGGTCTTGGTCTATGATTGTGAATTGAATCATGTCTTATATTTCTGTATGGATGACTCTATTTGCTGATTGATAGTATAATGCTCTGATTAAAATAGATTGTACAGTGAATCTGCAATGCATATCTTGTGTATTTGGAAATCTCTAACAATTGCGGATTCTTAGAAGATCAACACACATCCTAAACTTCTAGGAAAACCTTGGTTGAGATTTGGTACATCAAAACCAAAAAGGGGGAGATTGTTGGACTTAAAGCTTGAAGGTGCTTTGGTGTCTCTCTTGGTGTTTTGTTTTTGATGCTTTGTAATTTTGGTTTTCTTAGATGAAATGTAATTAGGAGTTTCCTATGTATTAATTGTTTAGTTTAGGCATGTATGTGGTTGTTCTTTGTTTGAATGCCCTGGAGAGCTTGGCAATCTTATGTGATTTCTCATGTGTCAAATGTTTGATTTCCCTCTCTAAAATATTTTGAAAATGTCTTTGGTAACCAACTGAGGTAATAGATTACCAACGAAAGGTAGTTAACTACCAACAAGTAATCAACTACCAACATGAGGTAACAGAGTGTGGGAATGCATTTGCCATTTGAGTAATCGATTACCCCGGTTAATCGATTACCATGGGCCAAAATCACCTAGGAAATCCTCCTCACCGGTTTAATCGATTACCGACTTTTCCGCGATCGATTACCCCATCAAAAAGTCATTAAGTTGCCTAAATTGAGTTTTTAATTGAACCTATAAATACTCTTATTTCGAAAATCAATAACACTTCTTGGAATACAAGTTTTAGAAAAGTTCATACACTTTCATATTCTCTCTAAACTGAGTTCATCATCTTCTCCAAGAAACTCATAAAGAACTTCAAGAGTTCATCAACAAGTTTTCATAAAAAGGCAAACTTGATTCTTATTTTTGACTGGGTGGCATTCATAGAGTTGTTATTTGTGATCAGATCTACACTTCAGGTGTTCTCTAAACTGATCTTTTATTTACCTATTTTGATTTCTGGGTTATTACTCTAGGAGAGAGGTCTCTCTGAATAGAGTAAGGATATTTGAGAAGTGTTTTCTCAAAGGTTTGATCTTGGGTGTGCCAAGGTCAGGGAAGAACTGTTCCTTGGGTCAAAGGACAGGTTTTTGGGTGTTTTGATTTTGTTTTTATGTTGCTTGTTGCAGAGTGAATGTAAAAGAACACAAAATGGATCATTTGATAGTGGAAGACCGATCGCAACAGTTGTTGGGTTGGGACTGGATGTAGGTGATAAGTGCTAAATTATACATGTTTTCCAAGGTGTTTTCAGTCCATTTCCATCTATTTTCAGTATGTTTAGTCATAGTTTAGACAAGAAAGCAGTAAAAATATCATATTTGTCTAATGTTAGTCTTTGATTTAGTGTTTTGTTAGTTTTATAGAATTTTCGTGTATTTTTAAGTCATTTTATCCATTTTCTTGTTAATTGTAGATTGATTGAAGAGAAGATAGAAGCTTGGAAGGAAAGCCCACGAACATGAGACGAACAAATCCCATTGAAGCAAGAAAGTCCGTCCAATTCGTGCAAAGTCCCTCAAGGCTTGCATTAAATGAAGTGCAAGTGGTAATCATATGTATCGTCTGTGGAGGAATCGTCTGTAAGAATCATCCAGGGGAATCGTCTGTCTCATCTGAGAAAGACACCCGTGAGTATCATCTGCTGCGACAATGACCAGAAAACAAGCATCAAGCCTCGGACGCAACTGCATCAGACCAAGAGAGTAGAGCAAACCAAACCTCAAGTTGAGCATCCAAAGTCGTTAAAATGATATCGTCTCGTCAAGACGCGCCAAGGCGCACTCATGGGACGCTTCATGCTCGCTGCGGCAAAAATACGCGAGGCGCACTCGGGGCGCGCTCATGCCACTCTCAATTAGTCAAGCGCGCTCAGGGACGCGTCTCGTGCCTTATGGAAGCTCAAATGAAGGGATTAAGACGCAAGAACTCTTGTTCCGTCTGATGGGTTGTTCCGTCTATACTTGATTCATCTGAGTTGTTCATCTATGCTTATTTCATCTGAAGAGCTACTCTGTCTATGCGTGCTTCTTAGGGAGTTACTTCGTCTGTACTAGTAGTCTCCAAGTTACTTCGTCTGTACCAGTATTATCCGAGTTACTTCGTCTGTGCTTAATTCGTCTGAGAGTGTTTCGTCTATGCTTACTTCATCTGAGTTCATATAGACGAAGCCAAGACAGGCGGTACGAAGCCTCGTCAGACGAAAGATCTCACAGACGAAAGATCTCACAGACGGAAGAACACTTAGAATGCAAGATTGCTCAATTTGTGCACTTCTCGAGACTTGCAGCAAAGTAAATAAAAGTCATGGTCATCTCAGATCGTCGAGGGAATTAACCGAAGTATTTTCTGAAGGAATCAATTGAAGGTTTCATCAGACGGAAGCAATAATTTGCAGTTGCAGTTGCCACGCTGTCAGAATCAAGCAAGTCAATGTATTCAAACTATCACAATGCACCTGGACGTAATTCTAGTAAATGGGAGCACACTTCCTCATCTATAAAAGGATATCTTGGGCGCGAAAAAGGGGATTCGAATTGTAGATCCATAACTAACATTTTTCGCCATTACTGTTTTTTTCCTTCTCTTGCGAGTTTCTCTCGTTTTTCTCTTCTCCACTTCCGTTTTCCTTCTCTCTCCATCAACCTTGAGATTCCTGAGTTTGTGAGTTGCGAAAGCATAATCAAGCAATTATGGAGCTTCTCTGGTGTTTGATTTCTGTTTTGTTTCTTTCTTTTCTCATTTCCATGTTAGGCTAAATTCTGCAGTTAGGAATGGGGATGTTGATTTCAGAATTCTTGTAATGAATTTCTTCTGTTAATCCAAGTATAATTCCACTAAATTGATTGATCTCTTCCCTGCTTAATGCTTATTCTTGAGATTTAATTCATGAAACTCAAATAGAGATAGAGATATTAATGTTTGATTGAATTGAACTCTATCTTGAGAATTTGTATCTCGTGTCAACTATGAGATCGAGAGATGAATAGTTGAAGAAGGAGAGGAAATGTATCACTATAGTAGTGCATGAGTCTAGAGATAGAACTTGCATATTATGAGATGTTGTAACGAATTCATCTGTTCGCTTCTTGAATGAATCTCTGTTTTCACCTAAGAGATTAGGGATGATAGTAGGCATTCAAAGGGACTAAGACCTAGAGATAGGATTAGTCTACGGTATCACGAATTCTAGTCTCCAATTGAGTGAGATTTGCTAGATTAACATAGGAAGTAGTTACTTGAGGAAGGAATCAACTGAACCAATTCCCTAACTGTATTTCATCATCTCTGAAACTTAAACATTTACTTGCTTCTTTACTTTACAGTATTACTTTATTTTACACAATAGCTTAGTTTTACATACATCATTCATTCCCTGATTCGTCCTAATAGCAAAGCATGTTGAGCATTTGGTAATTCACAATCAGTCTCTGTGGTTCGACAACCTTTTCTCACTATTTCTAAACTTGTGACGACCGGTACACTTGCCGAAAGATTGACACATACATACATACTTTTATAGTCAACAGTAGGCAGTGGGCCGAACCAGTATAAATCATTGTGCACTCTTCTTCTTCCTTATACTCTTTACCGTTTACCTTACAATGCTGTTATCACTGTTTAATTTCTGCAATTTGTTCGGTATTTAACTCGGTAATTGACTCGGTAATCAACTAAAACTGGAACAGTTAGATACTGACATTAATTACGCTGTATACTGATTACTAACGTGTTTCTGATTATTCCTTTTGGTATTTCCGCTGTGTATCTTTGATATTTCCTGTTTATCTGTCTCATCTATTGATGGGTAATCAAGAATAGTTTTGTTTGAATTAAAAGGAATTAGAAACTCGCGAAATTGGGCTATAGTGGAACTAGAATCTATTCAGCCCCCCTCTAGATTCACCCGTAGGGACCATTAGAGACATACGAATGACTTCAAATTTGAGGAGTCATCTTCCGTCTGTGTTCGTTGCGTCTGACTTGATGTTCCGTCTGTGGATGTTCCGTCTGTCTTGTAATAATCAAAACTTTAGAGATGTTAATCATCTTGATCTAACAGAATTAGTCTTACTTGCTACCCAAGCAAGGAATTGTGTATAAATAGGCCAAAAACGAAATTGTATAGAACTTTTGACCAATTTTGATTGAAATAAGATTTGAGCTTTTGAGAGATAGTTCTTTTGTTCCTTTAGGGAAATTCCTTGAATCTTATCAGTGACATCTTGCTTCAATTGTGGCGGTTTCTCCTAGGCTTATAAGATCATCTCCTTGGCGCCACTCATCCATCTCTTACCTATTCCGCTTTGTTTTGATTTCTAAACACCAAAACACCTTAAACACCTCCTTTGGCCGAGACACTTGTCTTGGATTTCCTTGGTGATCTTTGGTTTGAAGACTAGATTGGGACAACGTGCAACCTCTTTGGATCATCCCCCAAGGTGGCCTCTATCAAAAACCATGTGTCGATAACTCTCGTTTAAGAGTTATCAATTACGATAAAGTGTACTTCCGTGCACGACTATTGACCCTGACGAAAATTGTAAAACTTTCCTTAGTAAGAGTGTCAGGTGACGTCTACTTTTAGGCTATACCTCTCAATCTTTTGATGGAACCACAATGCATTATTGAAGTGTTGAGTAAGGAGCATACATTATATTGTAGTTACTTTATATGTGAATGATTGATGTGTCTTCTGTGGTGTTATACATCATTTGAGGTGTAATGTTGTGTTTGAAAGTGTGGTATGAAATATCCTTTCATGGATGCTTAGTGTTATATATTTATACATGGACATTTTTGTCACTACTTCACCAGATCTCATCTCAAAAACTTCAAATTCTCTACGAAGAGCATGAAGATGAGACCTTTTGACCTTTGTATTTCCATCAAACTTTTTCTTCGTAACATCCAATATATCTTTAGAAGAGTCCTTCTTGAGAATGGTGTCGAGGTAGTTTGATCAATCACCTAAAAGAGATAGTTCTTTCCTTTAAGATCTTTTATTTTCATCTCATTGTTCTTCTTTTGCTTATGTATATAACGTTTTGCTTGTTGTTGCAACATAGTCAGGCTCAATTAGTTCCCAATATTCTTTAGATTGAACAAAATTTTCCACTAACATGTTCTGATGGTCATATTAACCATCAAAATGTGGAATGGTTGTCTGTACGAAGCATCTTTCTATAGTCATTTTCATGTGCTACTAGAAGAATTCAAAGACTTCAAAGACTGTTGCTTTGATGTATCATGCCCACAGGAGGCTTTGATACCATGTTGTTGAGAACTTTTATCTAAAAATGAATTCAATAGTAAGAACACAACAAACTGAATATTAAAGAAATGACTCAAGTTTATTAGCAGTAGCCTTGGCTTAAATAGTTAATCAATACACGTTTACTTTACAACTAGAAAATAGTACATTTAGCAAAAACAAAGGCTGTTGGTAACAGAAATGGAAAATAGCTATAATTCAAATCAAGATAAATACTCCTAAAGACCAGGACTTCTTGGTAAACCAATACAATATACTCCTTCAATAAACACAACTTGTTTAAGAATATGCAAGTACCCTAACATCCATTGAAGAGTTGAAAATAGATGAAGGTGAGTAAGGGAAAGATGAAGGTTTTGTCAATCAGACTGCAATTGAATAAAAATAATGAGCAAGGAGAAAATCACGTGAATGTAAATCAACTTTATCTTTACGTGAATGTAAATATCAAAAAATAAAGGGTCAAAAACGATGGTCAAAGGAGAGAATGAAGAAGAAAATATATCAGAGGAGGGGTTTCTTAGAAACGGTGGTAAGAAGAAATTCATAAGAATTAAAAAAAAAAAAATTAAAACGAGAGGGAGTGGAAGAAGATTTTGAGTTTGATTATGGTATCTGATTGTGTTAATTATTATAATATATTTTTATTAAATACTTTTTATTTATTTAATTATTGAAGAAGATATAACATATTATACATAAATTTGGGATAAAATGGTCGAAGAAAGATGAAAAACAAATAGTTATAAAAGTGAATATATCCTCTTTAAAATCGTTATAAATATGGATGTATGATCTTATATTATGTTATACTATATTATATTTGTTTATAATTGAATTACAAATAAATATGTTATCTAATATTATGTTATTTTATTTTATTTTATCTTATTTCTATATTTTAAATGTTATTATATCTTAAAATTTGTAGTTAGAGATAATATATAGTAGTATTCTGTTTTCAGGAAAATTAATTATATCTATATTTAAATAAAAAATAATAATAAGGAAATTAAAACTCAATAATAAATTAATTTTTCTCAAGAGAAATTTTTAATAAGAAATCAATTTAAAACTCAATGAGGAAATTAAAACTCAATGAGAAATCAATTTTAAGGGAAATTTTTAATTACTCATTTGTTCTCTTATTTGTTGCTGAAATTTTTATTTATTTATTATTATTTTTCATAAAATCTGTTGTATTAATCTATTGAATATTCTAAAACAACTGTTGTGTTGAATTTGTTTTACTTTCTTAAACGAAATTTGTATTTGATAATGTTATAAAATATGTTCAATTCTATTTGTTATAAATGAAATTTAAACTTATTTTCTATATTTATATTATTTGTACTTTAAATTTTAATTTTCATAATTTTGAGACTTTTTAATATTTTTTAAATTTTATTGAATTTGAATTTATAAATTTTTTGTATTTATTGGACTAATGGGTAGTATGAGGATCTATGGGGGCGAAAACAAAAATCCCTCACAATCAATGGAAATGAAGATGGACGAGAGTCAGGGACAAAAATGGAGACAGGAAAATACTCCCTACTTACGGACCACCACCCCTCCCATTAACATTCTTAGTAGAATGGTTATAATTGAATAGACTATTTAGTTTTTTTCTTTGAACATTTAATTAAGGCAATTACATACCTTCGTTGATACCAAATTAATATAAATATTATGTTTCTTTACATGTTAGATTTTCTCCAAGCTTCAATATTTAAAGCTCATTTTAAAGGATTTGAAGATTTATAGATAACCGGATACTATGAATTTTTTTGTGGTTATAATTTTATAATATTACAAATAAGAATATCACAATAGCTAGATAAATTATAATATGTTATTAATATAGGCTCATGCATGTAGATATCTAAAATATTAATTTTTATTCTAATTTAATATGTAAATTTTATAATAGTTTTATTTTAATATTTATATATTATAAGTGGAACTTGTTACATATATATATATATATATATATATATATATATATATATATATATGTATAATTTCTCATGTATTTTATGTGTACTTTAGACGTGAGTTATGCATTTAAAATTGAGATTTTATTTAAATTTAGATATGAATATTTTGTAGACTTTCATAATCTTTAATGTAAGATGGATAATATTTATTTCTTTTAATTTTTTATCTGAAATTATAATTAAGAAAATATCAACCATGAGCCGGCAAGTTTTAGCCCATGGGTGGGTGCAAGCCAAGTTTTCATTACTCATATTTACATTCCTCTACCAACGCAGACAGGTCCTAAACGACTCTTACACCTAATCCTAATTCTGTTCATTTTATACAATACTGAGTAGCATTCTTTTAATTAGAAAAAAGATGTATAAATATATATTAGATAATTGTATGAAGAGTAGCTCAACCCATATATGCCAATTGGCAGAACATATATAACTAGACTTTCAAAAATATTTTATTTACTAATAATATTTCTAAAAATAAACAAATATTACCTTATAAATAACAGTACGTTATTAATTAAGAATGATTAATATTTTCTCATGGAAAAAAAAACCATTCTATTACATAGATTTTCACTAATTATTAATTAAAATTATCTATTGTAACAAAATTTTCACTAAATATAAAATAATTTTATGCATATATAGACATTAGACCGACCGTGCGTGATATAAAACATGGGGTCTTATTGCGGAAACAAAATACAAAATGTTAGGGGTTCTGATTTCTCTATTTGATGATGCAAAAGTTAATAAGCCTTGTAAAAGGAGAAAGTATAACTTCAAAGAAAATGGGATTAATTAGAAAAAATGATAGAAGTGGGACATCCTTAAAGAGAAGGAAAAGAGAATGAAGATAATCTCCATGAAGTAGAGTAGTCCAACTTTTGAATGCCATAGCTGTGGGAAGCACAACTAATCTGATGAGAACCATTATTGACTTAAAGCTACAGCATGTGGACCAAAAAAATGAAGATATGATGTGGAAAAAGATCAAGAATTAATGTGATGATAAAATTTAATATGAAGATTATACAGTTGAAACTTAGCAGGTATATATATTTATCAGTTCCTCCCTTGAGTATTTGAACTTTCTGAAGTTATAACTACTCCACCTGCTGCCTCAGAAGAGGTACGTTGCTGAGTCTGTGAATCTGATCATAACCAACCATAATAAAACAATAGTCACATTGTGTTCAACAATGAAATTATGAAGAATATTTATGAATAATAATTATCAACTAATAATCTCTATACATTAGACTACTTCTTATCAAACCATGGAGGATCTAATGATCAGGAATTATAATAATATTAGTAAGGTTTTATGTTTGAATTTTATCGCCTTTGCAAAAAAAAAAAAAAAAAAAAAAAAAAAAAAAAAAAAAAAAAAAAAAAAAAAAAAAAAACTAATTGATACTACTGTTTATGATATTTGGCATGTAAACAGATCACTATGAGGAGAACCTTCCACACTCATTAGTGTGTGTTTGTTGGAGGAAGTGAAAAGTAAAAAATTCAAACACTGGTACTAAATAAAAATACAGTGAGATAGTACAGTTATGATTTACACTACTTGTTTAATAAAACACAGTTTACTTCAATTCATTTTCATACATTAGTAGCAAAATGTAGTATATTGAGAGTTCATGCAAATTATATTCATAAAATATTATCAACATTGATTTCAAACCCTCATAGTTTCCCTTTAAATTATTATCGTTGCAAATATTTGTTTGTTTATAAATACATATTCATTCTCTTATTTTGATAATATAGGATTTTGTTTGTATTCTAAACAGAAGAAAAAAAATACTTTTTTTTTTCTCAATGAATTGAATATAGAAAATATATAAAATTCATAGCAAAAGTTATATTCCAATAGGTGAAGAAATTGAGAAAACATAGAGATTGATACTTGACCTAGCTGAAGAAAAAAGTTAATTTGTTTTGGTTACTACATTTGTTTAATATTAAGAAAAAGTTACAGCAGTGGTTGTATTCAACATGCATTGTGGGCCAATGCATGAATGCAAGACCATTTGACTGGTTCTTTAAAGAATTTAACCACTACAATTTTTTTTTCCTACTGAAACCACATGCATGCACTGTTACTTTACATGATGACCCTCTCTCTTCCTCTGTCGTGACTTTCTTCTGCATTGACCCATACATTATACGGTTTCATGGCACAACCGAGACAGCTCACTCACATGGGGTTGGGGTTGCCCATGTGGACCCCTATGGCCACATGTTACAGCCAAATCATAATATATATTGTGTGTCAGTAAGTGCATCATAATTCATAAATCTCTGTGCACCTCCCTCTTTCACCCCACTCTCCTGTGTGACCATGTGTGTGCACATATTTAAGTGTCACACACATAAACTACAAGGTGAGCACATTCAATTTCGAGAGGGTAATTAAACTTAAAATCAAACTAATCTAGTGTTTCCAATATTGATGTAATTGGTTTTGAAACAAAATGATTTGTTTTGATTTCTTTAAATACACAGTAAAATTTAGCACAAAATTTCTAATCTAACACAACAATCATCTAAAGCTTTAATTCAAAATCAATTATTTAATAAGAGATTAAATATGAAAAAATTATCCAAATTTACCTTAATTAATATGTTTTTAGTCTTTTAGTCTAGATTGGTAATGTTTATAATCTCTCAAATTTAAATTTAAATTTTAGAGGCTAAAATAATTATTTTTAATTTAAAGGACTGGAATCAATTTTACTTTTATGTTTAGGGAATTAAAAATATATAAAAGTAATTTTGAATATTTTAACATAAAATCAAACACACACCTATTAGAGAAGATTAAAGAGAAAAGAAAAGTACCACTGGGAGAAGGAGGGGGTTGCCTTATTGCTAGTTGTTGCAATTGAGGTGGTGGACGATATGCAGGGAATGACCCTTCCATTGGCGTAGGGTAGTATAGATAGGAGGGTCCAGCTGGTATGCGATGAGGTTGTGGTGTAGTGGAAAATGTACCTCTTGGTGCTTGCACCGAGTAGCCATAGTAATAAGGAGAACCCATGGTGGATGATGATGGTCCATAGAGTTGTTGGTAGTATTGTGGTTGTTGAATTTGTGGGTTGTACATTGTGGCCTGTGCTCACACAAACACACAATAATCATTAACAAAATGTTACACATCTGTTCTCCATTATTAGTAACCAACCTCACATCATTAAAAGAAATTGCATTTTTTTAATTGATTGGAGGGAGAAATTAAAGAAAAGATGCTTACTTGGTGGTACCCATAATCAGGGGTGTAGGTAGGGTAGCTGCAAACAAAGTTGAAAGCAATTTAATCACTAAGCAAACATGGAAGGAAAAAAATTAATGTGGTGATGTGTTTGTTTCCTTGAGAAGCAATGACTCAAAATGGAAGTGTTATTGTTGTGGACTTGCACTTAACTTAAAATGCAAGGTTTTAATTTTCCAGGTAAATAGGTGAAGAGAAAATAATGGCATTATTAATGTCAATATAGATTTGGTTGTCATGTGGGACCCCCAAATCGATCAATGTGTGATGTGAGTTAGTGCTATTGTGTGCCTACTTTGTGGTATGGTATTGTATGGTATGGTATGTATGACTGTGGAAAATGCATGTTCCTTGAGATTGAATTGGTTATAACTGATTTCAGTGTTAGGGATCTTTTTTTTTGGCTCAGACATTGTGAACATGTTGTTGCCCCATCAAGCAGAAAAAGAAAGGAATAAAGCATGCAATATAAAAGAGTGGTCAAGGTGGCATCCAATGATATGAAATTTTGCATGCACATAAAAATATAAACTATGCAGTCTCTTTGCAACTGACAGAGTAAAGTTTAAGGAATGAAAATTCTGATAGAACGTGTATCAAGAATTGTCCATTATGATTTGAAAGAAGTTTCTAGTCGACTCAATAAGTTGAATGACTTGTTCAAATTCATAATATTTTGTTTTTCAATAAATATCTTCAGCTTTTTGGTAAAGAAGAGACAAAAAAATATATGTAGGAAAATTTAATAATATCCCATATTGTAGAAACTTATCAGAGAAAAGATTTAGCTAAAGTGTATTATAATAAACATAATTAACTTTTAAAAGAATAAGTTAATTTGTTTGACTATAGAAGAAAAAGGGTGCTACTTTATTTCAACCTCTTTTTTCTTCTACACTTATTTGTATCAGCTTTCAGTGGTTACAATGTATATAATACTTAAGTTTATACACTGTATGTTCCTTCTACATCCCTCAGAAAATGAGCATATGGAAAAACTTTAACATAAGAGGAATTTCCCTTTTGTTTATTTGTTCATCATTTTTCCCAAGAGTTTTTTTTTTTTTTTTTCTTTTGATTTACCAACTAATACACCTCATAAGACAACATAACATTGCTGGTGAGAAAATGACTTGATGGTACAGGACATGCAAAAGTACCGAGAGCTTAGGGATTTTATTATGTACAAGATTATAAATCAAATTTATTGACGCAGGACCACTGTATGACACAAAAAATGTACATGCATTACCACGGATTAAATGTCCATTGATCTGTACCTATTATCACCAGAATTTCTACTATTACCATACATGTATACATCAATAAATAAGTTGCAAAAGTAATGTTTCTCATCCATAGGTAAAATCTACAAGCACCCTACTATCTTCTTAGGCCTCCTTTAATTTATAAAATTATTAATTCAACAATTTACTGACACTCCTCCCCTATATTCCCCCCACCCCCCATAAATGTAAAGGTCTATAGTGTAAAAATGTTATTTGTATAGTTTTTATGCTTATAATTTAAAAGTGTTATTTTTTTCCAAGTTTCAACACAGAAAGAAAAGTACAAATTACCACATACATTTAATAACATTTGTCTTTTTTATGTAATAAACATTAATTCTCGAACAAATACAGACACAGACAGATCATTGAAAAATTTTATACTACCATATATGCTTATTCATTTTTATAATATATTATATTTTGTGACAGATCAATAGGTAAAATACTTTACAACGATAATGCATGAAAATAAAATTCTTTATACTTATTGAATGTTTTTATTTCTTTTACCGGTGGTTCATATTTAAATATGCAATGTAGTAGTTGATCAACTCAAGAGAGTGGAGGAAATGCAATTGATTAAGCACTAAGAGGGTAGCAGTTAAAAAAACATAAGAAGCAAACTAGGGGGAGGAAATGCACATGATGGTTGTTGAAACTTTGGCCTTGTGTGTACTTTTAAGCGTGTGATATGATACGTGAGGATTTTCACGCTGTCAACAAGACCTACTGTAATTGGGAGGGGAGCAGTCAAGCGACATATGTAGACAGCAATGTGTGCGTCTATATGCAGTTCTCAATTAATGCCATGGACCAGTTCCTTTGACTGTGAGTCACAGACATGGGTAATAATAAATGCCAACAGTAAATGAACAAAGCTAACTCACTCACCCATATGGCGGGTACACCATTGGTGGTGGTGGCGGCGGCGCCAGTGCCTGCGGTCCTGCCGCCGGCACCCCACCATACGACCCCGTCCCTGGCCCCGTTGGTGCTCCTTGGAATGTACCTCTTCCTGCATTACCACCAACACAAACAAATCAACAACCTTAAAATTTGATCAAGAACATAACAACATTATGTTATATTATATGCTTTTTATTATATATTATATGATATCCTATTCAATCCTTAATCTATGCAAAAACAGTTGAGGGCCGTAATAATTATGATATTATAAATAAAATTAGTGTTTAGTCTAGTAAATTAGAAGATATCTGTAACAGGATAAAAAGAATATGATAATGATCATGTTGATAGCCTTGTAAGTAAAATGTAAATAAAATTGAAATAAAATAAAAGGTAAGTGAAATGAAATAATTAATTAACCTCTAGGTGGTGATGGTCTAGGCCTTCCTAGCGAAGCAATATTACAATTTGCTCTTCTTCCATCTATAACTGGGTTTGGATCAGAGCATGCCCTTCTAGCTGAATCAGGATCACGGAATGTTACCTGTTCATTGTGTTTATATATGACACGTTTTGTTTGTAATCAGGATCAAACCAAAGTATATATCAAACAACACACGTTGAAGTGAAACAAGATCAACTTTGAGGCAGAGTAAAGAGTGTGTGTGAGAGAAAGAATGAGAGAGAGAGAGAGAAACATACGAATCCGTAGCCTTTAGATTTTCCTGTGTTCTTATCAGTGATAATGACAGCTTCAAGAATGTCACCAAACTGCTCAAAATATTTGCGCATTTCTTCGGTTGGAGTTTCCCAAGCTAGGCCTCCAACAAAGACTTTTGTGAACGTGGTGTCTCCGAACTGTGATCGGTAATGTGGGTAAGCCATGGTGTTAAAGGAAGAAAAGGGTGTCTTCGTTTATGCATGAAAGCTAGTTAAGCTCAAAAGGGTGTGTTTTTTTGTTTCTTCTGATCTCTAGTTACCATTCTTTCTTCTTGTTTCTGTTCTCTGTGTGTGTGAGAGAAATGGGAATGCCTTGTAGTAGTAGTTCTCCTCCTCCACCATTCACCAACGCCACTTGTGTTGTGCCTCTCACGACAGAAGAATCATTGAATTTGAGGAGAGCATCAAGCGAAAGGGGTGGTGGGTATGGTTTATGATGGTGTGGTATCGTTATTATTTGATGGTTGTTTGTGACAGAGGAGTTGGTTAATTAAAACCCAAAAAACAAATAAAAGGGGTTTTTTTGTTTTTATAAAAAAAATAGTAATATATTATTTTAAGAGAAAAAGGAAAAGGGAGTGAGAAAAAGGGTGGTGGTGGAGGAGAGAGAAAGAGTTCTGACAGCTGCAAACTCTAATTTGCTGGCCAAAGAGAGAAGGGTGTGCTTGTGTGGGCTTTGTAATATATCATCACAAGTGACAGCTGCGTTACTATCTCACTTGAAGTGTTTCCCCTCTGTCTCTGCATTAATATACTCTCCCACCATCCAATCAATTTTCCATTTTGACTTAAACTAGTCTTATTTTCCTTGTCATCTTCTTCTTCCAAGTCTCATTTCTCATTCCTTCCGTAACACATTACACACCAGCCTAGCCGGCTATGTTCATTTTTAAACAAGGATATTATTCTCCTATTTGAAAGTAAAATATTGCTTATCCTTGCTAAGAAACAAAAGGGTAGGAAGGGCAAGTCTCAACAATGAAGAGAATTAAAGTTTGAATAATTAAAGTGTTGTTTATATCTAATGATTGACTATTCAAATAAGATTGTTTTTAAAGAAAATATTTATGAAAATTATATAAAAAGTACTTATTGGTTTAATCAAATTTCTGAAACTTAGAATTCTTGATTTTCTTTATTAGTTATATAACGTGACGAAGATAATTAAATTTAATCTTATAAACAATCAATTAGGGGATGGATCTCTCTAACACCACATGATGTCTAGTAAAATCTCAACTATTTATTAAATATATAAGAAAGAAAATTTAAATAATAAATGGTTGATGTTTCACTAATTTCATATGTTAGTGTAGAAGTTCCATTTCTATCTATGAGTGGTAATATTTTTTTTTATTTATAAAACTCAAATGCAAACATTAGAAAATTTATAATAACTCATACAACTTCCTCAATGACATTAATCATGCTCTCCTAAATGTCATCTAATGTTGTTGAATACATATAATATGTTAAATTCTTCGAGAAATAACTTTTATATACGTAATAATCCTGACCAGCAAGATTGTTTTCGGGAAGATATATTATACATGGATTTCTAACAAAACAAAAGGGTACTGATAAAGATGTTAGTTTTCCAACAACAAAAGATACGAACCCTCTGATCATGATCAGATGGTTCTTTTTCCATGAAAAGAAGAAGTCGTGTAATTGATATATAATAAGAAAGGGTGCGTGCTACGGTTGGCAGCTTTGGTTTACAGACATGGAATGAAGCAGATGAAATTTTTACCCACTCATTTCCTTTTTCCAAGGTGTTTGTTGCAGCGAAAGTTATGCGTGTATGATATATAATGTACAAAGTAAAAAGAATAATTTAATTTTCAATTTGACCGGCATTTGGTTGGTTAATTATATTTGATCATAGATCATGTGCTCTGGTAATTAACTGCACCAATCATGGTTATACCTTTTTTCTTTATGTTGGGTCCAAAGTATATCCCACATGACCCAAAATCCGCTAATCATAGGCTATTACACAGCAAATCAACCAAAATGAATGGGAACAGTTTCAGTGTTAGGTTTGAAAGAAAGGACATACTTTTGTTCTTTATTTATTCATTTATTTATTTACTACATTTTTGGTTGAAACTTAGGAGTTTTTGATTATTGCTCGATAGGAAGTCATGTTCAAGGAAGTCATTATGCTGCTACGATGAAAACAAAATTAAGGACTGTTACGAGCTATAATATAGATCCATCACCATCGAATCATTCCCTCATCAATCGCATCATTAGTAATTGTTAATATCAAGCTAATGGTAGACCTTTATCTTGTCCACAAGCCCCCCTTCCCTAAAGTCACCTCCCCTGGCACCCAGTTTACAAAACTATTCAATTCAAGTATGATTTTTACTTTTTATATTTAATTATTTTCCTCAAGTCTTAGTTGGATAATACATGTTTGGCACTCCCCTATTGTTGTAGAGCTTGACATTGATGATCATATATAGTACAAAATAATGTGTTACACACCTAGTTTTATTCCTTGAATATTTTTTTATTAAGAATATGAAATTAATTCCTTTAAAAGCGAAAATTATGGACACAAGTTTTGATTCTCTCGCTCCTCTGTACATATGAATAGAAAATTCAACCTCTATGATTAAGAAATTCATCTATTTATCAACTGTACCGGGTTTAATTAGTACTTTATCTCTTAAGCATATGATTTGGGTTTCGATTCTGATTTTTATGTATAAAACAAATCTATTGAAAAAGAATAATTTCCTAAATAAGCATATAAATTAGTGTCTAACTATAAGATAAAAATACCCAAATTGATGATGAATATAGTCTTTTCAGTTCTCCATGACATTTTGGTAGTAAGCCAAGGAAAACATGAGCACTTACACAGAAGCAAGCACTCACCCCCACAAAGAACAGAGTAGCAAACACATACACGCAGATATAGAGAAAGAAAGAGGCAGAAGGAGTCATTATCTAGCTTGTTGCCAGCGTTAGGGACGAGGAGACAGCTATAAGGACCCTGTGGTTTTTATGTTAAAAAAACTCTGCAAAACAAACGAGTCCGTGAACTGGCAGTCCTCTCCACGTGGGGTCCTATCAGTGTTGAACAAACTATGAGCTGGATTTCCATCTACTCTCGATCTCTTTTATATACTCAAGGGACTTTGGGAAGAAAAACTTTCACATTATTTATACCTTGACCCCCCCAACCTGGCCTTCATCAACCAATGCCCTCCAATCAATCTTCATTTAATCCCTTCCACTATCATCACACTTGTTTCCCATATATATGGTTTTAGCATCATATATGCATCATATTCTCTTCCCTCTTAATTTTTCCTTATACACTTCCGCTTTGGGTCTCATATTTCCCTTGTACAGTTTCAAATGATGGTTTCTTGTTTTGGCCACCATTGACTCCATCTCACAAATAAAAGGTTCAGAAAGTGAAAGCAAACTAGGAACAGAAACAATGTTCAATTTCAATCATCCATACTTCGAAATATTGTCAACTTGGACTACTTCATACATAATTATTATATATCCTCAACGGTGTACAAAAAAACTACTCCAAGTCTAACCAATTCAAAATTAAAATCAAATCATTTTGATGAAAAAGATATACCGAACCACTTTATAATAATGATTTGATGTAGTACTTTGATAAAAAAATTGATCCATGTATAACCAATTCGAATCAGATCAAATGAAACTAGAAGAGATTCCAACCATTTTATTCAAATCATTCTGAAAAAAAAAATAAACTAGACAACTTTATAAAAATATTCAGTTAACTTAACTATTTGTATAAAGTAGTTTTAAAATGTATATTTTTTCATTGAAAGAAGAAAATAGCTTTTGCACTGCCACTCTGCCCTTTCATTGTCATTTTAGCTAATGTGATTCAATTTAACGTCATAGTTACCTTTTTGTCACAAACCAGGATAAAGACCTTTCACAATCTAATCAATTAAAAATAGAAGCTTCGGTAATAATGTCTAAAAATTGATTTTACTTAATGACAAATTTTGTTATATGATTCAGCTAGATAGTGGAGACAACTTTTAGTTAGTAGTAACATTTGAGGGTGGGATTTGGGAAGTTAGTGCTTCTAGCAACTGTGGTTGTCATTTCCATGATTGCACTGTAACTAACAAATACATAGAGGGTTTAATTATTGAAAAGTTATTATTTGGTGCACTACTCTTAACCTTACAGTCCCAAGCTTGTCCCCTTAATGTACAGTGACTTGTATAGTGCTGCAACATCAACGTCACAATGCAATTTAAATGAATAGCAGGGGATCCAGATATATTTGATGTGTCTCACTCTCATTTATATATCAAAAATAAAAATTTACAGGACCTGTGTAGGAAATTATGGGAATGTGAAAATCTATCATCTTTGTGTCTTTGGTCATCAATTTTTTAATGGGAAAGAGTGGAAGTTATTCTTGGCTATTGTAAAACCATTGTAAAGAACTGCCTTGTTCTGTTGGCAGACCAAAAGTAAAAGGAAATAAATGAAAGCGTGAATTATTGAGACATCATCCACGTTACCACTTACCACCTTCCAATCTCAATAGCCCTCTAACGAAGTGATGCTGGCTTATAGTCCTAGTCCCCAAGAGGTCATGTACTACTTTTCTAGCCCAAAACGGAAAAGGGCAAAACCCCATAAGTCATGTACCTCCGTATATATTTATATACAGTTATCATTATTATTATTATAGAAAAATTTAAGTGAGTTTCTCGAAGGTTCATCAGGGTTAGGACAAGCCTCAAGGTTCAAAGACAGTTTAGAAAGATAATTATAAATTACCCATCAACAGAATCTTCACATTTGAAGAAATCCGACTCATCTCACGTCCTTTAAAGATATGATTTAGTTTTATCAACACATCCTTGTATTAGATGAAATCACACTCTTATCTTTTAGGATATAAATTAGAGTAATTGACACATGAGGGATTGTTTTTAAAACTAATTACGTAATTGGGTTTAGTTACAAACAATTCACTAAAATGGATCTGTTTTGGTGAAGTAGTTGAGTCGGCTCAAAACTTCATAAAAACAAAGTCGTTCACCAATCCAACGATTGCAAAAAGTGGAATCCAGTTGGCAGTGTATGATTGATTGGTGAGTACAACTGAAGACATCGTGTTTGAATTTGATTGGGCATTTTGAAATGAAAGTGAAGTCATTACATAGTTGAATGACTTCATCAAAGTCATTGAACGTACCAACGATTTCATATGTGATTATGCCACATGTTTTAAGCTGATTAGGCATTTTCAAATTAATGCACGGGGGACTATTATTTAAACCACACACCAGTAACTTGCCATTATTTGTTTACTCTTCCTCTTCTACTGCTCAAATTTCTTAGTGAATCTTGCATTTACCAACAAAATGGTTTCGCCATCTTCGAGCAATTTACAAATAGAGTTTGGGCCCACTGAAACCGACGTGTTGTGGTTGCAAAATTCACATATATCTAAATATGTTTGGAACACCGAGGAGACTAGGAAATTGCAAGTTAGACGTGCGGCACCGACATACTTGAGAAAGCATGTGATTCCTGATGTCATTGTTGATAATATGCACCAGGCTAAATGTTATTTAGTATGCAAACTTGCATACATGAAGATATATCAAGGCCTACTAGATGCTTTTATTGAGAGATGGAGATCGGAGGCAAACACTTTTCATAAGCAGGCGACTATTACATTAGAGGATGTTGGTGTATTAGTTGGTTTACCAGGGGGACGGTAAACCATTGGTTGGTGATACACACCGACTTTGGGTCGACCTTGTAAAGTCATTGTTGGGTGTTGGGCCAACAACAGGAAGGGATTGACGGTGAAGTTGAGTTGGCTTGCCGATACATTTGGTGACACCATTCCTTTTCTTGGGGATGACAAGACTCTTAGACGATACACACGGGCATAGATATTACGATTTATCGGCGGTGTGATGTTCGTGGATAAGAGCGGGTCTCGAGTTTCTATGAAGTAGTTGCGATTTTTAGTTGATTTGAGGGACACTGTGACGTATGTTTAGAAGAGTGTAGTGCTAGTGAATCTGTACAGAGAGTTGTGCAACACCACTAGCATTGACGCAGTATCAAATAGAAGTATGCTTGTATTTGTTCAATTACGGGCATGCAAGAAATTTCTATGCACAAATTTCACACGTCATTGCTCTTCGGCTTGAGCACACATAAGTGGGTTATAGGTACATAAAATTTTGATAATGTTTATAATTTTTAATTTTATGTTGATTATTTAAGTTTTTTTAAATATTATCTTATCATTTTTATTAATTTTTAATCTTGTGTTATTATTTATAAATTAGAATTAATTATGTGTTTATTATTTCTAATTTTTAAAGATTATGTTATTAATGTTAATTTTAAATAATGTGGATAATATATAATTAGAAATTACTGTGGATGTTGATTATTACGTGGAATTTGTGTGATGTGGTGATCAATTAAATTTTTTAATATTTTGTTATTATTTATAATTTATAATTTTTTTATTATTATTTCAATTTTTTAAAGATTAGGTTATTAATGTTACTTTTGAATACTCTGGATAATATAAAATTATAAATTAATTTTGTGTTGATTATTATTGGGAATTTTTGTTATGTGGTGATCAATTAAATTTTTTAATATTGTGTTATTATTCATAGATTTTATTCATGTTGATTATTTTTAAAAATTTTAAATATTATGTTATTAATTTTAATTTTGAATATTGTGGATAATATATAATTAGAAATTAGTTTTGTGTTGATTATTACATAGAATTTTGGTTATGAGGTGATCAATTATATTTTTTAATATTGTATTTATTATTCAAAAATTTTATTTTTGTGTTGATTATTTAAATTTTTTAAAATATTATGTTATTAATGTTAATTTTGAATACCTTGGATAATATATAATTAGAAATTAATTTTGTGTTGATTGTTGATTGTTAATCAATTAAATATTTTACTATTGTGTTATCATTCATACATTTTAATTTTGTGTTGATTATTTAAATTTTTAAAATATTATGTTATTAAGGTTAATTTTGAATACTAGTGATAATATATAATAAGAAATTAATTTTGTGTTGATGATTATGTGGAAGTTTTGTTACGTTGTGATCAATTAAATTTTTTTAATATTATGTTATTATTTATAATTTTTAATTTTGTGTTGATTATTTTGGATTACTTACAAATAACGTAGGTGACTTATTGTTCAAAATAATATTTCATAGTGTGGATGTGTACAGGCATAAGTTAGATCAACTTAACATTAGTGAGGTATATAAATTATTTTGATTTAAATTATTTTAATTTTTAAATAGTTAGAAAATTTTTGTAAATAATTTATCAATGTCTAATATTATGATTTAATAATTTTTGTAGGTAATGCGGCAGCCTTACATTGATGACATTATTCGATTCCTACCTCTGATTTGTATAGTTGGGAGTATCATCTGGCGAGCTGTGATGCATTTGCTTTAATTTCAAATTGCAGAGTTACACCAGCCCGACCGATAGAGTCATGAGACAGTTTGGTCTTAAATAGTTCATATATTATGAGTCATCTCAACTACAGAGTTTGCACCAGCTTACACTTAGAGGCAAGGAAGAAATGTATTGGGTCACTTTGTTAGACTCAGTAATGCAGATTTGGGAGCATGGTTTGCAGTACGTGATTGAAGGGATACAGTAGACGAAGAGATGAGTTATAATGACGATTACATGGTATGGTATCACAGGAAATCAAAGTTGTCTATTGACGCAAAGCATGCGTACGCAGTTGCTTTGGTATGAATTTAGAATATATATATATAAGTACAACTTTTATAAACTTATTATTATTGAATACAGTTATCTTGTAACCGACTTGAATGTGTGTTTTCAGGTTGAGCTGGGTGAGAACCTTATTTTTATGTCGACGAATGAGGGATGGACGATTCATACACATGATTAGCTTGGAGACATATCCAGAAGGATGGTTATGTTACCATTGAGGCTTTTCGTGTAGTGCAGTCTGCCACAAGCGCGTCACTTGGAGTGGTGAGGATTCCAATGGAGGATGTGCATATACTCTGTACCGGCATAAAGACACGTTGTTTAGCACGCAACCGTCCTACAGTGGATCTTCGATCGCATATTATTTCGCCGAAGCTAGAAAGAGGTCATGGGATATATTATACTCCCACCAAATTCACTAGCCGCCCACGCAGATGCCTCCTACATATACTTACCCTGACACATCAGCTCAGCCGACACCACATCCTGAGCATAATGGCAGCCCATCTTTGTGGCATTAGGTGATTGATCATTTATTCGGGATGTCCCCGATGGGCACACCTACTACCCCTGTTGGTCCACCATTTAACATTCATCTAGATATACCACATTTGGACGATCTACTGGCAGGTGACTTGGGACCAAAGTTTGATGAGGCTGCAAGTAGTCAAGTATGTCGTCCACCACGACAAAGTTCGAATCGACATGCACAAAGATGGATCGCCCATGTATGTGTTGGGAACTCAACCTGAAAAAGTATAAGGGAAAAAGAAAAAAGCACTCAAAAGAATCAACGGGGTTTAGTGTCTCAACACCTAGTCCACGATCCCACTGGGATAAAATTCACTATTTTGTAATTTTTGAACAAAAAAATTACAAATATTCCTTACATATAATTTTTTCTGACGAAAATTATAAACCCTTCCCAATTGTAATTTTTTCTGACAAAAATTACAAACCTCTTCACAATGTAATTTTTATTGGAAAAAATTACAAACCCTCCCAATGATTGACACTCACTACCTGAAATCTAATACACACTTTTACTAGATCTAAGGATGTGATGCAAGTGAAAAACCTATCACTTTACCATATATATAGGTCTTTCACCCCTCTCTCTTTTAATTACCCATCGATGTGGGACTTTGAATTAGCATAATACACAACAAATCTCTCCTTAATTCAAAGTCCTAACATTCATCTTCATAGGAGGTCACCTCCATGAGTGACCACATTTGATGAACCCTTTTTCGATCTGCCGCTCTTCTCTCTCAGGCTCTGCATGTCCTCCCTGAATTCTGGGCATGTGTTATGCTTGTGACCCAACTGTCCGTAATAGTGACACCCAATAGATCTCACATCTCTCGGTTGAAATCTTTCATCTATTTGGGCGCCTTTCTTCTTCCACCTATCAGCAGCTCCTACTATTAGAAGATGATTGTCTCCAGAAGACTCTTCGCCACCTACCATCCGTTGATTTTCCTTCAAGGTATTTGTCACCTCATCCAGTTCTAGTGTACTCTTTCCTAGTAGAATTGACTGTACTAGTGACTTTAAGGATTTCGGTAGTGAAATATGCAAAAGTAGCGCTTGCTCTTCATCCTTGATAGTGTCCCCTGCATTTAACAATCTAGATACCGTCTCATTAAATTTATTTATGTGGTCAACTACATTACCTCCTTCTTCTATATATAGTGACTACAAATCCATCTTCATCATCAATCGGCTGATAAGTGTTTTCGATGCAAATTCGCTTTCCAATGTGTCCCACAACTTTTTCGGTGACGCCTCTTTCAACACCATCACTTTGATATGTGGGGCTAAAGCCAACCGAATTGTGCTGACAGCCTTCTTTTGGATTGTACTCCACCTTGACTCTTTCATATCACTTGGCTTCTCATCTTGCAATGCTACATCAAGACCTTGCTGGACTAAATAATCTTGAATCGTGCATTGTCACAGCATAAAGTCTGTTTTTCCATCAAATAACGAGACTTCAAACTTCAAGGTGGTCATTGTATCCTCTCTTCTGTTGTTGACGTGGCAAGCACAGACCCACGAGGTGGCACCTCCTCCTCTTGCTCCTAGATCGAAACCACAACTCTGATACAACTGTTGGGAACTCAACCTGAAAAAGTATAAGGGAAAAAGAAAAGAGCACTCAAAAGAATTAACGTGGTTCGGTGCCTCAGTCCACAATCTCACTTGGATAAAATTCACTATTTTGTAATTTTTGAACGGAAAAATTACAAACCCTCCTTACATATAATTTTTTCGGCGAAAATTATAAACTCTTCTTAATTGTAATTTTTTCTGGCAAAAATTACAAACCCTCCCAATGATTGACACTCACTACTTGAAATCTAATACACTCCTTTACTAGATCTAAGGATGTGGTGCAGGTGAAAAACCTATCACTTTACCATATATATAGGTTTTTCACCCCTTTCTTTTTATTACCCATCGATGTGGGACTTTGAATTAGCATAATACACAACAGTATGATGCCAATCCAATTTTATGATTCAAAATACTTGCAACTATCTCTTGTACCAATCTAATTTTCATTGAAGGATCTTCTTTGATTATTATTGTTAATGTGTAAACATGACGAGCAATTTTAATATTCAATTTAAATAAAAAATTGACAATCGGTTAAGTGATAAAGAAAATTTCATACCTAAAATACATGAACATATCAAATCTGAATCGAGATTTACATGGTCTTGGTCAAACTTGCATTTAGAAAAGTATATGGTCCTTCCCACTAGGTTACTTTCCATCTATCTGTCCACTTGGATTGAGTAGCTAGCATATAAAATGGACAGGGAAAATCAATACTTGGATTGACACGTCGAACAATATACTTGTTTGATTTGGATTCAACCACTCTTATTGTGTGATAAACATTCATCAGATAGTGTTTTAGAGCAGTTTGCACATCACTCTTATTTTCAAATTACAAACCAACAAAAAGTTATTGCCCAAGTTTCCTATTTGAAGGAACACTTACACCTCATAACTTTTCTTGATCAGGTAGATCCCAATTTATATTTGTATAATAGGGTGTATTTTGTCAAAATGATTGTTGGCTTCCACCTATATCAAATCAAATATTACATTTCATCTTTTCCATCTATTTAACTTATTTAAATTCATACTAACTTGCTTTTGTTTAAGCAACAACATTTGATTGAACATTAACACTTAAACTATTATTACCATCGTCTCTTTCATCATCATTTGATTTTGGTGAATTGCCTTTAAAATCTTCGACCTCAGATGATGAACCTACGTATGAATCTGAAACAACATAACCTTCATCAACATCGCTACAATTCAATCTTGTACAACCTTCTCGTAAGGGCTAACAACATTTGTGTCAAATGAACCACCAACATTATACGAACCACTTACAACAACTACTTCAATATATAATTCTATAGGGTTCATGCCCTTTTGTTCAAGATTATAAATCATAAGGTGAACATCAACAGTGTAAGCT
Organism: Hylodesmum podocarpum; assembly: GCA_026586105.1. Lineage (NCBI taxonomy): Eukaryota > Viridiplantae > Streptophyta > Magnoliopsida > Fabales > Fabaceae > Hylodesmum > Hylodesmum podocarpum. The sequence goes on along the minus strand of JALJEV010000058.1, from coordinate 4,430,793 downwards.
ATTTCTAATGCCGCATATTTATTTCCTATGAAATATCTACTTGTAATAAATCCTATTACTTGATTAGAATGTAACTTAAATTTATGATGTATTGGTTTTTTTAAAACCATTCTAGATCCTTCAAACATTATTCCTTCGTCACCATCTATAATTTCTACCTTTGATGTAGACAAAATTGTTGTCGCCTTCTTTTTTCATTTAATCTACAAGAAATAAATAATTTCCAATTAATAACATACTACATAAATAAAATAGTATACAATAATTAAATTATTGGAAAATTATAATTATCAAATAATTACAAATATTATCAATATTCTCTCGTTTCACAACATAGTTCCTACAAAAATAATCATCATAAATATTTTTTTCCAACAAAAATAAATTAAAAGAAAATATTTCAACTTACTAGAAAGCATGGTGAAACCTGAAGGCGTAGGGGGAAGATTTATATAGACTTCTAAAGTCGTTGAGAGGACAAACAGGAAGGGGAAGAATTGGTTAGGGAACTGGAGTCATTGCAGGTTTGAACGACTTCTAGCCCTAGTGAAATCGTTGGCTCCACAAACTACTTCACCTCCTTAAGTCGTTACCTGGCTGAATGACTTCACATGGCTTCCACCGAAGTTGTTAACTTATTGAACAACTTCACCCACAATAGACTCCAACTATAATATGTTTCAAAGTAAACCCACAATATTCTCTCGTTTCACAACATAGTTCCTACAAAAATAATCATCATAAATATTTTTTTCCAACAAAAATAAATTAAAAAAAATATTTCAACTTACCAGAAAGAATGGTGAAACCTGAGGGTGTAGGGGGAAGATTTATATAGAGGACAAACAGGAAAAGGAAGAATTGGTTAGGGAACTGGAGTCATTGCAAGTTTGAACGACTTCCAGCCCTAGTGAAATCGTTGGCTCCACAAACTACTTCACCTCCTTAAGTCGTTGGCTGGTTGAATGACTTCAAGTGGCTTCCACCAAAGCTGTTAACTTATTGAACAACTTCACCCATAATAGACTCTAACTATAATATGTTTCAAAGTAAACACAAGCGATCAAGTATTATGTAAAGTAGACCCTCACATGTAAAAACCCTGTAAAATCAACTGTCTACCAACTCTTTGGCCTTACATGATGTATTTGCTGTTAAAGCAACTATCATTTTAGGACAAAGCATAATTTGTAATGGAACAAAATCAAATAATAACATGAGTTACCATGTGATTTTTCATTTTTCGGTTACAATTTTATGATTACCAATGTTTTATTTTTTACATTTTAAATATAATTCCTTCTTTCATGATAGTTTCTCAAACACTTTATAAGCAGTTCATGTATTAAAATTAATAATAAAAGAAAAAAAAAACATTGGTTGGTGGTTTGTTTTGCAGCTTTTGCATTCAAACTCTAGTCTACTCATCACTGAAAATATGATTTATAGATAAATTTAAGGTGCTGCATATTATGTGAGAATGCAAAAGAGGGATGCGAAAAGAAGATGACAATTCGATTACCTGCAAGGATAGTTAATTTCCATTTTGTCTGGAAAATGTGTTGCATTATATGACGTGTATCCACTACATAATCAAAACAAATTTTGTGCTGAACTCAAAATTAGTCCCATGCCACATTAGCTTTTGTTCGCATGATTGATTTGGGAAAAAGATATTTTTGTTTTCTATTATGATTAATAATTACAAAATAGGGTTTTTTGTGTTTTAATTTCTTTTGTCTTTTTATCTGTCTCTTAGAGAAAAAATATTTGGAAGTAGACATGTGTTGAAATATATATATATATATATATATATATATATATGATATGATATGAAAGGAAGAGAAAATAAATAAAAATAAAAGATATTAATAAAATATTTAATATAAAAAGTATTTAAATATCTATAATCTTTAAGACTTTGCGTCTGGACAGGGTCAAAGAGATCAATATGTAATAATTCTAGTGGTCTTATCATATAAACAACATTATTAAATTTAAAGGAAGTTTTGAGTTGTTTCCCGTGTTGACAAGGTTCACACAGTCGATTAGATTTCTAAGAAATATTTGACAAGCCTCTCACAACATTTTTCTTGAATATTTTCGAAATGTATTTGAGACTTAAATGTCTAAGGTTTTTATGTCATATTTCTCTCTCATCGTCTACTGAAAGTAGACATGTTATATTCTGATCACTAAGGTCAGACAGACATACTTCATAGAGATTGTTATTCCTTTTCCTCTTAAATAGAATGGATTTATCATTATTTTTGTACTATACACTCATCAGAGTTAAAGGACATTTCATATCCGTTATCACAAAATTGACTTATGTTAAGAAGATTAAAGTTTAATCCTTCAACATATGACACATTATGTATGAGTAGATTGAGTGTCTTACCAACAGTCCCAATCTCAAGAATCTTACCTTTTCGAGACCCATAGGAGATAGACCCTTTACTTGGTCTGAGGTCTTAGAACATAGACATGATTCCTATCATGTGTCGTGAGCATCCACTATCCAGATAGCAGTTTGAATCCTTCTTTCTTTCGATTGAGGATATCTACAAAGGAATAATGAGTGATTTTGGTACCCAAATTCTTTTGGGTCCTGCATTTTTAACTAAGGGTTTCTTTTTAAAAGTCTTAAGATGACTTTTATATACATTAACCCTGTTATAGTTTGCATGCATGCTTTTACGTAGAGAAGGAATAATGGATGACTTTTTTCCATCTGTACTTGGATTGTAACCTAATCCATTTATGTCAAGAGGAGATCTTCCATATTTTAAAATGTTTTCAAGCATGGAAGAGCTACATGTGAATTTGGTCAAATCCTTTTTAAAGAATTATTTTCTTCTTTCAATCTTTTGATTTCAGAGAGAAAATGATTCTTTTCAGATTGAAACGAAGAAATCAATTCGTTTGATGTACCTTTTCTAGATGGACTATCATTTATAGCTTTAAGTTTTGAAATCTCCTCCAAAGCCATCTTTAGCTTGGATTTGCATATTTTATACTCTTGAGCTATAAAGTGAGAGTTACCTAACAGTACATCTTAAGATATATCCTTATTGTTTGAGTCTGAATCAGGTAATGATAAATGAGATATACTTTGAGAGTTTTCCTATTGTGAGAAGGTGTCTCCTGCCATGAGACATATGTTTGATGCTTCCTCTTTACTCGAGTCGTCTGAACTCTCTATATCAAGGTCCTCCTAGGTGACAAGATTTTTCTTTTTATTTTCTTTCTTGGAGTGCCATCTTTTCCTCAGGGTTGGGCATTCTGATCTCATGTGCCCAGGTTTTCTGCACTCGAAGTAGACTGCTTCAGATCCTTCTTCTTTGTTGTGTGGTTTCTTAAGAAACCTTCTATCTTTTCTCTGAATAACTTATGGCTTTTTCCCTTCTTTATCATCATCCTCCTGAATCTCCTTGCCATTAAGGAGACTTCTTCATCAAACGATTCTTCTAAGTCTTCTGATTCTGTTGAGTCATCTTTTAAAATTTTATTTTTCTTTTTATCTTTCTTGCTAGACTCTTCTTTGTAACCTTCGTCAATGGATGGTAGAGCAATAGGTTCTTTAACTTTAATCTTGTCTCTTTTGCTTAGGTGAACTTCATGCACTCTCAAAGCACCAATAAGTTCATCAAGAGTTAAAGTTTTCATGTCTCTACGAACTGATATGGTCGTGGACATGGCTTCCCATGGAGTAGGAAGACCATCTAAGATTTTCATATTATTTTATGCCTTTGTAAAGGTAGTTCCCAAAGCAGTTAGACCATTTAGAATTGTTTGGAATCTTCCAAAGATTCAATCTATAGATTGTTCCTTTTGCATGGAGAACATTTGAAATTTTCTTTTAAGGGTAGTAGTTTTTCTGAGTTAAACATCCTCAATTCCTTCATGAGAGATCTTCAACGCATCTCATAGTTCTTTGGCAGTTTTGTAGGCACAAAATATGTTGTATCTGTCTTAGAAAGAGCACACATTATAACATAACATGCCTTGCCGTTGAACTCCATTATAGCATATTCCTCATTTCCCTATTTTGGTTCTAGTTTGGTTAGGGAAATATCTCCTTCTATGATTATCTTCCAAACTCTATATTATGTAGACTTGATGTACATCTCCATCCTATCTTCCTAGTAAGGATAGTCATCTCTAAAGAAGGCTAGAGGTTTGTTCATGGGGGATCCTTCTGCGATGAGCATCGTTTGGGAGTTCGTCATCCTGGATCTTTTCCTCTAGCACCTATTAGGTGCTCAACCCTTAGAGTCTGGGCTTTAATACCAAACTGTAAAATATAAACACCCAAGAAGGGGGTTGAATTGTGTTAATTAATGAAATCTTTTTTAGACGATGTGTTTTGCGTCTGTAAAATATTACTTTAAACATATGCAAGATATTTCTCTCTTTAAAGAATTGATTTTATCAAAGATTTTAGTTTAAGTTGATTATCTCTAGTTAGTCAGAAGAAGAGTAAATAAAGCAATAATATTTTTATATTGGTTCGTCTATTCAAGACTACGTCCAGTTACTTAGCAACTTGCTAAGGTTTCACTAGGAGTATTCTTTGAACCCAGCCACTCTTGGCTAACAATACAGATATTCTTTGAACCCAGCTTTCTCAAGCTAAATCGATATTCTTTGGACCTAGCTTCCACAAGCTAAACAAGATATTCTTTGGACACAACCTCCTCGGGCTAAACCAGGTATTCTTTCAACACTTAGCCTCCTTAGGCTAAAATAGGTATTCTTTGGACCTTAGCCTCCTCAAGCTAAAACTCAATGTATTCTTTAAACACTTAGCCTCCTCGGGCTACAAATACCACAACACTGGTTTACAATTAAGAATAAGAAGAATAATCCTCTACGCAGAGAAGGATTTTACAATGTGAGCTATTCTAAGTTTAGGGCGAGTGAACTTTTCTTTAAGAGCTTTGAGCGAGAGTTGAATATATAATTTTTGTAATGTAGTTCGACAACTTCAACTCGTTGCAATGAAGTCTTTTTATAGACAACTTCTTGAAATATCAGTTAGACTGAAGATTTGAACCTTTGTCCTTTATCTTGGGTACTCCAACATCTAACAAAGTGGGCAATCAGAAAAATTAATGATTTCACAATGGAGGTCAGCGCGAGATCAGGCTTTGACTGATTTGTTCAGATATTTCACCAAAAAGTACCATTTACTTTTCGTGTTGTAGATGTTTAATCCAAATCTCTTTCTACCTTTAGAAGCTTCTGAGTAACAGCTTAATTTGAGATGATTCACGTGTTACTCAACGTCTGAACTTCATTAAGTTTTGATAGATGAATGAATAAAGATGAGTTATATATTGAACTCATTTGTCTGTCTTCTTCTTTCTTGTTCGTCTTCAATTTTAGTCTTCATATCTTCACACTTAAGCGATTGACTTGAAGTTGAGATAAACTCTCTGTCTTGTTCATTGAAGGTTTTTCATCTAATATAGTGCTTTGAAGTTTGGTGACTTGAACACTTCGTCGTGTACTTATGTGTTTATGCTTAAAGATGCATCTTTCGTCTATGTTCATTAATGATCTGTGTGGTCATTCTCTGCATTTATTAATTCATCTGTCTATTTTGTAATTATCAAAATTAAGATGCTGAGTCATTTTGACTTAACAGTCATTAAATAATTAAATAATTTATAATTGGTAAGATTTTAAAGTTTAAAAATTATAAAAAAAGTTATTAAAATTGTAAATTTTATTGCGATATAAATAATGTTAAGTATAGAAGTTTATTCTTTAAATTCAAATACATTGTCAAGATACAAGTTTTAATTAAAAAATAACACAATTTTGATACAAAAGAAAGTCTCAACTCTCAACTAAGTTCTAAAGATAAATAAAATCAATAGTTTTATAACATAAATTTAACTAAGATTAAAAAAATAAATAAATCACCTTATCCGCTAAGTCAATTTGATCTACCGGATCATTGATTTAAAACCAAAACTTACCAACTCGTTTTGTAACACGTTAGATCGTACGTATAACTAATTTGATGAGTTACTTATGCTAATTAAGGTACAGGTCACGTAAAATTAATTTTAACAAATATAAAATCCTGAAAATGAATTTCACTTTACGTAATAAAATAATAAAAACTTATTATCCATATACATGTTTTTACTTAAATCTCCACAATTTAGTTCTATATTTTCATGTATTTAACTAAGAATGATAAATAATATCTCGTCACAATTCTTTTCATTTTAGAATTTAAATGAAAGAAATTATGAGACAAAAATAAAACAAATAGGAATAGAATAATAGGAAAATAAAAGGTTAATTAAAAAAAGCGAATATTTACTCCATTTTAAATAAGTTGTTTTTATAGTTAATTAAATTATTAGTCTTTCAATTATTTTAAATTTTAATTTTTAGTTGCTTTAAAAATTTTACTAATTTTGTGCCTCATTTATTTTTAGTCAATATTTTTAATTCTTAATATTAAATTAAATCACTAAATATTGATATGAAAATGTCACGTGACCATTTTTTATATGATTACATTAGCCCTTAACCGTTATAATTTAACGTCAGATACAAAAAAATGCAGACGAAAAATAAACTAGAGATAAAAAGTCAACAAAAAAATTTCAAAAGAATTAAGACCCAGAATATGAAATAGTCAAGGGAGGGAGAAAAAGACTTAATTAACCCTATTTATTTTCATCTTCAAGTATTGTTTGTTGGTAAAAGGAATGTTAGTAACATATATACCCTCACTCACCCTCCATTTATTTGGTTCACGCAGTTAGAATTACGTTTTAATAATTAATATAGGCTAATATTATAAAATAATTATATTAGCTATTTATCATTATTAAGCTGTGATTTATCTCATCAAATTAAGTTTGTTAGTCTAATAAATAAGATGATATAGGCTTAATAAATGAACAGGTGTTGGTCAATGATAACCCTGTTAGATTAATACGCTATAAAGCCTATGGTCCAATATATCAAATCACTGAATGTTGTTCTCTCTTCTCCCATCCAAAGAGAGGCTAAAATTCTATTTCAAAATTCAGGATATTCGGTTAAGGAAGAAATATAAAACCATCGGTTACATTACTGACTAGTTATTCATGATATTTCACAACCTTTAAAGCAAGCTTAGGTTAGGAACCATCCACGCATTCAAGTAGTTATTCTATTCCTTAATAATCAATCATAACGTATATTCTAAGACCTTTCCTGATTTATTCTAAGCATGGAACTTATTTGCTTATATTGGCTTTTGTGCAAAGAATAAAGATAAATTAAGTAATAACTAAAGAAATTCCAACAAATGATATTATAGTGAGTCCCCGTTGTCTGATTATTAGGACTAATATTCATATGCATAATAGGTTTTACTCTTTAATGAAATTTATGAGTTTTTTATCTTATTGTGTATAAACCCCAGTATATTTTGGGAATTATAGTATTGATTCAAAAATATATTCAATCCAGAACGTGTTATTGTCACTCAATTTAGAATTTGAATTTATATCATACAGTATTGAAAATTAGAACATTTGACATTTCCTTTGGATTATATATGATAAAGATAAAGATTTATCATTTGGATTATTATATTTTTAATTGCATGGTTGCGGTGCTAAAGAATTGGCATCAGGTTTGTTTTTGAAATCCATTTTTTCTTATCAAATTCAATGACTATGTTAATTGCCATAATCCATCTAGATTTGTTGTTTTATTATATAGCCATAAGTGGATACTTCGTGAGTGTCACTTGCCTTTTCTTTATGATTGAAGTATTTTATATCATATAGAGTAATTGATATTAATTTGAACCAACGACATTATTTTTTATCATTTGTTAAGCGAATGATCGATTATTATGTTAAAGATTGTATCTTATTTAAAAAAGAATAACCAGTGTCTTGATATGTGAAATTTCTTGTGTTATTATTGTTTGTTTATCATCTTACCTAAAAGATTGGTGCACAGTCGTTGGACTGCTTTTGAGTTTTGTATTTATGTGTAAACATGTGGAAATTTAAGACCTGACATTTATTTAAAATTGTTTGATATTTAATGTCATATTAATTCAAACAACGTGTTGTCAAAGTAACCTCTACTATATATATATATATATATATATATATAATTATTTATGAAAAAAGGAAGATATGTGTGGTGATTATCAAGATTATTTTCCATGTAAGTAATAGAATATCCAAAAAAATAACCGCTATTTAACATGACTTATCACCAATGTTTGAGCATTGCATTGCGAGTTTGCAGTTAATTTATCTTAATGTAAAGATTAGGGATTAATAATACTCTAATATCTTGTTTTTGTCTTAAAATTTGTCAATTCAAATTTCGAGTGAACTAATTAAAGCGTGAAGTTACATAGATACCTTTTTTCATGGATATCACTCGAAAGACGTTGAATGTTATGTTGGTACAAATTCATGCGTGTATTAATCGGCCTAAAGGAGTGTTAATGTTTAACCGGGTTACATTCACATAGATGTAAAAAACACATAATGATTACAAGGGTTATTTTGAATGATATATCAATGCAAAGATGGTTTTACTAAATTAGCAATATTAATTATCAATCTTTTGATCATTACAATAAAATACTATTAGCAATTAGTATCAATGTTGAAAGGCTTGATAACAATGATGCACTATGTTATTATTACTTATGAGTCTATTAACTTTAACTCATCTTATAATCCTTAAATGTTTTTCTAAAATAAGAACATCAAAGAAATTCTTAAATATAAATTCACTTTTTCTCACAAAATAATTAGTTTAAGTCAACTTATGAATTTTGGGGAAAGAAAAAATCTTTTAATGAAATTATTTCATGAGGTGTATAGGGAGTAAAGCGAATACCTATGAGGATAAGGGAAAATAAAGAAAAAGCTAATGACAACCATTATCAACATCCAATTAATAATGAAATAATTGTGGAGAATAACTATTATTCATATTCTATACAGCAAAGGTAAAATAATACAAGAAAGTGGAGTTCATTGATCAGATATAATCATTCATCATAATATATAACAAAGGAATAGTCAAAGAGATCTTGTATGTTGAACCTCTTTTTAGAATATTAAGTAAGATTTTACATAGTGATCCCAAAACTTGCAGCATGAACTAAATTATCATTTTGTCATTTTATAGGTTGCTAGCTACATAAGAAATGAAAACTATGTCATATACCAAAATAGCCATATATCAAATATCAATAAACACGGTTGGACTTTCAATTTTCACATTTAGCTATGTAACCAAAATTTATTTTAATATTTAACCTATATGATTCTGAGTGGGAATAAACATTCCACTCCAATTAGTTGGCAAAATGCAAATGTGCATCGTCACTCCCACAAAGTTGCCCATTTTTGAAATATTAGTCTAACATCTCCTAGGTTTATCCACGCTTTCATGCAATCATTTCAAGTACACTAAATAAATGATCGCTGATTAAAACATTCCACAAACAATTATTAGTTTGATGTAGCAAAAATAAGGAACCAAAACAATTCAAATTTAAGTCTTAAAAATAGAGAAAAGAAGGAAAGTGTGAAAAATTTTAATAAAATTTATCACAATATTTGCTAGTACATAGGAAAGACTCCTTGTGACAGTTATGCAAAAAGCTAAAGATATTTAAGCACTAACCCAATCAATTAGTAAAGGCATGTATACATAAATCCAAAAAAAATATGCAAAAAGCCAAATGTATTGTTGGAGTATCATAAAAAATTCTTAAGTGTTACAACTTAAAAATATGATAGGCACAATACCAAATTATTAGAATGAAGGATATGATAATGTAAAAAATTCTACGTCTCCATAATTTAAATTTATAAATAAAACTTATTTAAAATATTGATTGTCCTATGTTCAGGAAATGTTGTTTCATAGTTAATGGTTCATGGCAGTTTTAAACTATTACACGTGGTTCTCTTTGTTTGAAGAAGATTTCATTGAGAAAGATGAATAATGATATTTAAACATCATGATTTGGAAAATTTGAGTATAATTGGATCATGATTTGGTATGAATAGTCAGTCCACCAATAAATATAGCAAAAATTAAGTTATAAATTTCCTCCAATTTCAACTACAGGGCCAAGACCTCTTCTTTCATGAAACAGGTTTGCTCCTATACTCAATATAGAAACCCATATTCAAAATCAAAGTGGCAACACAATTCACTTTTAAGTAATCAAGAGTCATAGAAGCAACAACAATTCCCTCATTAATATAACAAACTAAATACATCAAAATAGTAAACTTAAAAAGAGAATTTACTCTAGCATAAAAGGATGCAGTTCTAAAATAATTTTTAGAAGAAAGAACTACCAAACGTCTATACTCTAATCAAACAAAAATCTATGATCTTGTGGCATAAGAAAATTGAAGTTATATTGCTATAGAGTAATAGGGATGAAATTGAATTACCTAAATTTGTTGCCTTCACATGATGGAGTTTTGTGATAACTCATGAATGAAAGTTATTGGTACATGATTTTCAAGGAGAATTTGTCTAATAACTAATTCTAAGCAAACCAAAATAGTGTTTAAATGTGTTAAATTACAATATCATGTTGTAGAACTCTTTGATGGTTTATTTAATTGTTTTAGGGCATAAAAGAAGCAACAAATGAAAGAGAAGGTGCAACAATAAGTAGCTCATGTGACTCATAACATAGCTCGTGTGAGCCAAGGCTCCAGAGTCATGAGATTCTTCTCCACCATAGCAGCTCGCGTGACTTAAGGCACAGGTTGCGCAAGCTGACCCCCCCAAGCATGCCACATTCCTCCTCTACGACCTCAACTTGCGTGACTTGGTACATAACTCACGTGAGTTGAGCCTCAAGTGCTATCATGTTGCTCTTTGTATGCCCAACTAGCGTGAATTACATTCCGGCTAGTGCGAGCTGAGTTTTCAAGCCCAAGCCTAGCATATTGATTATAAAAGGAGAACATATTCATAGAGCTAATTATCCAGAGATAGAGAGTGAAATTGAGATAACAGTATTAGGCATAGGAGACAGAGAATAGTAAAGGACGACACTGATTCTTAATTCCTTTTTGGGAAAATTGATTGTATATGTATTCTTCCTCTTTTAATTATTCTTGTACTGTGATCCTAACTATCATGAACTAAATTCCCCATTGATTGGGATAATGATGTAACCCTAATTCATTCTAATATAATTCTCAATGTTATTCAGTTGTATAATTGCAAGTTCTTTCTTCTAAGCTTAATGTTTTTCATTGATTGGTCACTAATGAATTGAACCCAAACCTAGGGGAACTTTAAGAAAAGAAACTTAGGTGGTACTGGAGAAATAATAATCACTTAGTTAGATTCTTAGAGATAATAGTAAAAGGTGGTTGAACACATAACCTCACAATTACATTAGATTCACGGATCATAAACCATAATTGGCTTAGTTTAACTTAAGAGATTAATTAATCGTGTTAATCTAGGCGGCATAGTTGATCCTGAGAGGGACGATAACAAGGATAGGAATCTAATTTATCCAATAATAGAATTTGAATACTTACGGAAGGTTATTAGGGAAATTAGTGGTGGAATTGGGATCTCAATCGCTTTCATTAAATTAAATTTAAAAATAACTTTTTACAATTCGATTACTTGCAACACAGTCAATTGAATTAAAATTACTCTCACTCTTATAATTAATACAATTTGATTTACTTGTCTTCATGAAAACGATAACTCATGGTTCTAAACATTTATTACTTGATGACTGTGGTAGAGTTGGCACACCCGTGCGGGAGTATTTCTCGCCCTCGAAACGCTTCAAGTTTTTGTAGTGGTTGGATATCCATATACTTTGTTAGACAATCAATTTAGTTGGTACTTTAATAATATAAGATTAAGTTAGAGTTAGGCAACTAGGTTTTGCCCACTTGTTTATACTTGTAACACTAAAAAATTTAATTCTAGGATAAGGAGGATAATGAAAGTACCAACAAAATAAATAATAGAAAAGTAGGATAAGGAAAGATCCCCTTACTGGTTTCTCCTAGCTTCCTATATTCTTCCTCTACTTTCTTGCTCCTACTTTGGTTGGAGAGATTTCTTCCTAAGGTGGAGAAAGTATAGAAAGGTTTTTTATTTTTGGAGTGAAGATAGTTTGAGAGAATGTAAGAGTGTTCTTTGGATTATGTCTTCATTTGACACCCCTAAGTCCTATTTATAGACTTCCCAAGAACTTTCTAGAGAATTGGAGATTGATTCTAAAGAAAAAATCTTAGTTTCTATAAAAATATCTTTGTTTCCATCAAAATATCTTAAAAGGTAAAAGAAAATTCCAGAATGGTTTAGAAATATCTTTCAAATTAAATGTTCAAAATGAATTAAGAAATTTCTAGAAATAAGTAAGAAAATAAGAAATTTCTAGAAATAAGTAGAATAAGAAGTTTCTAGAATTAAGTAGGAAAAGAAGTTCCTAGAAAAATGTAGAATAAGAAGTTTCTAGAACAAAGTAGAATAATCAAGATTTTTCTAGAAATAAGTAGAATATTCTAGAAGTTTCTAGAAATAATTAGATTTTTCTAGAAATAACTAGAATAAACAAGATAATTCTATAATAATCATGAATTCTCTAGAAACATGTAGAATAATCAAGAAGTTTGTAGAAAAGTAGAATAACAAGAAGTTTCTAAAATCAACAAGAATTTTCTAGAGAAAGGTAGAATAAACAAGATATTTCTATAATAAACAAGAATTTTCTAGAAACTTGTAGGATAAAAAGGAGTTTTCCAGAAAAATTAGAATAAATAAGAAGTTTCTAGAGTTTTCTAGAAACATGTAGAGTAAACTAGAAGTTTCTAGAAAAATTAGAATAAATAAGGAATTTCTAAAATCAACAAGAATTTTCTAGAAACATGTAGAATAAGTAAGAAATGTCTAGAAAGAATAGAGTAATCATGAATTTTCTAGAAACAAGTAGAATAGACAAGATGTTTCTAGAATAAACAAGATATTTCTAATAGGTAGAATAAATGTGATGTTTTTTTTTTAGAATGGATAGGAAGAAGATTTTTCTAAAAGATTTTAGAAGTATTTAGGATCTATAAGACAAAAATAACAAAGACAAGGGAAACATTCCAATAAAGGCACAATCAAGAAATCAATCAAGCCAACATAATCTAATCACCAATATTTCCAATAGGTCTTGATTTATTTATTTATTTTATTATTATTAAAATTTTCTTTATTTTTTATCTTCATTTATACGTAACCTTCTTCAAATCATATTTAAATTTCTTGAATGTTACAAGTATGATATGCTAAACTGTAAAATTTCTAATGTTCCAATGTCCACAAACGTTTATCTTGATAGTGATGTAGCAGGTCAAGATTGATAGTGATGTAGCAGGTCAAAATGTAGATCAAACGATTTATAGAGGTGTGATAGGATCTCTGTTGTATCTTACAACAAGTTGACCAGATATTATGTTTGAAGTTTGTGTGTGTGCAAGATTTCAATCTTCACCCAAACAATCTCATTGGAATGCTATAAAGAAAATTTTGAAGTACCTTAAAGGAACTATTAACTGTGGATTATGGTATCTGAAAGAAACATCACCTACCCTTGTTGGTTTTAGTGTTAGATTAAGATTTTACAAGACAGACGGAACATCTACAGACGGAACATCAAGTCAGACGTAACGAGCACAGACGGAAGATGACCGCTCAAAGTTGAAGTCATTCGTCTGTCTCAAGTCAAGTCATCAGACGATAGGCTAAGACGAAAACTCTTATGACTGAAAAAGTTCATCGTCTGCCAAAGAAGTGAAGCAAAGTACGTGATGTTGGTGCTCCATGGAAGGTTCCAAGAAGCTCCAAAAGGCTGTCCCGATCTAGTCTCCAACTAGCTCCACGGAAGAAGAAGAACCAAGAACAAGTCTCAGCCAAGATACAAGGTGGTGGTTAACCGAAGAAGAAGAAAATGGAAAAGGTGGGAAAGGAAAGAGATGGTGGTGGCGCCAAGGTGGTGACACCTATAAGCCTAGGAGGAACCGCCATAATGGGTGTAGAGAGTCATTGATAAGATTCAAAGAAAATCCCCTAAGGGAGCAAGAGAAGAAAATCTCTCAAGAATGCACAAAGCTATTCATTCATTAAATTTCCAAAAAATCCAATACAAGGTGCCACGGCTATGGTTTTATAGAACCCTTGGCCCCCAAGCAAGCCTTAACCACGGTTTGGGAGCTCCTAACCAAGGTTAGGGCTGCACCAATCCGTGGGCTTCCTTACAAGCCAAGTAACCAAGGTAGTTATGGTGGTTACTTGGTTGTTAGGAAGTCACATGGCCTTCACATGGGTGCACATGGGTTTGTCTCCCCTTGTAGTCCATGTGATGAGCCATGTCATCAATCCTTGGCACCTCCTAATCAAGGGTGGAGATCTTTGATTAAGTGTTGGCATGGATCCAATGTTGGTCCCTATGTGTGAATCTAGAGGGGGATGAATAGATTCTAGTTCCACTATAGCCCAATTTTTGCGAGTTTCTAATTCCTTTTAATTCAAACAAAACTATTCTTGATTACCTATCAATAATTGAGACAGATAAGCGAGAAATATCAAAGATACACAGCGGAAATACCAAAAGGAAAAATCAGAAACACGTTAGTAATCAATATGCAACGTAATCAATATCAGTATCTAACTGTTCCAGTTTTAGTTGATTACCGAGTCAATTACCGAGTTAATTACCAAGCCAATTACCGAACAAATTGCAGAAGATAAACCAAGATAGCAGCAATTAATGGTAAATGGTAAAGAGAAGAAGGAAGAAGAAGAGTGCACAGTGATTTATACTGGTTCGGCCCACTGCCTACATCCAGTCCCAACCCAACAACTGTTGCGATCGCTTTTCCACTATCAAATGATCCCTTTTGTGTTCTTTTACATTCACTCTGCAACAAGCAACACAAAAACGAAATCAAAACACCCAAAAACCTGTCCTTTAACCCAAAGAACAGTTCTTCCCTGACCTTGGAACACCCAAGATCAAACCTTTGAGAACACACTTCTCAAAGTCCTTTACTCTATCTAGAGAGATCTCTCTCCTAGAGTAACAACCCAAAAATCAAAAGGTAAACAAAAGATCAGTTTAGAGAACACCTGGAGTGTAGATCTGATCACAAAAGAAAACACAATGAATACCACCCAGTTAGAGAAAAGATCAAGTTTTGCCCTTTCTTTATGAAAACTTGATAAACTCTTGAAGTTCTTTATGGGTTTCTTGGAAAAGATGATAAACTCAGTTTAGAGAGAATTCGAAAGTGTATGAACTGTTCTAAAACTTATGTTCCAAGATCTTATGTTAATTTTTGAGAAAAGAGTATTTATAGGTTCAATTAAAAACTCAATTTGGGCAACTTAATGTTTTTCTGATAGGGGTAATCGACTGCCAGGGGTTGGTAATCGATTAAACCAGTGAACAAAGGTTTCCAGGGTGATTTTTAGCCATGGTAATCGATTAACCCGAGGGGTAATCGATTACTCCAAAGAACAAATGAATTTCCACACTCTGTTACCTACTGTTGGTAGTTGATTACATGCTGTTGGTAGTTAACTACCTACTGTTGGTAATCTATTACCTCAGTTGGTTACCAAAGACATTTTCAAAACAAGTTTGAGATGGAAATCAAACATTTGATACATGAGAAATCACACTAGATTCCCAAGCTCTCCAGCGTATTCACACAAAGAACAACCACATACATGCCTAAACTAAACAATCAATACATAGGAAACTCCTAATTACAATTCATCTTAGAAAACCAAAATTACATGAACATCAAAAGCAAAACAACAAGAGAGACTCCAAAGCATCTTCAAGCTTTAAGTCCAACAATCTCCCCCTTTTTGGTTTTGATGTACCAAATCTCAAACAAGGTTTTCCTAGAGGTTTAGGATGTGTGTTGATCTTCTAAGTATCCTGCAACTGTTAGAGATATCCAAATATGCAGTAAATACATTGCAAATTCACAGTACTATCTATCTTAAACAGAGTATTATATTATCAATCATCAAGTAAAATCATCCATTCAACAATATAAGACATGATTCAATTCACAATCATAGATCAAGACCAGAAGAATTAAAAACAAAATCGGAATATAAACCATAAAGCGAAACTATTACAACCATATCGAATTGTTCAAGTTCAAATATCCAAAAACATAAATTGTTCAGAGCAACCCAAAATAACAGAAATAACAGTTCAACCATAAAGCGCAAAACCAAATGCTACCAAAAACTACTCAATATTACTCAATATAAGCTACTCTACTCTACTCCCCTTATCTAGGATAACCTATACACATTCATTCTCCCCCTATTTGGTATATCAATAAGCAAAAGAGAAAAGAGTGATAAGAAGGGAATACTAGAGTGCATCTAAGCGAGTATGAAGAGACTCCAGCAGCTTCTTGAGATCCAAGAAGCGAGCATTGCTTGCAGCCTCCGTATCATCCAATCTTTTGGCAGTGGTAGCTTCCAGCTCATCCATCCTATCAATGACAATTGATTCAAAACGGGATTTAGGGATGTACTCCCCAACCACCGAATCATCATCATCAGAAGGTGGATCGGTTGCAGCTTCTGTTTGTTGTTGTTGTTGTGGGGCTTCTTCCCTTGGCACCCATCCAGCATCAGTTTTTGTCAATCGCATCATCTTTAACGCTTTGTCTCCAATGATGTGAATGTCCTTCACCAAGTCTCTGCTTTCATTTGTAGTATCAACCTGAAAATGCTCAAGCAAACGTGAAATAAACAGAGAATAGGGACATTTGTTGTCAAATAGCCTTCTCGTCTTGAGCATGTTGTCCATCACAACATGTGCCCAGTCGATTTGAATGCCATTTTTCAACGCAGCCATCATCACCATGTCTTCCTCATTGATCTGAGCGTGATTGGCTCCTCTTGCAGCTAGGATCCAACAGATTGTATAGTGAAGAAGACGATCGTCGGCGTTCAGCCCGCCGGTGTTGTAGGTTATCTTCTTCCCACGCTCCTTCCTTGCAGCCTTTTCCGCTTCCCATGCCTCGGGATTCTTGAGTAGGCTCATAAAGAACGAATCTTTGTGAAGCTCGATTCCTTGTTCTTGTAAGTGCTCAATCGTAGGACGTATACCTTCATTCTTAAATCCAGCAAAACGGAAAAATATATCATGAGTCAAAATCATAGGTTTGCCCTTTACCTCGGAGATTACCATTCCGGTGGCTTGGTGTGGTCGGAGATTGGAGTAGAAAACTCTCACTAGATCGGGGTATATGTGACCCTTTAGACCAACAAACTTCTCAAGGTTCTGATCTCGGAGCAAAGAGTGAAATGTGAACCTTTGTGCATCTAGCCATCGAAGGTCCAAAATCTTCGCCGGAACGAGTTCCTTGTTTGCGAAATCTCCATAGAAACGTGATTCTTGTGCAGTAGAGGTGAACCACGGATTGATTGGGCGTGCCACGGTTTCTCCGGGAGATGTGGGTTCTTTCCTCTTGGAGGAGGATTCACCCTTCTTTGATCGGGGGGAAACTCTTGGCTTAGGCTTGTGACCCATGTGCTTGATCCGCTTGCCTCATCCTTGCTCTTCCATTGATGGTGGTGGTGGAGAAGATGAAGAAGATGAAAGGGGGTTTTAGGGTTAGAGAGAGAAAGAGATTTTTAGGGTTTGTGAGATGTGTAGAATGAAACCCAAAACCTGAAAATCACTTATAAAACTTCCACAATTGAGGTTAGATTCATTGAACAAAGTATTGGACTCTAAGAAATTGTAATCGATTAGGCCCAAAACCATGAAAAACACTTGAAAAACCCTTTCAGCAGCGAAGGTAATCGATTACCCTTACGTGGTAATCGATTACTCCAGTGAGTAACCAAAACACTTTTAAAACAAAGGCCAAGGTAATCGATTAACCAGCCAAGGTAATCGATTACTCCAGTGGCTCACAAACTGGAAAAACTCATTTTGAAATCGTGGTAATCGATTACCAGGTGGGGTAATCGATTACTCTAGAGAGTAATTCACCAAAAACTTTGAAATCAAGCTAGGTAATCGATTGAAATGAAATGGTAATCGATTATCTATATCAGAAACATTGAAAACACTTGATTTTACATGTTTTGAAATATAAATGGTCATGACTATGTAATGTAATGAACTCATACCTTGTTGGAGCACCATGAATGATCCAACTTACCATACTTAGAGAATTCATGAGAGGTGTTCCTCACTTAGTATACCAAGATTGGTTCTAAGTTTGAAGAATCTCTCCTTAGGTAGGGGCTTTGTAAAGATATCCGCGAGTTGATTCTCCGTTTCAATGAATTCCACTTCACAGTCGCCTTTCTCAACATGATCCCTTATGAAATGATGGCGCACCTCAATATGCTTTGTTCTTGAGTGCAAAACCGGGTTCTTCGTGATACTGATTGCACTTGTATTGTCACACTTGATAGGTATGTGATCAAGCTTTATTCCAAAATCCTCAAGTTGTTGCTTCAACCAAATGGTTTGAGCACAACAAACACCCGCAAAGAACATACTCGTCATTGATAGAGCAACACATGCTTGTTTCTTGCTGTACCATGAGACTAAGCTTTCTCCAAACAAGTGACAAACACCACTCGTGCTCTTTCTATCTGTTTTGCATCCTGCAAAATCTGAATCACTAAAACCGACTAGAGTAGGGGACGTACCTTTGGGATACCACAAACCGCAGTTCGTTGTTCCTTTAAGATACTTTAGAATTTTCTTCACAGCAGTCATGTGTGATTGTTTTGGAGCAGATTGAAATCGCGCGCAAATACAAACACTAAACATTATATCCGGTCTGCTTGCTGTGAGATACAAGAGTGATCCAATGATCCCTCTGTACTTTGTTTGGTCCACTTATAGTCTTGTAGCATCATTATCTAAAAATAGATTAGTTGACATAAGTATATTAGAGATCTTACAACTTTCCATGTCGAATTTCTTCAACAACTCTTTGGTGTACTTTGCTTGATGTATAAAGGTTCCTTCTTTCAGTTGCTTGACTTGCAGTCCTAGGAAGAATTTGAGTTCTCCCATCATAGACATGTCAAACTCTCCCTGCATGCTTTCCACAAATTCTTCACATAAAGATTGATTAGTTGATCCAAAAATGATATCATCAACATACACTTGGACCAATAAAATACTGTTAGACTTTCTCCTAATGAAAAGAGTTTTGTCAACATTACCTCTGCTGAACCCTTTTGACAAAAGAAACTTACTTAACCTTTCATACCATTGTCTAGGGGCTTGCTTCAGACCGTAGAGGGCCTTCTTTAGCTTGTACACATGCTCAGGGTAATCGAAGTCGAAAAAACCAGGAGGTTGTGAAACAAAGACTTCCTCGTTGATGTAGCCATTTAAGAACGCACTTTTAACATCCATCTGAAACAACTTAAAATCATGAATGTAGGCAAAAGCAAGTAAGACTCTTACAGCTTCTAATCTAGCAACTGGGGCATATGTTTCATCAAAGTCTATTTCTTCTTGTTGATTATATCCCTTAGCTACTAATCTTGCCTTATTCCTAACCACTATTCTATTTTCATCTAGCTTATTCTTAAACACCCATTTTGTTCCAATTAGATTCATATCTCTATTAAAAGGTACTAACTCCCAAACGTCATTCCTTTTAAATTGATTTAACTCCTCATGCATAGCATTCATCCAAAATTCATCATTTATAACATCATCAACACAAGAGGGTTCAAATTGAGATACAAATGCATAATCATCACAGAACATATTATGAGAGGATCTTGTGGATACTCCCTTATGGATGTCACCAATGATGTTGTCAAGAGATAAGTCTCTTGGTTTCCTCCATTCTCTTGGCAGGTCATGAAAATTGGTTGGTGTATCTTGCTGTAATTGTGGTTTGTTGTTGCTGTCTTCACTTGTAATCTCATCATCATCAACAAAAACACTTCCCTTTTGGGGATTATTAGATTCATCAAACTTTACATGTACAGATTCTTCAATGCACATTCTCCTTTTATTGAAAACTCTGTATGCTTTACTTGTTGATGAGTACCCAATAAACACACCCTCATCTGCCTTGGCGTCAAACTTTCCAAGTGACTCTTTGCCATTATTCAGAACAAAACATTTGCACCCGAATACTCTAAAATGAGAAATATTGGGTTTCTTGTCCTTATAGAGTTCATAGGGGGTTTTCTTTAAAAAGGGGACGAATCACACTTACGTTTAGAACATAGCAAAGAAACCGCATCAGCCCAAAAGTGTTTAGGCAATGCACTCTCACTTAACATAGTTCTAGCTAGTTCTATCAAGGATCTGTTTTTCCTCTCAACAACCCCGTTTTGTTGCGGAGTTCTTGGAGCGGAAAAGTTGTGATCGATTCCATATTTTTCACAAAATTTTTCAAAAGTTTCATTTTCAAATTCCCTTCCATATCACTTCTAAGAGACTTGATTTTCAAATCTTTTTCGTTTTGTATTCTTTTGGCAAGAGTTTTAAAAACTTTGAAGGTCTTGTCTTTATTTGGTATAAATGCAACCCAAGCAAAACGAGAGAATTCATCTACTAAAACCAGTCCATATAGGTTTCCACCCAAACTAGTAGTTCTAGATGGACCAAAGAGATCCATGTGCAGTAGCTCAAGTGGTCTAGAAGTTGAAACAACATTTTTGGTTTTAAAGGAGCTTCTAGACTGCTTGCCCTTCTGGCATGCATCACATAGGCCTTCTCTTTTGAACTTCAAGTTAGGTAACCCTTGTACTAGGTTCTTAGAAGAAAGCTTGTTCAGCTGATGAACATCAATATGAGCTATACGTCTATGCCAAAGCCATGATAAATCATCGTTTGACATAAGACATGCATGATATGATGATGTATGATCAAGTTCAAGGATGTAGATGTTACCATGTCTCTTACCGACCATTAATACCTCACTCAAGTCACTACTACTGATATTGCAGCAACCATTATCGAATGATACTTGATAGCCTTTGTCGCATAGTTGGCTAATACTCAGAAGATTGAATTTCAAACCTTCCACAAGCAGTACATCTTCAATCACAGTGTTGGATTTGTCTCCAACTGCACCTATACCCAGTATTTTCCCTTTGTTGTTATCTCCATACACTACTGAACCAGATTCTTTTGATTTGAAGGAGATAAAATTGCTCTTGTCGCCTGTCATATGTCTTGAGCAAAATGCTATCCAAATACCAAGTTGAGTGTTTGGCTCTCAAGCACACCTACATAGAAAAAGATATCACTTTGTTTTTGGTACCCAAGTCTTGTTGGGTCCATTTGTGTTAGAGCTGTGACTATCTTTCCTAATCCATTTAAACAATCCACTAGTTATTCCTTCCTTTCTAATCATGCAATTATAAGAGTTATGTCCAGGTTTCATACAATAACTACATGAGAAAGTTCTGTTTTTGCTGGTTTGTTTAAATGTAAAGAACTTCATGTTATTCTTTTTCAAGGAGTCATCAAAAGACTTACACTTTGAACAGGGCAGTTTCAAGATATCATTTTCCTTTTTCAAACTTTGAACATCAGTTTTCAAAACAGAAATATCATTTTCCAAATCAGTAATTTTGTTTTTCAAAACCTTGTTCAACTTGCCTAGTTTTTCAGCTTCCTTGTAAAGTTCACAAAAAGCAGTTTGCAGCTCATCATAATCAAAAATAGATGAATCGGAATCACTTACCTCATCATCGGATGTTGAATTAGACATGAGACACAAATTTGCTTCTTCATTATCACTTCCACTAGAGGTTGAGGAACCATTCTCTTCCCAAGCTATGTATGCCTTTTTCTTGCGAAATCTGTCTTTCTTGGGTCTTTCTTCATGTTCTACTCTTCTAGGCTCACTGCTGTTACTTTTCTTCATGTTGGGGCACTCCGATTTGTAGTGACCCATTTTTCCACACTCATAACAAGTGACCTTTGAAGATGAACTCTCATTCCTCTTGAAGCTTTTTCTGAAATTGTTGAATCTCCTTTTATCATTGTTCCTCTTCATGAACTTTTTGAATTTTCTTACCATGAGATTCATATTTTCCTGTTCAGATTCACTACCACAGCTTGATGCATCGCTCTCACTAGCTGTGTCTTCCATCTTGATTGCTAGACCTTTGGCTTTCTTATCTTTTTGTTCCTCATCAAAGCAATAATGGGACATATCCATTTCATATTCCTCAACTTACCAAATAACTCGCACTTGTCATCAAGGCTAGGTTCTTTGATTCAAGGTGATTCTTTGTGGACGGTTGGTTGCCATTTTCTGCTCAAGGATTTCAGCACCTTCACATTGATTTCTTCCTCAACGAAGATCTTACCAAGTCCTTTGAGATGGTTCACGATGTGTGTGAAACGTTTCTGCATATCCATCACGGACTCACCTTGTGCCATTCTAAAGGTTTCGTATTCTTGGATCAAGGTATTCTTTCTTGCCCTTCGTACTTCAGTGGTTCCTTCGTGTGTGACCCTTATTAGATCCCAAGCTTCTTTGGCTGTGTTGCAAGCTGAAATTCTGAAAAATTCATCTGAATTCAAAGCAGAATGTATGATATTTAAAGCTTTTGCATCATTTTCAGCTCTCCTAATTTCTTCTTGTTCCCATCTATCAAATGGTTTTTCAATCTCATTCCCATTTTCTATGTATGTGGGGACCTTGAAATCAGTCACAACCGCTTGCCAAATGCTTCTATGTATAGACTCCATAAAGATTTTCATCCTCACTTTCCAAAAAGGATAGTTATCACCACAAAACAGAGGAGGTCTGTTAATAGAGGCACCTTCAGCGAATGGTAATTGATTATCGGCCATTCTAAAGAACTATGGATCGAAATCTAGAGCAACCTACTAGATAAAGCTCTGGTACCAATTGTTGGTCCCTATGTGTGAATCTAGAGGGGGGGTGAATAGATTCTAGTTCCACTATAGCCCAATTTTCGCGAGTTTCTAATTCCTTTTAATTCAAACAAAACTATTCTTGATTACCTATCAATAATTGAGACAGATAAGCGAGAAATATCAAAGATACACAGCGGAAATACCAAAAGGAAAAATCAGAAACACGTTAGTAATCAATATGCAACGTAATCAATATCAGTATCTAACTGTTCCAGTTTTAGTTGATTACCGAGTCAATTACCGAGTTAATTACCAAGCCAATTACTGAACAAATTGCAGAAGATAAACCAAGATAGCAGCAATTAATGGTAAATGGTAAAGAGAAGAAGGAAGAAGAAGAGTGCACAGTGATTTATACTGGTTCGGTCCACTGCCTACATCCAGTCCCAACCCAACAACTGTTGCGATCGGTTTTCCACTATCAAATGATCCCTTTCGTGTTCTTTTACATTCACTCTGCAACAAGCAACACAAAAATGAAATCAAAACACCCAAAAACATGTCCTTTAACCCAAAGAACAGTTCTTCCCTGACCTTGGAACACCCAAGATCAAACCTTTGAAAACACACTTCTCAAAGTCCTTTACTCTATCTAGAGAGATCTCTCTCCTAGAGTAACAACCCAGAAATTAAAAGGTAAACAAAAGATCAGTTTAGAGAACACCTGGAGTGTAGATCTGATCACAAAAGAAAACACAATGAATACCACCCAGTTAGAGAAAAGATCAAGTTTTGCCCTTTCTTTATGAAAACTTGATAAACTCTTGAAGTTCTTTATGGGTTTCTTGGAAAAGATGATAAACTCAGTTTAGAGAGAATTTGAAAGTGTATGAACTGTTCTAAAACTTATGTTCCAAGATCTTATGTTAATTTTTGAGAAAAGAGTATTTATAGGTTCAATTAAAAACTCAATTTGGGCAACTTAATGTTTTTCTGATAGGGGTAATCGACTACCATGGGTTGGTAATCGATTAAACCAGTGAACAAAGGTTTCCAGGGTGATTTTTAGCCATGGTAATCGATTAACCCGAGGGGGTAATCGATTACTCCAGTAACAAATGAATTTCCACACTCTGTTACCTACTGTTGGTAGTTGATTACCTGCTGTTGGTAGTTAACTACCTACTGTTGGTAATCTATTACCTTAGTTGGTTACCAAAGACATTTTCAAAACAAGTTTGAGAGGGAAATCAAACATTTGATACATGAGAAATCACACTAGATTCCCAAGCTCTCCAGCATATTCACACAAAGAACAACCACATGCATGCCTAAACTAAACAATCAATACATAGGAAACTCCTAATTACAATTCATCTAAGAAAACCAAAATTACATGAACATTAAAAGCAAAACAACAAGAGAGACTCCAAAGCATCTTCAAGCTTTAAGTCCAACATCCAATAGTTAATCAAGGGCTCTTCCTAGTTAGCAAGTGTCTCAAGGTTCACACAAGTCTTTTGAAAAAAAGGTTTGGTTTTCTTTTGAACCTTGTGTGACCTTGATTCGGATGGCATGTATATGCTATATGGGACCGTGGGCTTGGCCCTAAAAACCCATGGGCTTAGCCCAAGTCATATCCTAGAGCTATTACAACATAGGACTTAATCATGTTTAAAGGAATTTACAAGTAAGTTACAAGTGACAAGTCCTATACTAGCTTCATGGTCTTGGTCTTGGAATCTTCCCACCTCCTCTTCTAGCTTCCTTTGCATGCTTCTAGTAAATCTTCTAGATGTTCCTACATCAAACCCTCCTTCTTTGCTTGAAATTGTCCTCAAGTTGAGGTCATCATTTGTACCTACATCACACAAAGAAAGATCAGTTACATTGAAAGAGTTACTACCACCATACTTACTTGGTAGGTTTAGCTTGTAGGCGTTTGGGCCCAACTTCTCCAAGATCTTGAAGGGTCCATCTCCTCTTGGAAGAAGCTTGGAACTCCTCAAGGTGGGGAACCACTCCTTTCTCAAGTGCACCCAAACCATGTCCCCTACTTTGAACTCGATAGCTTTATGGTGCTTGTTGTAGGCTTTCGCTATTTGCTCATTCTTCTTTGCTATCTTCTCCTTTACTTGAGTGTGTAACTCTTGGATCTTTCTAGCCCTCTCTTGACCACTTCTATTACAAGAAAACTCAATAGGAAAAGCCACTAGATCAAGTGGGGTGAGTGGGTTAAATCCATAAACAACTTGAAAAGGAGAAAACTTAGTAGTGGAATGTTCAACCCTATTATAGGCAAACTCAATATGAGGTAGCCAATCTTCCCAACACTTAATGTTCTCACCAACAAAAGTCCTCAATAGTTGACCCAAGGTCCTATTGACAACTTCAGTTTGCCCATCCATTTGGGGGTGGCAAGTTGTAGAGAAGAGAAGCTTGGTTCCAAGGCAACTCTAAAGGGTTCTCCAAAAGTGCCCAAGGAATTTTGAGTCTCGGTCACTCACAATTGTCTTGGGTACTCCATGGAGTCTCACTACTTCTGTGGAAAATAGCCTTGCAATATTCGAAGCGTCGTCAACCTTTTTCGAAGCTATGAAGTGAGCCATTTTTGAAAACCGGCATACAACCACAAAGATACTATCCATTCCTCTTTTGGACTTAGGAAGACCAAGGATAAAATCCATGGAGATGTCCATCCAAGGAGTGGTAGCAAGCGGAAGGGGTTGGTATAAGTGATGTAGGTGCTCTTGGAGGAAGATTCCAAAGCCTCTTCGAATGCCTAATCTAGTCTCCACCGTGCGCATCACCATGGAAGCCGAAGCAAGGTAGTCTCGGCCATGGAAGATTGTATGGGTTTTGGGGTTTAGGAACAAAGGAAGAAGATGGAGGAGGTGGAGAGGGTGGTGGCGCCAAGGAAGAGAGTCCTATAAGCCTAGGAGGAACTGCCACAATGGTGGTAAGAAGCCATTGATAAGATTCAAGGAACTTCCCTAAGGGAACAAGAGAAACTCACTAGAAAGCTTAAAGCCTTTGTATTCAATTTCATCAAAAAGTGTTTTACATGGTTCGGCCAAGGGCTTATATAAGCATGCCTTGCTTGGCTCTCAAGCTACACTAACTATGATTAAGCCTAAACCTAACTCTAACTGTTAACTAACTAAGGCTAACCATAAGTACTAGGTTGTTAGCCGTGAACCAATGGGAAGGGAGTGCGCACATGGCTTCACATGGTGGCACATGGTCTTGCCCCCTTGGCCGAGCCATGTGATGCTCCATGTCACCAATCCGTGCCTAATTAGGATTAAGGGATGAGATCGTCTAATCAAGTGAAGGCATGGATCCTAAGCTTGATTAGAAGTCCCCCCATAGTTCTAATTAGTTAAGGCTTCACACAAATTTTCTAGTTTTTGAAAAGGCCTTTGTGTGAATCCTATAGGACTTGCCTTCCTATTAGCCTAGGGACAACCGAGTTTTAGTCTATGTTATAGGACTTGGTTCATACATGTTTACAAGAAGATTACAAGAGAAATATCCTATGCTATCATCTTCTTGGTCTTGGAGTTTCCTAGCTTCTTCTTCTAGCCTTCTTTGCATGCCTCGAGTGATCCTCCTTGATGTGCCTACATCAAACCCTCCTTCTTTGCTTGAACTTGTCCTCAAGTTAGCTTCAACGTTTGTACCTATATCAACCAAAGAAAGATTAGTTATATTAAAGGAGTTGCTACCACCATACTTACTTGGAAGGTCTAGCTTGTAGGCGTTTGGACCCAATTTCTCCAATATCTTGAAGGGTCCATCTCCTCGTGGAAGAAGTTTGGAGCTTCTCAATGTAGGAAATCGTTCCTTCCTTAGGTGCACCCATACCATATCCCCTACTTTGAACTCGATGGGTCGACGGTGTTTATTGTAGGCCTTAGCTATTTGCTCATTTTTCTTAGCAATCTTCTCCTTTACATGTGCATGCAATTCTTGGATTTTCTTAGCCCTTTCTTGACCACTTCTATTACAAGAGAACTCAAGAGGTAAAGCCACTAAATCAAGTGGGGTGAGTGGGTTAAATCCATAAGTAATTTGAAAAGGAGAAAAGTTAGTAGTAGAGTGCTCAACCCTATTATAGGCAAATTCTATATGAGGTAACCAATCTTCCCAACTCTTAATGTTCTCACCAACAAAAGTCCTCAATAGTTGACCCAAGGTCCTATTGACAACTTCGGTTTGCCCATCCGTTTGGGGGTGACAAGTTATAGAGAAAAGAAGTTTGGTTCCAAGGCAACTCCAAAGGGTCCTCCAAAAGTGTCCAAGGAATTTTGAGTCTCGGTCACTCACAATTGTCTTGGGTACTCCATGTAGTCTCACTACTGCTTTGAAAAATAGTCTTTCAATATTTGAAACGTCATCAACCTTCTTGCAAGCTATGAAGTGAGCCATTTTTGAAAACCAGCATACAACTACAAAGATACTATCCATTCCTCTTTTGGACTTAGGAAGGCCAAGGATAAAATCCATGGAGATGTCCATCCAAGGAGTGGTAGCAAGCGCAAGGGGTTGGTATAAGCCATTAGGGGAGACCTTAGATTTGGCTTTGTTACAAGTGATGCACCTAGAAATGTGCTTTACTACTTGGACCCTCATGTGAGGCCAAAAGAAGTTCTCTTGCAACATAGCCAATGTCTTATCCCTCCCAAAATGACCCATCAAACCTCCTTCATGGGTCTCAATTACCAACAAGTCCCTCAAGGAAGATTTAGGCACACATAATGCTTGCCCCTTAAAAAGGTATCCATCATGCCTAAAGTAGTCCTTGAATGCACCATTGGTACTTGACTCCCAAATAAGACCGAAGTCTTCATCATGGGTATACATAGATTTAATATGATCAAAACCATACATCTTACACTCAAGCATGTTAATCAAGGTGTGCCTTCTACTTAGGGCGTCGGCTACTATGTTACTAGACCCTTGTTTATACTTGACTATGTAAGGGAATTGTTCTATGTATTCTACCCACTTAGCATGCCTCTTATTTAATTTCCCTTGCCCTCTCAAATATTTTAAGGCCTCATGGTCGATGTGAACTACAAACTCCTTAGGTAGTAAGTAATGTTGCCACACTTGAAAAGCCCTAACTAAAGCATACAACTCTTTATCATAGGTTGAGTAATTTAGGTGCCCCCCTTTAACTTCTCACTAAAATAAGCTATAGGGTGTTTACCTTGCATTAAGACTGCCCCTATTCCTACGTTGGATGCATCACATTCAAGTTCAAAGGACATAGTAAAATTCGGCAAAACTAGTATAGGTGAGTGTGTGAGTTTGTGTTTGAGCATGTTGAAGGCTTCCTCTTGAGGAGACCCCCATGAAAACTTAGTGTCCTTCTTTACAAGTTCATTCAATGGATTAGCTATGGTGCTAAAGTCCTTTACAAAACGTCTATAAAAGCTAGCTAGACCATGAAAGCTTCTTACCTCTTTAACACATGTTGGAGTGGGCCAATCCTTGATTGCTTGGATCTTCTTTTCATCTACCTCCACCCCTTTGGCACTCACCACAAAGCCTAAGAAGACGACCTTCTCGGTCCCCATCACACACTTTTCCTTATTTGCATACAATTGTTCACTTCTAAGGACATCTAACACATGCCTTAGGTGATTTACATGTTCTTGAAGATTTTTGCTATAGACTAATATATCATCAAAATAGACTACTACGAATTTTCCTAAGAAATTCCTCAAAACATGATTCATGAGTCTCATGAATGTACTAGGAGCGTTAGACAATCCAAAGGGCATTACTAACCACTCATATAATCCAAACTTAGTCTTAAAGGCGGTTTTCCATTCATCTCCCTCTTTCATTCTAATTTGATGGTAGCCGCTTTTAAGATCTATTTTGGAGAATATGGTGGATCCATGTAATTCATCCAATAGATCATCTAACCTAGGAATTGGATGCCTATATCTAATAGTAATATTATTTATTGCCCTACAATCGGTACACATGCGCCATGTACCCTCCTTCTTAGGAACCAAAATAATTGGTGAAGCACATGGAGAGAGACTTTCCTTCACCCATCCTTTCTCCAAGAGTCCTTGGACTTGCTTCTCGATTTCGTGTGACTCTTGTGGTGAGGTCCTATATGAAGGCTTATTTGGCAATTGGGCTCCCGGTATGAAGTCGATTTGGTGCTCTATCCCTCTTAGTGGAGGTAAGCCGTGGGGTAGCTCCAAGGGGAACACATCTTCATACTCTTTTAGAAGTTCATCCATGTCTTTGGTGTTACCTACATGTTTACCACTCAAAATTAAAGGACATGGCATACACAAAAACATAGATTTTCTAGCTAAGTATTCCCTTTTAATGTCCTTGCAAGTAACAAGTAAAGTCCTTTTACAAGCATTAGACAAAGTCCTTTTACAAGTTTTACTACTACTACTACTATCTACTTTACATGAAGATTTATTTACAACATGCTTTGTTTTTCCATGATCATGCTTCTCGGCCAAGGCCTTGTGGCTTTTGGAAGTCTCGGCCGAGCCTTGCTTGGGCTCTTGGGACCTCCTAAGCCTCAATTGGACTTGGTCCTCACACACCTCCTTGGGAGACAAGGGCTTTAGTAGAACTTTTCTACCTTCAAAGGAAAACAAAAAAGTGTTAGCTAAACCATCATGAATAACATTTCTATCATATTGCCATGGTCTACCTAAAAGTAAATGAGTGGCCTCCATGGGCACTACATCACATAGAACACTATCTACATATTTTCCAATAGAAAATTCTATCATACATTGCCTATTTACCTTGATTTCACCGGTTTCACTTAGCCATTGCAACTTATAAGGTCTAACATGATTTAAAGTTGGAAAACCAAGTTTAGAGACAAGTCCTTCACTTACAACATTTGTACATGAACCTCCATCAATTATTAAAGAACATACATTACCCTTTACCTTACATCTTGTGTGGAAAATGTTTTCCCTTTGGGTATCATCCATTTCAAGATTAATCTTAAGTAACCTTCTTACCATAAGGAGATCCCCTTCTTCGGCTCCTTCACTATGGATGGATACTACTTCTTCTTCTTCTTCTTTCTCATTGGGAGATTCTTGTGAAGACTCACTCATAGTTTCTCCTCCAATAGTCACCATGGTCCTCTTGTTTGGGCATTGGGAAGCAATGTGTCCTCTACCTAAACATTTGAAACACTTGATGTTACTTGACCTTAAAGGATTGGATGAAGAATTTACCTCTTTAGGCTTGGTGAAGTCTCGACTGTTTTTGGTTTGAGGCCTTGGAGATGGTTCAACTTTTTCTTTGCCTTTCCACCCGGTTGAAATTTGTGTAGGCATTCTCTTGGCAGCACCTCTTCTCTTGAGTTGTGACTCAATCCTCTCGGCTAGGTGGATTGCTTCTTCAATGTGGGAATACCTTTGTAGTTCTAACACATCTTGGATCTCACGGTTGAGACCATGCACAAACCGAGCCAATGTGGCCTCTAGACTTTCTTCTATGTGTGCCCTTAGCATAGTGATTTCAAGGTCCTTGAAGTAGTCTTACACACTTCTATTCCCTTGGTATAACCTTTGGAGCTTGTTATGAAGATCTCTCATGTAGGTAGGTGGCACAAACCTCTCTTCCAAGGCATGTTTCATGGCTGCCCAAGTAGTAACTCTCGGCCTAATACACCCATACCCCTTGTCTTGTTGGTTCCACCATATCATGGCATAATCTTCAAATTCCAAAGTAACAGATTGTAACTTCTTCTCCTCACTCAACAAAGGATAGCTATCAAAGATTTGATCTACTTTCATAACCCAATCCAAGTAAGCCTCGGGTCCTCCACTACCATGGAACTTAGGGATGTTTAGCTTCACAAATCTCTCATCAAACCTATCCTCATCCTCCCATTGGTTCCTCCTATACTCACGGTTCACCCTAGGTCCCTCTCGGCCAGCACCCCTTCCCCCTCTCCTCTCATGGTTCCAAGGTTCATGCTCCCGGTTTTGGTTCCTCCAAGGGTTCCCCACCTCACTACCAATGGAAGTTCTAGGTCCTCTCCCTCTATGGCTCCTTCTTTCTCCCTCTTCTTCATGGATTCTCTCATGCCCACTTCTTCTTTCCCTCCTTTCACCCTCATTAGTTAGAGATCTTTCCCTTTCCCTATTTTCCCTCCTAGTTCTTTCCTCACTCTCCCTCAATCTAGCATCCATCCTCTCCATCACCAAGTTCAAAATGTTTTGTGTTCTTGGTGACAAATCTTGCCCAACACTAGGTGGACTTGCCATGGCTGCAAGGAAAAGGGTTAGTACACAAGAAAACAAGGAAAGCAATAAACCTCACTAACTCTCTAAGTGTATCCACTCACAACTCGTGTTTCACACAATTCAAGGCTTTTTCTCTAATGTTTCTCTCTTGCCTTTTACCACTCTTTTCTCTTAAGTTCACTTAGAAATTATCCTCTAATCAATCATCAAGGCTTTTATGCCTACCATCATGAAATAGGAACGGTACCAAACTAGGATTAAGAAGGCCAAGAAGACAAAACTCTAGGACAAAACCAAGGGAATCAAAGAAGACAAGCAAGAAAAAGCTTAAAATGAAATGAATGGCTACTCAAATTTGTGGAGAAACTTTTAAAGAGACAATGGCATATAATAGGGCAGCAATAATAGCGCAAACTTGCCCAAGAAACACATCCAAAACAGAGGCACAAGTATGGTATTCAAACTGGACAGCAAGGTACAAAAGTAATTTTGCCAAGGAATTTAGAAACCGAAACAGTAAAATCAGCAAAAACCAATTAGCAACCGATTTGTACTATGCTATAGAATGGTTTACTTATCATCTTCTCATGCTCAAATCAAATCCAATTTTCTAAATGCAGCAGCTAACATATACAGCAATGTGCAGTAAGATACAGAACTGAAAATTACTAAGAAAATACCAAAAGATACTCAAGCACTAGGAAGCTCAAAACTAGAAAATTCACTAGAATGGTGTAGGCTCTCTCCTAGGTCCAAGAGTGTTCTTTTGTGTAGCTCCTTTCTTTTTTTTCACTTTCTTTTGTCCTAATCTTGTTGTACTCCTTTCTTTTCTCTTCACTTGTTATGGTTCTCACTTTGCTACTTGTTTTAGAACCAACTCTTTTCCTACTTGTTTTCTTTTCTCTTGATTTTCTTTCTCTTTTCCTTTCTTCTCTTTTGATTTTGATTCTCTTCTTTTGACACACTATGGCTGGACCAAAACCTTTGTGATCTAAGAGCCACTTTCTAGGTTCAAGTCTAGCTTATCACAGCAATTTACACAACTAACCGAAACTACAATTCAAATGGTAAACTAAATTTCACAAGAAATTTCAAGATGATGCTAACACATACTAGTAATGGCTTCTATGCTAGATATCATGTAAGCATGGATTCCATTTCTCATTACAGTACCATACAGTAATCATACCAACATGTGCAGCAAAGAAAACAGGGCTATACACTTTCCTATAGGCATACATGGACCATAACTTGCAAGAGAAAATTTTCTACCGAATAAAAGACACCAAAATTGCAAGCTAGTAATCATGCATTCAAGAAATGATGGATGAACATGCCAACATGAATTACGGCCTAATGCAGCAACCAAAAGAAACACAGCATGCCCAACCACAAGACTAAAAGATATGACAACTCAAGGAACTCAAAAGATGGCTACTCTATGAAAGAAAGACTCTAGAGATGGAAGACACAAAGAAAACTCAAGACTCATGGAATACTCAAATACTAACCAATTGTGATGACCCAATGGTGAAGACAACAAGCTCTAGATACCACTTGATGTAGGTGCTCTTGGAGGAAGATTCCAAAGCCTCTTCGAATGCCCAATCTAGTCTCCACCGTGAGCATCACCATGGAAGCCAAAGCAAGGTAGTCTCGGCCATGGAAGATTGTATGGGTTTTGGGGTTTAGGAACAAAGGAAGAAGATGGAGGAGAGAGACCTTAGACTTGACTTTGTTGCAAGTGATGCACCTAGAAATGTACTTCACTACTTGGACCCTCATGTGAGGTCAATAGAAGTTCTCTTGTAACATAGCCAATGTCTTATCCCTCCCAAAATGACCCATCAAACCTCCTTCATGGGTCTCAATCACCAATAAGTCCCTCAAGGAAGACTTAGACACACACAAAGCTTGGCCCTTGAAAAGATACCCATCGTGCCTAAAGTAGTCCTTGAATGCACCTTTGGTACTTGATTCCCAAATAAGACCGAAGTCTTCATCATGGGCATACATAGATTTAATATGATCAAAACCATATATCTTACACTCAAGCATGTTAATCAAGGTGTGCCTTCTACTTAGAGCGTCGGCAACTATGTTACTAAACCCTTGCTTATACTTGACTATGTAAGGGAATTGTTCTATGTACTCTACCCACTTAGCATGTCTCTTATTTAATTTTCCTTACCCTTTCAAATATTTTAAGGCCTCATGGTCGGTGTGAACTACAAACTCTTTAGGTAGTAAGTAATGTTGCCACACTTGAAAAACCCTAACTAAAGCATACAACTCCTTATCATTGGTTGAGTAGTTTAGGTGCCCCCCCTTTAACTTCTCACTAAAATAAGCTATAGGGTGTTTCCCTTGCATTAAGACCGCAACTATTCCTATGTTGGATGCATCACATTCAAGTTCAAATGAAAGAGCAAAATTCGGTAAAGCAAGTATAGGTGAGTGTGTGAGTTTGTGTTTGAGCACTTTGAAGGCTTCCTCTTGAGAGGGCCCCATGTAAACATAGTGTCCTTCTTTACAAGTTCATTCAATGGGCTAGCTATAGTGCTAAAATCTTTAACGAACCTTCTATAGAAACTAGCAAGACCATGGAAGCTTCTTACCTCTTTCACACATGTTGGGGTTGGCCACTCCTTGATTGCTTGAATCTTGGCTTCATCAACCTCCACACCTTTTGCACTTACCACAAAGCCGAGGAAGATCACCTTATCGGTTCCAAGTATACACTTTTCTTTATTTGCATATAATTTTTCTTTCGTAAGTACTTTTAAGACAAGTCTCAAATGGATTACATGTTCTTGAGAAGACTTGCTATATACTAGGATATCATCAAAGTAAACTACTACAAATTTTCCTAAAAATTTCCTCAAGACATAATTCATGACTTTAGCACCATTGCATCTCCTCTTAATGAACTTGTGAAGAAGGAAGTATCTTTTGTGTGGGGGCTGAAGCAAGAGGAGGCTTTTAACCTCTTGAAGGAAAAACTTACAAATGCTCCTATATTAGCTATGCCTAATTTTATCTTTTGAACTTGAATGTGATGCTTCTAACCTTGGAATAGGTGCTGTTTTGAAACAAGAAAACCATCCAATAGCCTATTTTAGTGAGAAGCTAAAGGGAGCTCAACTAAATTACTCAACATATGACAATGAGCTCTATGCTTTGGTGAGGGCCTTGCAAACTTGGCAACATTATCTCCTTCCCAAGGAGTTTATTGTCCACACCGACCATGAATCATTGAAGCACCTAAGGTCCCAAGGCAAACTGAATAAACGACATGCAAGGTGGGTGGAATTTGTTGAAACATTTCCCTACATTATCAAACACAAGAAGGGAGTGACAAACATAGTTGCGGATGCCCTTAGTAGAAGGTATACACTCCTATTCGTGCTTGAATCAAAGTTGTTAGGATTTGAACATATTAAAACCTTGTATAGCTGTGATGATGATTTCGGCCGAGAGTATGTTGCTTGCATAAAGGGTGCTCACAATGAATTTTATAGGCACAATGATTATCTTTTCAAAGGAAAATGTTTATGTGTGCCTAAGACTTCATTGAGAGAACTTTTAGTGAGTGAAGCTCATGAGGGAGGAATCATGGGTCACTTTGGGGTTGAGAAGACATTAGCCATATTACATGAACACTTCTTTTGGCCTAAAATGAAGGCTCAAGTAGCCAAATTTATTAGTAAATGTGTTACATGTCATAAGGCTAAGTCGAAACTCTCCAACCATGGTCTATATATGCCTTTACCATCACCCACCTCTCCTTGGTTGGATATTTCCATGGACTTTGTCCTCGGTTTACCCAAGACAAAGAGAGGTGTAGATTCCATTTTTGTTGTGGTGTGTAGATTTTCGAAGATAGCACATTTCATTCCTTGCCATAAGAGTGATGATGCATCTCATGTAGCCAACCTTTTCTTCAAAGAAGTTGTAAGACTTCATGGAATTCCACTCATCCCCTTCATTCGGATTTGGTGGTAACCACTCTTAAGATCTATTTTAGAAAATATGGTGGATCCATGTAATTCATCTAATAGATCATCTAACCTAGGGATAGGATGCCTATATCTAATAGTAATATTATTTACCGCTCGACAATTCGTGCACATGCGCCATGTACCCTCCTTCTTAGGAACCAAGATGATTGGAGATGCACAAGGTGAGAGGCTTTCTTTGACCCATCCCTTCTTCAAGAGATCTTGAACTTGCCTTTCAATTTCGTGTGCCTCTTGTGGTGAGCTCCTATAGGATGGCTTGTTGGGCAATTGCGAACCCGGAATGAAATCGATTTGATGTTCTATTCCTCTTATAGGAGGCAACCCATGAGGTAGCTCCAAAGGGAAAACATCTTTGTACTCTTCAAGTACCTCTTTTATTTCCTTGGATTCGTTCATACACACATTTAATATCATCGGATTCGGTAAGCATAGAAACATAGACCTTTTAGCAAGGTACTCCCTTTTAATGTCCTTACAAGTAATAAGCAAAGTCCCTTTACAATTGTTTTTGCTATCTACTTTACACTTAGAATTATTTACAGTACTTTTTACATGTTTCTTCTTTGCATGACTCTCGGCCAAAACCTTGGTGGGCTTGGAACTCTCGGCCAT
Organism: Hylodesmum podocarpum; assembly: GCA_026586105.1. Lineage (NCBI taxonomy): Eukaryota > Viridiplantae > Streptophyta > Magnoliopsida > Fabales > Fabaceae > Hylodesmum > Hylodesmum podocarpum. Next base: position 4,394,968 of record JALJEV010000058.1, on the reverse strand, counting down.
GTCTTGCTTTTCTTCTTGGATCCTTTTGACCTTCATCTTGATTTGGTCCTCACATACATCCTTTGAGGCTAAAGGCTTTAAGAGCACTTTTCTACCTTCAAATGTAAACAAGTAGGTGTTAGCAAGTCCATCATGAATAACATTCCTATCATATTGCCATGGCCTACCTAAAAGCATATGTGTAGTTTCCATGGGTACAACATCACATAGAATATTATCACAATACTTACCAATAGAAAAAGTGATCATACATTGCCTATCTACTTTAACTTCCCCATTTTCACTTAACCATTGCAACTTGTATGGTTTAGCATGAACTAAAGTTGGCAAGTTAAGTTTATTCACAAGTCTTTCTCTAACTACATTTGTACATGAACCACCATCTATGATAAGGGAGCAAACATTGTCCTTTACCTTACATCTTGTATGGAAGATATTCTCCCTTTGAGTTTCATCTAAGTCATGATTCAATTTTAATAATCTTCTTACCATCAACAAGTCCCCCTCCTCGGCCTCCTCACTAAAGGTAGAGTGGGTTTCTGATGGAGGACCATCATTGACAAGAAGAGTTACAAGAACCATGCATAAAAGAATTCAAGAAGAAATGGAGAGTCTACTCGAAAGTCAAGGCCAAGATTCAATTCAAGACTTATCCTTACTTTGTAATAGGACTTGTAACCTTCTAAAAATGTTGTAAAGTTATAACTAGATTAGGAACATTTAATTTGGGGCCTCGTTGGGTGAATAAACGCGCGGCCTTATGAGTTTAGGAGTGTTTTTTGTGAGAGAGTTGGGTAAAGACGATACCCACAGACGATAGGATTGGCATGCCTTCAGGATGGTAATCAATCGAATACCACAGACGATTGTCATAGACGATTACCACAAGCGCTACCACAAACGATACCAAAGACGCTCTTTCGTCTGATGTTGCATGCTGAACTCTTCCGTCTGAAGATGTTCCGTCTGACGCTCTTTCGTCTGATGCTTCATGCTGAACTCTTCCGTCTGAAGTTTGTTCCGTCTGTGCCTTCACATGCTGAACTCTTGCGTTTGAAGCTTGTTCCGTCTGTGCCTTCACATGCTGAACTCTTTCGTCTGAAGCTTGTTCCGTCTGTGCCTTCACATGCTGAACTATTTAAAATCGAAGCTTGTTCCGTCTTAGGCCTTCACATGTTGAACTCTTCCATCCGAGAGCTTGTTCCGTCTGAAGACATGCGAAGCTTGTTCCGTCTGAGCTTTCACAAGCTATCCCAATTCCCTCTAGTATAAATACGTAACACTTTGAATTGTAAAGGATCTTTGAATCAATTTTGAATGAATTGAATTTAGCAAGAGCTAATTCTTTGAGAGTGGATTTCTCTCTAAGGTTTCTTCTAGAACCTTGAATCTTATCAAGGAAACTCTTCCTTGTGGCGATTCTCCCTTAGGCATATTGCTTATGCATGGCGCCATCATCTTCTAGATCTACTCCGCTTTCATTCTTTCTTCTAAGTCCTTGAGTCTTGAGTCAATTTTGAGCTTCCGCCATTAACGCATCCGTGGAGTTCCCAATTGAAGACGACAATCGGTCCAAATTTGAGCTTCGTCTCCGGCGAACTCATATCAGTTTCACCTTGATCTTCTTTTTCACTTGAAGATCCACTTGATTCTTCACTAGTAATCCCTCCATCTTGCCTCATCACCATTGCTATCTTGTTTGGACATTGAGATGCAATGTGGCCCCTTCCTAAACACTTGAAACATTTGATGTTACTTGATTTAAAGTGTTGGGATGAAGGAACTACCTCTTTACCTTTGGTGAGTTCTCGGTTGGCCTTCCTGGTAGGCTTAGGTGAATGGTCTTTGTTGCTCTTACCTTTCCAAGTTGATGTAGTATTATTGGAGACCCTTTTTGATATAGGCCTCCTTAGAGAAGATTCCAAAGAGCCCTTGATGTTGCCCTATCTAGCTTCTTCAAAAGCAACTCCAACCAAAGGTCAAAGGAAGCTTCGGTCAAGCTTCAATGGTGGGGAAGACCGAGAAAGAAAAACGGTGAGGGGGTGAGGAAATGGAAGAGGATGGCGCCATAGAGAAGATTCCAAAGAGCCCTTGATGTTGCCCTATCTAGCTTCTTCAAAAGCAACTCCAACCAAAGGTCAAAGGAAGCTTCGGTCAAGCTTCAATGGTGGGGAAGACCGAGAAAGAAAAACGGTGAGGGGGTGAGGAAATGGAAGAGGATGGCGCCATGGCAAGCCAATAAGCCTAGGAGGAACCGCCACAATGGAGGATGGGATCCATTGATAAGATTCAAGAAACCTTGCTAAGCAAGACAAGAGAAAACCTCTCTCAAGAAAAGCTCAAAGCTTATTCATTTATCATAGGCTTAGGTGAATGGTCTTTGTTGCTCTTACCTTTCCAAGTTGATGTAGTATTATTGGAGACCCTTTTGAAGCTAGCTTTCCTTCTCAATTGGGACTCTAACCTCTCGCCCAAGTGGATGGCTTCCTCAAGGTTGGAGTATCTTTGCAATTCAAGGACATCTTGCACTTCCCTATTGAGTCCATGCACAAACCTTGCCATTGTAGCTTCTAGGCTCTCTTCAATTTGGGCTCTAAGCATGGTAACTTCTAAGTCTTTGTAGTAGTCTTGAACACTCCTACTACCTTGCACAAGTCTTTGTAGTTTGTGATGCAAATCCCTCATGTATGTTGGCGGCACAAATCTCTCCTTGAGTGCTTGCTTCAACCCTTCCCAAGTTGTGATTCTAGGCCTCAAATACCCATTACCTCTTTCTTGTTGATGCCACCACACTAGGGCATACTCTTCAAACTCAAGGGTGACCAAGTGCAGTTTTCTTTCCTCACTAAGCATAGGGTAACTTCCAAGTATTTGATCCACTTTCATAGCCCATTCTAGGTACACATCCGCACCCCCACTTCCATTGAACTTTGGGATGAACAACTTGAGGTTTCTCTCATCAAACCGATCCTCCTCATACCCATATGTGTTGATGTTGCCTCGGGTTCCCCTTCCTCCAACATGTACAGCACCTCTTCCACCCCTCCTATCATTCACAAAAGGGTTCCCACCATGTGCTCCATGCCTAAAGAAGTTCCCACCATCACTACCAATGGAACTCATGTGCTCACCTCTCCTACTACTTCTCTCACTTTCTCTTCCACTATCCTCATCATTTCCTCTTCTACCTCTCCTTCCTCCCTCTTTATTGTTTTTCCTCTCCTTCTCATGTGTCTCTTTTATCTCCCTCACACCCTCCTTAACACTCTCCCTCAAACTTATTTGGATCTCATTCATTCTTTCCATCATTTTATCCATCAAAGCTTGGGTTCTAGGTGAGTGCTCATTACCCACACTTGGGGAACTTGCCATAGCTGCAAAGAAAGGTTAGTATACAGAAAATACAAAGGGAAATAAAACCTCACAAGCTCACTAAGTGTATCACTCAATCAACTCGTGTATCACACAAAATTAAGGTTTTTTCTCTAATGTTCTCTCTTGCCTTTTACCACTTTTTTTCTCTAAGCTCTCTTAGTAAATTCTCTTCTAATCAATTATCAAGGTCTTATCACACCATCATGAAAGAAGAACAGCACCAAGACTAGGCTTAAGAGGCCAAGAAAGACAAAGGACTCTAAGACACAACCAAGGAATCCAAAGGAGACAAGCAATAAAAAGCTAAAAGTAGAAATGATAGGCACTCACATGCTAGAGAAACTTTGAGGAGACAAAGGCTTCTACTAGGGCAGTGAATTAGCATATAATTGCCCAAGAAACACACTCAAAACAGAGGCACAAGTATGATATTCAAACTGGACAGCAAGGTACAAAACAATCATCAACCGAATCTAGAAACCGAAACAGCAAAATTCAGCAAAATTCAATTAGCAACCGATTTGTACTATTTGCTATAATTGGCCACTTATCATTCTTCTCATGCTCAAACCAATTTCAATTTAAACTATGTACTATCTAATACATCCAGCAAGGTGCAGTAAGGTACAGAAATGAAAATTTACAAAGAAACATCAAAAGATACACAAAGCACTAGGAAGCTCAAAACTAGAAATTTCACTAGAATGATGTAGGCTCTTTCCTAGGTCCAAGAGTGTTTCTTTTGTGTAACTCTTCTCTCTTCACTTCTTTAACTCTTTTCTTGTTGTAATCTTTCTTTTCTTTTCACTTTCTATGGTTCTTGGATTTTTTTCTACTAGTTTTAGAACCACTACTATTCAATACTAGTTTTTCTTTTCACTTGTTTTTCTTTCTCTTCTCTTTTCTTTCTTTTGCTTTTGATTCTTTTCTTTTGTAATGTGAGTGGCTGGACCAAAACCTTTAGGGGACTAAAAGCCTCTTCTAGGTTCAATTCCTAGCTTATCATAACTTTTACAAAAACTAACCGAAACAACAAATCCAATAATAAACTAATTTTCACAAAAAATTAAGATCATGCTGACACATGCTAGTAATGGTTTCTATGTCATGGGATCATGTAAGCATTGATTCAATTTCTAAGTGCAGTACCATACAGTGAACATACCATTATGTGCAGTAAAGGAAACATGATTATACACACTCCTATAGGCATACATGGATCATAACTTGCAAGAGACAAAAAACTAACCGATCAAGTGACACAAAAAAATTGCAAGTTAGTAATCATGCATTCAAGAATTGATGGATGAACATGCCAACATGAATCACGGCCTAATGCAGCAACCAAAAGAAACAAAGCATGCCCAACACAAGACTACAAGATATGACAACTCAAGGAAACTCAAAATTTAGGCTACTCTATAGAAGAAAGACTCAAGACATGAAGAAGACTCAAAAAAGAAAAACAAGTTTCATGGAAGACTCAAAAAGACTAACCATGAAGAAGACTCAAAGGTGGAGACAAAAGCTCTTGATACCACTTGATGTAGATGCTCCATGGAAGGTTCCAAGAAGCTCCAAAAGGCTGTCCCGATCTAGTCTCCAACTAGCTCCACGGAAGAAGAAGAACCAAGAACAAGTCTCGGCCAAGATACAAGGTGGTGGTTAACCGAAGAAGAAGAAAATGGAAAAGGTGGGAAAGGAAAGAGATGGTGGTGGCACCAAGGTGGTGACACCTATAAGCCTAGGAGGAACCCCACAATGGGTGTAGAGAGCCGTTGATAAGATTCAAAGAAAATCCCCTAAGGGAGCAAGAGAAGAAAATCTCTCAAGAATGTACAAAGCTATTCATTCATTAAATTTCCAAACGATCCAATACAAGGTGCCACGGCTATGGTTTTATAGAACTCATCCCTTGGCCCCCAAGCAAGCCTTAACCACGGTTTGGGAGCTCCTAACCAAGGTTAGGGCTGCACCAATCCGTGGGCTTTCTTACAAGCCAAGTAACCAAGGTAGTTATGGTGGTTACTTGGTTGTTAGGAAGTCACATGGCCTTCACATGGGTGCACATGGGTTTGTCTCCCCTTGTAGTCCATGTGATGAGCCATGTCATCAATCCTTGGCATCTCCTAATCAAGGGTGGAGATCCTTGATTAAGTGTTGGCATGGATCCAATACTTAATCAAGGGCTTTTCCTAGTTAGCAAGTGTCTCAAGGTTCACACAAGTCTTTTGAAAAAAAGGTTTGGTTTTCTTTTGAACCTTGTGTGACCTTGATTCGGATGGCATGTATATGCTATATGGGACTGTGGGCTTGGCCCTAAAAACCCATGGGCTTAGCCCAAGTCATATCCTAGAGCTATTACAACATAGGACTTAATCATGTTTAAAGGAATTTACAAGTAAGTTACAAGTGACAAGTCCTATACTAGCTTCATGGTCTTGGTCTTGGAATCTTCCCACCTCCTCTTCTAGCCTCCTTTACATGCTTCTAGTAACTCTTCTAGATGTTCCTACATCAGTACGAGTCACTCGTGCCAAGATTTCAAATCTTAAGAAGTACTCTTTAGAAGCATCCAAGATCAGTATGGGGATTCACGCCTACATATACAACTCGAAAAGGTCTTCATCTTTTTCTATCAAATCTCTGTACAAGTCAGAAAAAGAACTACGCACGCTATCTATATCCGCTGCACACGCCATCAATCAATCAAGTGCTCTCTGAACCCTTTTTGGACTTCGCTTGGAAAACGCTCAACGGTTTTCTTCTGTGTCTAACGGATATCTGAAGATTTTGCCTATTTAAAGACTTCGCTTCTTCAAAGTTCAGTTGGCGAACACGCTTCAATATTCTACCTTATTGTAAATTCGCTCTTTGCTACTTTTGCTCTTCACTTGTAAAACCCTCTCTACGAAGAGGAAACTCTCTTTTTATAGAACTCTTTTAAAATCCACTTGTGTGGTGTTTTAGCCTGAGGAGGCTGGTTATTCAAAGAATACCCTTGTTGTTTAGCCTGCGAAGGCTATGTTCAAAGAATATCACGTTATAGCCAGAAGTGGCTGGGGGTAAATAATACTTGTAACCCTTTCACGATTTGTAGTGAAAACTCAGTTGTTACTGGGTAAGTGGACGTAGTCTTGCATAGACGAACCAATATAAAAATACTTATGTGTTTGTGTTATTAAGTATTTGTCTAACAGGGATAATTAAACCATAACGTCTATTTATTAAAATCAACCTTTGAATATTAAGATTGTTTCGTCTGAACATATTTAAACACACAGACGAAAGAAACATTTTTTTTAAGCAACACAATTCAACCCCCCCTTCTTGTGTTCTTTCTTTTACAATTTGGTATCAGAGCTCAGCCTCTAAGGGTTGAGCGCTTTACAGCTACTATAGGAAAAGATCCTAAATGGAGTCTCAAGGACCTTCGTTTTTGTCTGGAGGGTCATTGATGCAATCCTCAAGGAGAAGAGCATATAAGTTACGGATCTTCATGCTTCAATGGAGGCTTGGACAAATGAAGAAGAAGCTAAAGGCCTCAAGGAGAAAAAGAAATAGAAAGCGGAAGGAGTTTAGAGATGGAAGCGCCATGGCAAGTGCCAATAAGCTAGAGGTGGAACCGCCACAATGGAAAAGGAAGCCATTAATGAGATGCAAGGTTCTTCACAAGAACACAATAGAGAACACTCTCAAGAGTAAGCTCTTAGCTTAATTCAATATTCAGAAAATTTATCAAAAGTGTTTGAATTACAAAGGAAATCCTATTTATACTACTAAGGTGGGGTGCTAGCTTGCTATGCAAGGAACTAATGTCCACCCTTAGATTAGATTCTAATCTAATGGCCACGGAAGGAAGCTTGTGGTGCAAGTTTGATTAATTTGGAGAACAAGGATCAATCCTCCACCCTTGGATGTAGATCCTCATCCAATGGTCACGACGCCAAGCTTGCACTCCAAGCTTCTAAGCTTAGCCCTTGGATTAGTATCCACATCTAATGGTCGGATTAGTATCCTCATCTAATGGTCACTAATTCTTTTTTTATTACAAGTTTAGGCCCAAATTAAATCCTTAAAACAATTACATGATTGAAGGAAAACTACTAATAAGCCTAAACATTAAAACATTTCGCTGAAAATTCTTGGAAGCATTCTAACGCTAATTTCAAGCTCATTTTCCAACTAGTTGCAGTTCGGACTGGGTTTTGTTGTCTCATAGCTTTTGTAACCCTTGAAGTCTTCTTTAATTTGGCACCAAGATCACCTCAATTGGAGTTTTATAGCTTTAGTTATGGTCGGAATACTGAACCTGGTCAGACAGTAAAAACATTGCGAATTTATTAGAAGCCCAATTTATTAAAGATTAAGGTTGGAGAGTTTGTTGGGCTTTTAGAGATGGATGGTCCTCCATCAGTCATCCATGAACAAGCAGCCAACATTCTCTGGTGATGACTATCCTTATTGGGCTGATCGGATGGAGATGTACATCAAATCCACCCAATACAGACTATGGAACATCATAACTCAAGGAGACATCCCTATTGTCAAACCCGAGGTTGAATGGGGAAATGAAGAATACTCGTTTATGGAACTCAACAACAAAGTTAGATATGCCATCATGTGTGCATTATCAAGGACAGAATACAACAGATTTTGTACCTACAAAACCGCTAAAGAGCTTTGGGATGCCATCAAGATTTCATATGAAGGAACTAAGGATGTGCGTATGAGGAAAGCAGCCACTCTTCAAAGAGAATATGAGATGTTCTCAATGAAGAAAGGAGAATCAATTGAAATGATGTTTGGAAGATTCCATACAATATTAAATGGACTCACTACGCTGGACATTACTTTCAGCAAGGCCCAGAACAACATGAAGATATTGGATAGTCTTCCTCCTCCGTGGGAAGCTATGTCCACTGCCATCTCAGTTGGGCGCGATATGAAGACATTAACTCTTGATGAGTTAATAGGAGCCTTGAGAGTACATGAGGTACTTTTGTGTAAGAGAGACAAGATTAAAGTTCAAGAGACCATAGCTTTTCCAACTGTCAACAACGTGCCTGGTGCAAGCCTCGAGAGAATTGCAAGAATTGAACGGACCTTCATGCTTCAATGGAGTTTCTAGGTTTTTAAATTGGGGAAAAACGAAGATGTAAACAGAAATGGAAGAGAACAAACGGTTTAGAAGAGAAATGGAAGCGCCATGGCAAGTGCCAATAAGCTCAAGGTGGAATTCGCCACAATGGATCAAGAAGCCATTGATAAGATTCAAGGTTCTTCACAAGAACTCTAGAGAGAAAAGCTCTCACACAAATTCTGAATTCTATATTCAATTTCAAAAAGTCCTTTACAATTCAGTTTGTTAGGTATTTATACTAATTGGAGAAGTGCTAGCTTGCAGCCCAAGCTTCTAGCCTATATACATTTACGTACTTTAATGGAGAAACAACCCAAAGTTCAGAAAAGCTGAGAATTGCTCGTGGTAATCGATTACCAAGGATCTTTGGGTGTCCAGAAATGAAAGTGTCTCGGTGGTAATCGATTACCTGGTCGTGGTAATCGATTACTCCAGTGGCTACTTCTCATGTAATCGATTACCTACAGTTGGTAATCGATTACCATCCTGGAACTAGGAGTAAATCTGCCTTAGGTTCAATTACAACTTAATTTCTCCTAATCTAATTACAACTTTACAACATGTTTAGAAGGTTACAAGTCCTATTACAAATTAAGGAAGAGTCTTGAGTTGAATCTTGGCTTTGACTTTTGAGTTGACTCTCAACTTCTTCTTGAATTCTTTTGTGCATGGCTCTTGTAACTCTTCTTGTCAAGGATGGTCCTCCATCAGTGCCAAAGGAGGAAACTCCTAAGAAGGAAAGAAAGAAGAAGCACAAAGTTTTGAAAGCTGACACTACTGAGTCTGATTCGTCTGACGAATCATCTGATGATGAGATTTCCCTCATGGCCAGACGCTTTAAGAAGATGATGATGAAAAAGGGGAGAGGTCAACGCTTCTTCAAGAAGAAAGAAAAGAAGTTCACTGAAAAGCCTTTGAGTAAGGAGGAGAGTGATAAGTGCTAGATTATACATGTTTTCTTAGGAGTTTTCTATCCATTTTTATCCATTTTCAATAGGTTTAGTTGTAGTTTAGGCAAGAAAACATTGAAAATACCATATTTGCTTGGTGTTAGCTCTTGAGTTTGTGTTTTGTTAAGTTTTGTAAGTTTTCTTGAGTTTTTAAGTCATCTTAATCATTCTTTTGTTGATTCTAGGTTCATTGAAGAGAAGAAAGAATGTTTGGAATGGAAGCTTGGGACATAAGATGAAGATGCCATCACGAAGAACAAGGATGCAAGCCAAGTCAAGATCAAAGCAAGCCAATTGGAGCATCATCACTTGTGAAAACGCGCTAGGGCGCACAAAGTGGCGCCCTCACCCTTGCATTCGGCCAAAACGCGCCAGGCAGCGCGCCAGGGCGCGCTCAGCACTTCCAGGTCACTTAAAAACGCGCCAGGCAACGCGCTAGGGCGCGCTCAACACTTCCAGGTCACTTAAAAACGCGCCAGGGCGCGTTCTGCACAAGAGGGTGGCGCGGTTCTCTGCTATAAAAGGGCTCTTAGGGCGCGAAATTGAGGACACTTTTCACAATTCAGTTTTCCGTTAGCTTCCTCTGCACACTTCTCTTGTTTTCTCTCTTCTCCACCTTCGATTCTCATCCTCCTCCATCAAAATCTTGAAGACTCTTGAAGAATTGGAGCTTGTGGAAGCAAGATCTAAAGATTCATGGAGCTTCTCTCGGTTTTGATTTCTATTTTCTTTCTTTCTTTTTCTATTTCCATGTTAGGCTAAATTCTTAGGTTAGGAAAGGGGATTTCAGTTCTAGACCTTTTGTAATGAATTCCTATGTTGATTCAATTGTAATTTCAGTTGATTGATTGATCTCTTCTTACTTTAAGCAAATTCTTGAGGTTTTATTCATGAAATTCAAATAGTGATAGGAATATTAACTGCTTGAATTGGATTGAACTGTTCCTTGAGTTTTTGTTTCTCATTTCAATTATGCCTTCGGAAGATTGATAATTGAATTAGGAGAGGAATTGCATCACTATAGCAATGCATGAGTCTAGGGATAGAACTTGCATGTTATGAGACATTGTGAATTTATCTGTTTCGCTTCTTGAATGTATTTCTATTTTCACCTAAGGAATTAGAGATTATAGAAGTCATTCAAAGTGACTAACGACCTAGGAATAGGATTAGTCTAAGGTATCACAAATTCTAGTCTCCAATCGATTGATAACTGTGAAATTGACATAGGAAGTAATTACTTGAGAGAAGGAATTGAATGAACCTATTCCCTAATCTGTTTTCATCATTTCAAAACTTAAACATTTCTTGCTTTCCATTTCTTGCTTTACAGACATTGTCTCTTTACATAATTACTTAGTTCACACACATGATTCACCCAATTGTTCGTCCTAATAGCAAACATATTAAGCATTCGGTACTTCACAATTAGTCTCTGTGGTTCGACATCCTTTTCTCACTATTTCTAAACTGTTGACGACCGGTACACTTGCTGAAAGATTGACACACACATATTAAAGTCAACAAGTTTATGGCGCCGTTGCCGGGGACTATTGGTTGAATATCGATAGTCTTAACGTGTTTGCTAATTAGGATATTTGTTTGTGTTTGTTGATTCATACTTGTTCTGTTTTTGTTTTGTAAACTTGTTCTGTTTTGTTTTGTATTGATTAATTTCATTCTTTTTGATCTGTTTGGAATTCCCTGCATCTTTTTGACTTGTGGTTTATGCAAAGAGTTAAGGAAACTAACTTCTTGTTTGAACCAGAAATTGAGAGATTTTGCAGGAGAAATTTGAAAGAAAAATAAAAGCAATAAAGAAGAGACCATACGAGAAAATTCAACAAAGAACTATGGATAACACAAGGCGAATGACATTGGAAGAGCTTGATACGCCAAATGCAATGGGCTGCGGTTCCAAAAGTATTGCACCACCAATTGTGGCGGCCAATAATTTTGAAATCAAACTGCTCTTTACACGGTTGGTCGGACAAGAGCGGTTTGGAGGTCTAGAGGAGGAAGATCCAAATCAGCATGTTCACAATTTCTTGCGAGATTTGTGGAACTATAAAAATGAATGGAGTGCTTGGACGATGCGATTATCTCTATTTGAGATTATTTGAGTTTTCATTAAAAGGAGAAGCAAAGATGTGGTTACAAAGTTTTCCACATGGATATTTCACTGCTTGGGAAGACTTAGTAAACACATTTTTGGCTCAATATTTTCCACCTGAGAAGTACAACTATTTCAGAGCTGAGATCTCTTGTTTCAAGCAAAAAGATGGAGAATCCATAAGTGAGGCATGGAGGAGATTTAAATCCTTGCTGAGAAGGTGTCCTCACCATGGTTTCTCGATTTGCAGCAAGTCCACATCTTCTATAATGGATCATGATCGCATACCGTGCTAGTAGACGCCTCTGCTGGAGGTTCATTGAGAAAAAAAGATGCGCAAGAAGCAAGAGTAATCATTGAGACCATGGCTTCAAACAGATACGATGCTCCCCCGAGTGATTTCTATGGGGAAAGGAGAGGAATGATGGATCTTGGAGCTAATGATGCACTGCTGGCTCAGAATAAGTTGATGACTCGGAAAATGGACCAAATAATGAAGCAACTACGCAAGTGGTCCAACTCAATGCGATCCGATCGCACCTCCAACATGTATGTTGCGAATATTGTGGTGGAGGACATCCAATTGAATGCTTGTGACATCTTAGTGGCTAAGAGAGGATCAAGTCAAGTGAACTATATGGGAAATCCTCAAGGTAATCCTTATGCAAACAACGGCTATAACTCCCACAACGAAACCATCCAAATCTTTCCTATAGAAATAACAATTATCTGCAACCTAACCCCTCCTCGTATGACCAAAACTACAAACAAACCTTCAACTCTAATCCTAGACCACCTTTCAATCCAAATCCACCATACAATCAAAATTTCAACCAAAGCATCAAAACCAAGCATTTTCATCTAATCGATTTAACCAAAATCAACCACAAAACACACCTTTCAACTCAAACCGAGTCTAGATTCCAACCCAACCAAACCAAGAAATACTCCAAGAAGCTCTAATATGAATGTTCCTAGAGAAGGTTAAAAACGGAAAACATGTTCATGTCCTTTATGCAAAGGACTGAATCAATGTTTACAAACCAAGAAAGCCTCAATTAGGAACCTTGAATCGCAGATTGGCCACTTTCCAAGCAATTATCGAAAAGAAACCAAGGGAATCGCAAGTGATACTTGTGGTAAACCCAAAGGAGCGTGTAAAGCCATTACCACAAGGAGTGGTAAAGTGTTGGGAGAGGAAACTTCGAATTGAAGGGTGATAAAGTGGATGAAGAAGAAGACAACTGCTTGAGAGAAAGATAGGCAACCACACAGCTGCCGGTTCTCATGGAAAAGAAAGATTCACCAAGAAAGACGAAGAAGCGATTTTAGAAGAAGGCGCGGCATGAACACATCTCACCTTCTCGCAAGCTTCCATATCCTCAAAGGGTTGAAGAAGGCAAATGATGACAAGCGGTTGCCAAATTCTTCAATATTTTAAAGAGTTTGAGGATTAATATTCCATTTTCTCGAACTGCGAGAAGATGCCTTCATATGCTAAATTCATGAAGGAGATCTTATCTAATAAGAGGATGCTTTTGGATGATGAGACAATAGCCATGACAGAGGAATGCGATGCCATCATCCGAGGAAAGCTCCTCAAAATTGAGAGATAGAGGTCCTTCACCATCCCTTGTTCTATAGGGGAAGTACCGTGGGAAGGCATTAATTGATTTGGGAGCCAAGATAAACTTGATGCCTCTTTCTCGTGCTACATAAATTGAACATTCAAGACATTCAGCCCACAATGATGACATTGCAATTAGCGGATAGATCCACCAAACGTCCCATGGAGTAGTAGAAGATCTCTTGGTGAAGGTGGACAAATTCGTGTTCCTGCGATTTCGTGGTCTTGGATATGGAAGCCGATGAAGAAGTACCAATCATCCTAGGAAGACCATTCCTAGCCACCGCGAGTCCTAATCGATGTAGCACAAGGTGAACTCACTCGAGAGTAGATGAAGAAAAAGTATCTTTTAATATATTTGATCTTTATGAAATTTCCAATGATAAGTCCCAATGCATGATGATTGATGTGTTGGATCCTATAGCAGAAAATGTTTATGAAAATGAGATTTTTGACTTTATAAAAGAGAAGGAAGATTTTGATACTTCCAGTTTTGAAAATGAACAATATGAAGTTGAGGAATTCATTGCTGCTATGGAAACCAACACATCACCACTATCATGTATTGAAGCAAGGATGAAACAAATTGGAGGGGTTGATAAAACAACGCACCTAAGAAGCGAACTTAAGCAACTGCCCTCTCATCTTAAATATGCTTTTCTTGAAGAGAATGACACCTTCCCTAGGTGATCATTAACAATTTTTGAATAAAAATGAAGAGGACGGTTGCTTAAAGTTCTAAAAGAGCATAAATCTGCTATTGGGTGGCAGATTTCTGATTTGAAGGGCATAAGTCCCTCATTTTGCATGCACAAAATCTTGCTTGAGGACAATTTTAAACCTGTGATACAAACTCAAAGACGTTTAAATCCTACTATGAAAGAGGTTGTACACAAGGAAGTCCTCAAACTACTTGATCTTTGGCATTATTTATCCTATTTCGGATAGCTCTTGGGTAAGTCCAAGTACAAGTAGTTCCCAAGAAAGGGCATGATTTGTGATTGCAAATGAAAGGAATGAGTTGATCCCCACCAGGGACGGACTAGGTGGAGGATGTGTATTGATTATAGAAGGTTAAATGATTCTACAAGGAAAGACCACTTTCCTTTACCTTTTATGGACCAAATGCTTGAAAGGCTAGCTTGGTCATGCCTATTATTGTTTTTACGGATGGCTACTCTGGTTATAACCAAATTGTGGTAGATCCTAAGGACCAAGAGAAAACGCTTTACGTGTCCTTATGGAGTTTTGCCTCTGGAGAATGCCATTTGGACTATGTAATGCACCAACTACCTTTCAAAGATGCATGATGGCCATTTTTGGAGATATGGTTGAGAAATTCATTGAAATATTTATGGATGATTTTTCTGTCTTTGGTTCCACTTTTGATAACTGTTTAGAAAATTTAGCTTCTGTACTGAAACGATGCCAAGAAACAAATCTGGTTTTGAACTAGGAAAAGTGTCATTTTATGGTTAAAGAAGGCATCGTTTTAGGACACAAAATATCTATGAATGGTATAGAAGTGGACAAGGCAAAAATAGAAGTGATAGAGAAACCGCCTCCACCGAATGTGAAAGGGGTGAGGAGTTTCTTAGGTCATCTTGGTTTTTTCGAGAAGATTCATCCAAGATTTTTCAAAAATTTCTAAACCATTGTGTGACTTGCTTGTAAAGGAAGTGAGCTTTAATTTTGATGAAAACTGCTTGAAAGCCTTTGAGACTCTAAAAGAGAAACTAACAACAACCCCTATCATCATTGCTCCAGATTGGAGTTTGCCTTTTGAATTAATGTGTGATGCTAGTGATTATGTAATAGGGGCAGTGTTAGGACAAAGGAAGGACAAACTTGTAAGAGTAATATACTATGCTAGCAGAGTGCTTGATAGTGCTCAAATCAATTATTCAACTACAGAAAAAGAACTGCTAGCCATAGTATTTGCTCTCAACAAGTTTAGGCCTTATCTCATTGGCTCAAAAATCATAGTGTACACTGACCATGCTGCATTGAAATACCTTCTAATGAAACATGAGAGTAAACCAAGGTTGATCCGTTGGGTTCTCCTTCTCGCAAGAGTTTGATATTGAAATAAGAGATAAAAAAGGCGAGAGAGAACCTAGTGGCGGATCACCTTTCAAGGTTGCCTCATGCTTGAAATAGAAGGGTAGTGATATCCCTATAGTTGAAACCTTTCCTGATGAGACACTCTTTGCTGTTCATGATGCTCCTTGGTTCAGCGATATCGCGAACTTTAAGGTATCCAACTATATTCCCTCTGGCTTGTCCCATCAACAAAGAAAAAAATTGTTTTCTGATGCAAAATATTATGTGTGGGATGAGCCATTTCTGTTTAAGTGGGGTATAGATGGAATCCTTAGGAGATGCATACCTGAAGAAGATATCAACTCTGTCCTTTGGCACTGTCACAATTCCCCCAGTGGAGGTCATTTTAATGGGGAAAGGACAGCTAAAAAGGTTTTGCAATGTGGCTTGTATTGGCCATCTATTTTTAAAGATGCAAAAGCTTTTGTGCAGTCCTGTGACAGATGCCAAAGAAGTGGAAATATATCAAAGAGAGATGAGGGACCATTAAACAACATATTAGAGATAGAGGTATTTGATGTGTGGGGGATGGACTTCATGGGACCATTTCCTCCCTCTTTCTCCCACACATACATCCTAGTAGCTGTAGACTATGTATCCAAGTGGGTAGAAGCCATTTCTGCACCAACCAATGACTCTAGGATTGTAGATACCTTTATTCACAGAAATATCTTTACTAGATTTGGGGTCCCTAGAGCTTTCATTACTGATGGTGGAAGCCATTTTTGCAACAAGCATATGGAGAGAGTCTTTAAGAGATTGGGGGTGAAGCACAAGATTGCAACACCATATCACCCCCAAACCAGTGGGCAAGCTGAACTAGTAAATAGGGAGATTAAGAAGATTTTAGAGAGAACTGTAAATCTGTCCAGAAAAGATTGGTCTAAAAGACTAAATGATGCTCTGTGGGCATATAGGACAGCTTACAAAACTCCCATTGGCATGACACCATTTCAAATGGTTTATGGAAAGGCATGCCACTTGCCTGTAGAACAAGAGCACAAGGCATACTGGGCCTTGAAATACCTCAATTCTGACTCTCAAGCAGGCCATGAGAAGAGACTATACCAACTCCATGAGTTGGATGAACTCAGACTTCAAGCCTACGAAAATGCTAAGATTTACAAGGAAAGAACAAAAATATGGCACGATCGTAAACTTAGAAGGAGAGAGTTTTACCCTGGACAACTAGTGTTACTCTATAATTCTAGACTAAGATTGTTTCCAGGAAAACTAAAATCTAGATGGTCTGGACCATTTGCTGTCAAACAAGTATTTCCACATGGTGCAATTACCTTAGAAGACCTTGATAAGTCCAGAGAGTTCAAGGTAAACTGCCAAAGAGTCAAACCTTATCTAGGAGATACTTTTGAGAGGGATAAGGTCTCTACTGAATTACATGACCCTCCTTGATAGGGTCAATTTACATGTCAAGCTAATGACAGTAAATAAGCGCTTGGTGGGAGGCAACCCATCTAATTGGAAGAAGTTTTCTGTAACTTCTTGTTGTGAGATACTTGTGAATAGTCTAAAAGTTAGAAAAGCAAAAAGAAAAGAGAATTTGATGATTAGAGTAGGAGTGTAAATACTTGAGTGAGTATAATAAATCTGATTTTTGTGTTGATAGTTAAACAAGTAGATATATGAATAAACAATTGAAATTGCATTGAATTGAGTGATAGAAATAAGAGAGGTGAAGTGTAATAGCATTCATGGGAAAATTGTGAGATCTTAATACATGCTCATGTTTGATAGATTCCTTGTGCAGAGAATAAATCAATTAGAGCCAAAATGCCTTAGAATGTTTGCACAAGATGAGTCAAGATGCAATATCACTAGTTCTCACCTTAGCCACCTTAGCACATGAAGATTTGAACCAAATTGCAGACAAACGCGCCCTGGCGCTAGCAGAGGCACCTTTTGTAGCAGAAAAACATGCCTTGGCGCCCCTGGGTGGCGCGTTTTGCATTTAGCCTCGGCCAAAACGCGCCTTGGCGCGTTTTCATTCAACAGGGTGGCGCGCTCTGCAATCCCATTCGGCCAAAACGCGCCTTAGCGCGTTTTAATTTAACAGAGTGGCGCGTTTTGCATGTAGTTTCGGCCAAAACGCGCCCTGGCGCATTTTTCACTTACAAGGTGGCGCGTTTTTCACCTCTTGGCACAAATAGGTTGACGAGTTCGCGCCTTGGCACAAAGAGTGGTGCGTTCCTTTGTTCTTCCTCTTCCCCCCTTGTGCTTGAGGTTCCCAAAGAGTACAATTCCATTTTCAATTCATTCTCACCTCCATCACTTCACTTTACAAGTAGATTTGACTTGTATTCTTCATCACCTTCACCTTAGTCTTTCAATTTTCATTGCTAATTTTCAAAAATCTTCACTTGGTTTGCTCTACTCCCATTCGGCCTAAGCAAGGTATAGTGCCCAATCCATTGAATTTAACTCGTTTTCTTCATTCTTTATGCTTCAATTGCATGATTCACATGATTATTTGAGATGAGGGTTCAAAAATGGGTAATTCAAACCCTAACCCCCTTTTTGTGCGAATTGATTATGGCTCAATTAAATGTTGTTGCATGGCCTTGTTTTAATGATTGTTGATGAATAATATTGATTGCTTGTGAATGTATGGTGAAAATTGTGTGGGAGATGCATGGTGTGAAGCAATTGGAAAGAAATGTGATATGCTTATTCATGACTACTTAGTGTTTGTTAAAATGCTTCAATGAAATTTTGAGCATGTTCTATGTGCACAAACCTAGTAAGCATGACCATTTTATAATCACTTGTGCATCCCCTTGGCAATTCCCACTTAATTCCTTTTTGAACTACACTATAATTTTTAGGAAGATGCATGCTCTTGTCGGTGATATTTGTTAAGTTAAGTGCATGCATGTTTTTCTCATATACACTTTGGATTGTGTAGGTTCAATTGTGAGAAATTATGTCTTCAAGCAATAGACCACCTGGTTCTTCCTATCCAAGGCAACCAAGAACTAAACATAGAGCTACAAAAGGACAAGGCCAAGAAAGGAAGAAAACCACCAAGAAAGTCAAGGCTACTCCTGAAATTCAAGATTATGATACTCATAGATTCAAATCACAGGAGCATGCAGAAGCCTTCGCCTCCCGTTTTATGGCACGTGCAGTGCTAGTGGAGCGGAAATTCAACATGAGTCCGAGCCTATATATTGATGAACGCAATGGGGATGCTTCTCAACGTGCTAGTTATAAAGAAGTTTGCAATGAAATTTCTGGAAGGAAGTGGACTGGACTAACTAACATTGCATACCCGGCATACCAGGAGTTAGTGCTAGAGTTCTACGCCAATATAACAAGTGATGATGAAGAAGAGCGTTATGCATCCTATGTCCGGGGAAAGCAGATTTCTTTCTCACCTCAAGCCATCAACTGACTCTTATTAATTCCATTTTTAGAAGGAAGGAATTGTATCTTCCAGTATAGAACCGATAGCAAGGCCGAACCAAGCAAGATAAATCAGTTACTATGTGAAGGCAAGGGAGCTTGGAAGGATAGTCTATTGCGCAACAATGGAGTTACTCATGTTAAAGCTTCATCATTATGTTTCAAGGCAAGAATTTGGTGGGCTTTTATCTTTGGGATTTTACTTTGCCAATCCAAAGGCCTGAGATCATCCATCACAAAGAAAAGGATTTGGTGCTTATACACAATAATGAAAGGTGAGTATCTGAATGTAGGCCTGACCATAGCCAATGAGATTCACACAATGCACTTGCAAAGACAGGGATCCCTGCCTTATGCAAGCATCATCACTCAACTGTGTATTGGGGCTGGAGTTTCAACTGGGGGTTTGATCCCTATGAGACCGGGAGCCACATTAGAGGTGCCTTTCACCAAAGGAGAGTCCAGGAAATCCAAAGCCACACCAGATACACCGTCCACTTCTAGAGCCACTCCAAAGTCGAAAGGTAAAGCTCCATTGGTAGAAGCTCCACTCGTTATCTGCGAGATCGACAAAAGATATTGCGGCATTTGAGGTAGTTCAAGAAAATCGAGAAGGATTCACGAATCCAATAAGACTTGTATTGCACTTGAGCCCTCATGAGAAGTTTAGCCGCCAAATGAATATGCCGGTAGAGAAGTTGACACCATTCAAACCACTCAATGGTGAAATGATTGAAGATTTGATGAGGTTTGAAGAGTTTTCTGAGGATTTTGGAAGTGGAGTACCGAATGAGGAACAAAATGATGATGGTGAAGAGGTTGATGGTGGCAATAATGAAGAAGCAGAGGAGAGCACTGAGGAGAGTGAAGATGAAGAGGAAAACGAAGATGTAGAGGAGAGTATTGAGGAGACTGAAGATGAAGAAGATGAGTCAGAAGATGAGGACTGACATCTCACTTTAATAATTCTGTTTAAGTTTAAGTTTTTGGTTAATGTAGCTTAACTAGACTATTTTACTATCTCTTTAGTTCATGGTATTGTATTTGACTTTTATTTGACTTTTATTTGAATGGAATTTTTCTTGTTAGTTTGTTGTCCGTTAGTTTTGTTTTGTTTTTGTGAATTGTTAGATGCTAGAGCACTACTGGAGAAACATGGAATTGCTGGCACTTGGTACAGAAACCTTGAGTATCATGGCTGGTCTTCAACAGGGAGCACTTCTACACTCTTTTGATGTTAGCTGTTAATTCATGATTGTTAGAGTATATACTATGTTTTGTGCACCATCATATGAAGGCTAAATGCATTAGTATAGCATTGACTCTGTAGTCCAGTAGAATGAATTGTGTAATTTTTGGCACTTAGGCTCAATTTGAGGTTCTATGATAAAGCTGCATGTTTTTCAAAATGTTTGAAGAATTGTTGTATGAGAATTCTAGCATACAAAAATTTCTGGATTAAGACATGATTGATGCATTTAGCAATGTTAGGCAATGATTAACCCTGGATAAGAATTTGAGCCTCCAACACGATTCATTCTTGAGTGTTTTACCATCGAAGTGTGTGTTCCAACTTGCCTTAACTCTTGGTCAAAATTGCATACATTTAGATTTGGACACAAATGATAAAGGCAATTTTTCTTCTTGTAGCCTTGAGCCAAATAGCCTTAACCTTCACACTATCCATTGCTAGCCCCCTTTGAGCCTGATTTGACCTTTCTTTCTTGGTTACTTAAGCTCATTATAAGCCGAAATAAGTGAAAAACCAATTGTCCCTATCACTGAAACTTTGAGTGTATTGGTTTATTTACTTAGATGAGAGGTTTCAAGATTAAGTTTGGGGTTAAATTTTGGGGTGCATGAGTAGCTATTGACTTGAGGACAAGTCAAATTCTAAGTTTGGGGTTGTGGGTCACTTTGGTGAAGTTTGTGAATAATAGATAGTTGTATATGGTGCATTCTCTATTTTCTTTCATGCATACAAAGATCAAGATCAGTGTTTTCATGCATACCATGCAAAATTTTTGTTTTTCTTCTTGTGATATCAATAAGTGAGATTACTCAAGAAAAGCAAAGTGGCAAAAACAAAGAGAAAAGCAAGAAACTAAAAAAGAAAGAAAAAGGAAGAAACAGAACAAAATGACAAAAATTATGAGAAATGAGGATTAGAAAGAAAAAGAGAGCAAAAAGTAGAAAGAAAGAAAGCAAAAAGAAAGAAAAAGAAGCGAGAAGAAAGTGCAATCTAAAAGCAAAAGAATAAAGGAGCAAAAGGAAAACAGAGTAGTCTCATAAAGCGTTTATGTTACTCATGGTAAGTTTCTGTTTTGTTTTTGACTTTTCTTCTATCCAGCATGAGTTCATGCATAGCATATAGGTTTAACTTATACTCTTTGAGTTCCTGTGAATATTTAGCCAATAAACCTTCTTTTTAACCCACCTTTACCTAAGCCCCATTACAACCCTGAAAAGACCTTTTGAGTTTCCAATTTCTACTTGAGAAGCGTGGAGATTTTAGAGTCATTGCAAGCCTATGGTAACATACCTTTTGATTGGTAATATTGAGAGAAACACAAGCCTAAACACTTGAGAGATTGAGGGCAAACACTTAACTGGAGAGGACTTTGCTGATATTGGCTAAAGTACATTTTCTCATGCCAATCTATGTATTTGCTTATGCTTGATGAATTATGCAGTGTTTGATAATATTTTGAGTGCATGTCCAACTTTCATAGATAAATTAAATTGACTTAAGGAGTTGAGAACTGCATAAGGCATTTTCAATGACTGATTGGGTTTAATATTATACCATGCTTATTAACCCTCGTAATGATGGATTTTAATTTGCTTGAGGACAAGCAAAGCTTTAAGTTTGGGGTTGTGATAAGTGCTAGATTATACATGTTTTCTTAGGAGTTTTCTATCCATTTTTATCCATTTTCAATAGGTTTAGTTGTAGTTTAGGCAAGAAAACATTGAAAATACCATATTTGCTTGGTGTTAGCTCTTGAGTTAGTGTTTTGTTAAGTTTTGTAAGTTTTCTTGAGTTTTTAAGTCATCTTAATCATTCTTTTGTTGATTCTAGGTTCATTGAAGAGAAGAAAGAATGTTTGGAATGGAAGCTTGGGACATAAGATGAAGATGCCATCACGAAGAACAAGGATGCAAGCCAAGTCAAGATCACAGCAAGCCAATTGGAGCATCATCACTTGTGAAAACGCGCCAGGGCGCACAAAGTGGCGCCCTCACCCTTGCATTCGGCCAAAACGCGCCAGGCAGCGCGCCAGGGCGCGCTCAGCACTTCCAGGTCACTTAAAAACGCGCCAGGGCGCGTTCTGCACAAGAGGGTGGCGCGGTTCTCTACTATAAAAGGGCTCTTAGGGCGCGAAATTGAGGACACTTTTCACAATTCAGTTTTCCGTTAGCTTCCTCTGCACACTTCTCTTGTTTTCTCTCTTCTCCACCTTCGATTCTCATCCTCCTCCATCAAAATCTTGAAGACTCTTGAAGAATTGGAGCTTGTGGAAGCAAGATCTAAAGATTCATGGAGCTTCTCTCGGTTTTGATTTCTATTTTCTTTCTTTCTTTTTCTAATTCCATGTTAGGCTAAATTCTTAGGTTAGGAAAGGGGATTTCAGTTCTAGACCTTTTGTAATGAATTCCTATGTTGATTCAATTGTAATTTCAGTTGATTGATTGATCTCTTCTTACTTTAAGCAAATTCTTGAGGTTTTATTCATGAAATTCAAATAGTGATAGGAATATTAACTGCTTGAATTGGATTGAACTGTTCCTTGAGTTTTTGTTTCTCATTTCAATTATGCCTTCGGAAGATTGATAATTGAATTAGGAGAGGAATTGCATCACTATAGCAATGCATGAGTCTAGGGATAGAACTTGCATGTTATGAGACATTGTGAATTTATCTGTTTCACTTCTTGAATGTATTTCTATTTTCACCTAAGGAATTAGAGATTATAGAAGTCATTCAAAGTGACTAACGACCTAGGAATAGGATTAGTCTAAGGTATCACAAATTCTAGTCTCCAATCGATTGATAACTGTGAAATTGACATAGGAAGTAATTACTTGAGAGAAGGAATTGAATGAACCTATTCCCTAACTGTTTTCATCATTTCTGAAACTTAAACATTTCTTGCTTTCCATTTCTTGCTTTACAGTACATTGTCTCTTTACATAATTACTTAGTTCACACACATGATTCACCCAATTGTTCGTCCTAATAGCAAACATATTAAGCATTCGGTACTTCACAATTAGTCTCTGTGGTTCGACATCGTTTTCTCACTATTTCTAAACTGTTGACGACTGGTACACTTGCCGAAAGATTGACACACACATATTAAAGTCAACAGAGAGCTCAGAAGTTATCTGCTACGAATGCAGAAAACCTGGACACATGAGATCAGTGTGTCCAAGGTTAAAGAGAAGATAGAATCCTCGCAAAGACAAAGGAAAGAAGAGTCTGGTGACTTGGGAAGACCTTGATAGCGAAAGTTCAGAGGAATCCACTGAAGAGGAAGAGACTGCAAATATCTGTCTCATGGCTGGAGATTCTGTCTCATCAGAGGTAATTGAATCTGAAACTTCTTCATCTTCTTCATCTGAGTCTGAGTCAGAATCAGAAGAAATTTCATATGATACACTTTTGGCTAACTCACATTTTATTGCTGAGAAATACAAAGTATGCAAAGCCAAGTTGAAACAAACCGTGGAAGAAAATGCTACTTTGAGAACTAAAAATGAGTTGCTACAAAAGGAAGTTTTAGATGAAAAATCATCTGAGTCTGAAAAGGATACGTTTATTTCTGAAATCAAAAGATTAAAGATAGAAAATGAATCCTTACTCAAAGACTTAACCAAGTTCACTAAGGGATCCTCAATGCTAAAAAATATTTTAAAATATGGGAGGTCTCCGTTTGATAAGAGTGGACTTGGATATGTTGAAGAGTCAGACAAAAAGAAAAATAAATTTGTTTCGTCTGCTCATAAGAAGAAGAATAAAAATTACAACAAGGTTCCAAACAACTATATAAAAGATAAAAGAACCTTAAACAAAAAGAAATCTTCTTCTACTAAAAAAAGAGGACCCAAAAAGATTTGGGTACCAAAGTCACTTATTATTCATGTTGTAGACATCCTTAATAGGAAAAGAGAGGACTTCAAGCTGGTACCTGGACAGTGGGTGCTCACGACACATGACAGGAGACCTGTCTATGTTCCAAGACCTCAGACCAAATAAAGGGTCTGTATCATATGGTTCAGGGAAAGGTAAAATCTTAGGTATTTGGACTGTTGGTTGATAAGTGCTGGATTATACATGTTTTCCTAAGTGTTTTGAGTTCATTTTCATCCATTTTCACTAGGTTTAGTTGTAGTTTAAACAAGAAAACACTAAAAATATCATGTTTGTTTAGTGTTAGTCTTTGATTTAGTGTTTTGTTAGTTTTATAGGTATTTCGTATGGTTTTAAGTCATTTTATCCTCTTTTCTGCTAATGGTAGGTTGATTGAAGAAGAGATAGAAGCTTGGAAAGAAAGCTCATGAACTTAAGATGAAGACTTGAAGTGCAAGCCATCAAGAACAAGTTATAGAAGCTCAAGTCAAGCACATAAGAGCAGTAAATCACGCCAAGGCGCAAAAGGAGGCATAAAATCATTCTCTTCATGCAGTAAAATGCGCCTAGGCGCAATTGAGGACCCAGTGGAGGCGCAAGGGCGCGCCTAGGCGCGTGCTAGGGTGCATTCCACCATGCTCTCTCAGATCAAACGCGCCAGGGCGCGAACAAGGAGTATCAGAGGCGCAAAGACGCGCCTAGGCGCGCATCAGGGCGCATTGCAGCCCATGGTTGCTGGACAAACGCGCCTAGGCGCGATTCTCTTAAGTGGGGGCGCGTTTCTCTGCTATAAAAGGAATCCTTGGGCGCGAAATCACAGATAGAATTCATAATTCAGTTTTTTTAGTTCCTTCCTCTTGCACGCTTCTAGCATTTTCTCTCTTCTCCACCTTCATTCTCCATCTTCCTCTATCAAACCTAGGGATTTTTGAGCTTGTGAGCTTGTGGAAGCAAGAATCAAGCAATTATGGAGTTTCTCTTGTGTTTGATTTCTTTTTCTCTTTCTTCTTTTCTCATTTCCATGCTAGGCTAGATCTTTAGGTTAGGATTGGGGATTTTAATTCTGTAACTCTTGTAATGACTTTCTCATGTTAATTCAATTGTAATTTCTTTTAATTGATTGATATCTTCCTACTTATTGCTAATTCTTTAGGTTTAATTCATGAAGTTCAAATAGAGATAGGGATATTAATGTTTGGACTGGATTGAACAGTTCCTTGAGTATTTGTATCTCATTTCAATTATGCAATTGGAAAATTGATAGTTGAATCAGGAGAGGAAGTGTATCACTATAGCTATGCATGAGTCTAGGGATAGAACTTGTATGCTATGAGATGTTAGGAATTCATCTGTTTCGCTTCTTGAATGCACTTATGTTTTCACCTAAGGGATTAGGGATTATATTAGTCATTCAAAGGGACTAAAGACCTAGGAATAGGATTAGTCTACGGTATCACGAATTCTATCTCCAATTGAATGATTTCTGTTGAATTGACATAGGAAATAGTTACTTGAGGGAAGGAATTGAATGAACCTATTCCCTAACCTTCTTCATTGTTCTGTTTAGAAACTTAATCACTTACTTGCTTTCTTTATATGTTTTACAGTTTACTGCTTACTCTTACATAGTTACTTAGTTTTACACAAATGATTCATTCATCAGTTCGTCCTAATAGCAAAGCGTGTTAAGCATTCGATAATTCATCATTCAGTCTCTGTGGTTCGACAACCCTTTCTCATCTTTCTAAACTTGTAAACGACCGGTACACTTGCCGAAGTGTGACTAGAAAATAAGTTCAACATTGGTAAGACACACAATCCTCTTATCCAAAATATGTCTTATGTTAAAGGTCTCAACTTCAATCTGCTTAGCATAAGTCAATTTTGTGACAGTGGATATGAAGTAGCTTTTAACTCTGATGAATGTATAGTCAAGAAAAAAGACAAATTCATTCTGTTTGTTGGGAAAAGAATGAATAATCTCTATGAGGTTTGTCTTTCTGACCTTAGTAATCAAAATGTGACATGTTTGATTTCAGCAGATGATGAACGAGATATTTGGCAAAAAATGCTTGGACATTTAAGTCTCAAATATATTTCGAAAAATTCTAAAAAGGATCTTGTGAAAGATTTGCCAAAAATATCTTGGAAATCCAATCGTCTGTGTGAATCTTGTTAGCATGGGAAACAACTCAAAGCATCTTTTAAATCAAAAAATGTTGTTTTCACGACAAGGCCTCTAGAACTGTTACATATTGATCTCTTTGGACCTACTCAGACTGAAAATCTTGGAGGAAAGAGATATGGATTTGTGATTGTGGATGACTATACTAGATTCACATGGGTATACTTCCTAGCACATAAACATGAGTCATTCAGTGTCTTTGAAATATTCTGTAAACGTGTTCAAAAAGAAAAAGGAATATGTATTACGTCTGTTAGGAGCGATCATGGAACAGAATTTGAAAATTCTGAGTTCAATGTCTTCTGTTTTGAAAATGGTATTTTCCACAATTTTTCGTCTCCAAGAACTCTTCAACAAAATGGAGTTATGGAAAGGAAAAATCGTACCTTACAAGAAATGGCTAGAACTTTGTTGCATGAAAGCTCTCTTCCAAAATATTATTGGGTAGAAGCAATTAATACTTCATGTTATATTCAAAACAGAATATTGATAAGACCAATATTGAATAAGACTCCATATGAACTATGGAAAGGAAGAAGACCCAACATTTCATCTTAAACACTAAGGATCAACTTGGCAAGTTTGATTCAAAAGTGGTGAAGGGATTCTTACTTGGATATTCCAATACATCAAAGGCCTACAGAGTATTTAACTCTAAGACGCAAGTTGTAGAGGAATCAATCCATGTAAAATTTCAAGATAACTCAAAGGCTGATAAGGAAATATCAGACATAGAAAATTTATTTGATAATTTGCAGATTAACCCTTCTGGTCAAAGTTCAAGTTCAAATGGTCAACCTGGGTCAGACGCAAGAACTGACACAAGAGAAGACAATAGAAGTACAAACGAACCCTCTTCGTCTGATGCTCACCAACATGATGATCAAGCTCCTATAAGAACGTGGAAGTTTGCCTCAAACCACACAAAAGATCTTATCATTGGAGATAGACATCAAGGTGTTCAAACAAGATCAAGGCTAAAAGAATCGTCTGGCTATGCTCTCGTGTCAAATATAGAGCCCAAGAACATTGAGGAAGCTCTATAAGATAATGACTGGATTTTAGCTATGGAAGAAGAGTTAAACCAGTTTACAAGAAATGACGTTTGGACTTTGGTAGAAAGACCAAGAAGCAAAAGCATTATTGGAACAAGATGGTTGTTCAGAAATAAACTTGATGAAGATGGGAAAGTGGTAAGAAACAAAGCAAGATTAGTAGCTCAGGGCTATAATCAATAGGAAGGTATAGATTTCACTAAACGTTCGCTCCTTGTAGCTAGATTAGAAGCCATTAGAATTCTACTTGCTTTTACTACTCATCATCTTATATCAAATGGACGTAAAAAGTGATTTTCTAAATGATTTTATTGAAGAGGAAGTATATGTAAAACAACCTCCTGGATTTGAGAGTTCATCTTAATCAGATCATGTTTTCAAGTTGAAGAAAGCACTATATGGTCTTAAACAAGCTCTTCGAGCTTGGTATGATAGACTAAGTTCTTTTCTTCTTCAAAATGGTTTTTCAATAGGAAAAGTCGATACTACTCTCTTCAAGAAAAGTATTTCAAAAGACTTTATTATTGTCCAAATATATGTAGATGATATAGTCTTTGGAGCAACTAACGAATCCTTGTGCAACGATTTCTCTAAATTAATGCAAGATTAGTTCGAGATGAGCATGATGGGAGAGTTGAAGTTTTTCCTAGGACTTCAAATCAAACAGACTGATTTTGCTGATTATTGTGATGCTGATTATTGTGATGTTGATTATGCTGGAGATAAAGTGGAGAGGAAAAACACAAGTGGTGGATGTCAATTCCTTGGCTCATCACTAATCTCTTGGTCAAGCAAGAAGCAAAACTCCATTGCACTTTCAACCACTGAAGCAGAATATATTGCTGCGGCTGGGTGTTGCTCACAACTACTTTGGGTAAAACATTAACTTGAGGATTATTCTAGATTTGAAACCCAAATACCAGTGTTTTGTGATAATACAAGTGCAATTAATCTCAGCAAAAATCTTATTCAACATTCAAAAGCTAAACATATTGAAATCAAATTTCATTTTATAGGAGATTATGTTTAAAAAGACATTTTCGACATACAGTTTGTTTAAACTGATTTTCAATGGGCAGATATCTTTACAAAAGCTTT
This sequence comes from Hylodesmum podocarpum, assembly GCA_026586105.1. Classification (NCBI taxonomy): domain Eukaryota; kingdom Viridiplantae; phylum Streptophyta; class Magnoliopsida; order Fabales; family Fabaceae; genus Hylodesmum; species Hylodesmum podocarpum. Next base: position 4,366,762 of record JALJEV010000058.1, on the reverse strand, counting down.
AGACGAAACTCGCTTTAATTTCATCAAAGAAAATTTGGGAATTGTTTCTTTAATTGATTAAGTTTTTCCGTCTGAGCATTTCATTTCGTCTGTACATATTAAATGCCTTTGTTAAGACAAAACATTGTGTCTGATCAAGTTGAATCACTTTGAGAAAATTCAACAGACGCAAGGTTATTATTTAATTAATTTAAAGTTAAGCGTGCAGGGACAACTTAAAGGCAGCATTAAATGTGTCTGTCATTTATTGCACTATTCTAGGACTTTGAAGAGCACGCGTTGTGAAATGTAGAAGTCAAATCAATCATTAAAAGGGCAATGATGGGGATACGTCAAATCAGGGACGGTTTCAGCTTCTTTCGTCTGATGAATTATAACTGTTTTTGTCTTTGATTATAAATACTCTCAAAGTTTACACTTTTACCTCTTACTACACTATTACTATCTCTGAGTATTTTATTCACACATTCTTCTCTCTTTTCAAAATTAGAACAATGGCCGCCAAGAAAATCAAAGCAACTGAAACAACCTTCTTTGCGCAAGATCTCTTCTTGCCTTGCAAGTCGATTTCAAGGTCCACCATAGAATGCATCTCTGACAGGGTATCAAAAATGTTAATACACAACGGCTGGACTGATTTCGCGGAGATGAGAGGCCCATGGTTGATGGAGGCCTACGCGGAGTTCTGGAGCGACGCGAAGGAGTTTGATGATGGTATTGTGGGTACCATTGACAACAAGGAGTATATTATCACAATAGACTCCATTGCTGAAGCTGAAAGCTGCAAAGCTGAAGGGCGCTTTTATTGCGCTAACTGGATGAGGTTAGAATCTGAGAAGCATGTAGACAAGATTCTTTATGGGAAGGTTTGTGACCCCAAAGATCCCAAGTTTCTGAGATTTGGGAATCTCTATCCCACAGGCAGAGTTATCCACAACCTTCTCTACAAAATCTTCACACCCAGAATTGGCTCACGAGACAATGTGAGTACTCATGACAGATTCTGTATCTACTATTGTCTGAGGAAAGCAAGGTTAAGTCTTCCTCACATTATTCTCGACCATTGGATAAATGCGTTGAAGAATAAAAATATTCGTAGGAAGAGCAGTATTCCCTACGCCACTCTCTTCTCCAAAATCATCTTAAACCAAGGTTTTGATGCTACTGGTCAAAGGAAAGAAGGTCAAAGGAACCACCTTTGCCAAGATGCATCTAAGCCCTAGCTTCCTCCATCACAATAGGAGTGAAGATGAAGTTATTCTTTCTCCTATCACCAAAGATCCTCCTCACAGAGAACGCATCAAACGCGCCAAAACCCAAACACAAACTCAAACACCTATTCATCTTCCACTTGTGTTTGTATCTGAAGTCCCTTTCGATGATGCTCAAGAAGAGCCTCTTAGAAAGAAGAAGAAGACTATCAGAATAAAACATGTTGCGTCTAAGACGCAGGAGAAGGAGATATCCCCTGATGAAGATGAAGGGGTTAAGAAAACATATAAGGGTGTAACATCTGTAAAGATTCTCACAGACGAAGAAAAGCAAAAGAAAGCAGCTAAAGAGAAAGCAAAAGCTAGAGAAATTGCTCTTCAAAAGGCTGCCAAAGGCAAAGAGAAAATGAAGTAGAAGATTGCGTCTGTGATTGTTGGAGAAACAGACAAAGCAAGGCAACTAAAAGAGGCTAAGAGGGTCGCTATGCTGCTTCAAGCTAAAAGAGAAAAAATCTTTCTCGAGAGCATTAAGGGCATTGGATCATCTGAAGCTGCGTCTGCACCAGCAACTTCAGAGGGCATGAATAGTGAAGAAAGTGCCCAGATCCAGAAGGACAATGCTCAGTTAGTAGAGGAATTGGAGACTATGCTTAATGAAGAAGCTCTAACTATGGAGAGTTCTGCACCTACACTCCAAGATGAACATAGGATAATTATCTCATATCCTATTGTTGCGTCTCCTCTCAACATCGCATGTGATCAGACGATACCTACTGCGTCTGAAGAAACATCATATCTACAGATGATGGAAATTCCGTCTGAAGTAATAACAATTAAAGATGCATGTTCTTCGTCTGATGAAGAACATGTTATTATAAATAAGATGGATGCACGATGGGTAAGATCTCATACTGAAGTTTTAAATCTAGAAGATCTTCCACCTAAGTACAAGACTGACTATTCGTTTCTTAACGAATTAGTCATGAGAAGATTTGCTAAGAGTTCTTGTGCTGAAAGACCAGTTAAGCCTGACTAGATTCTTGGAGATGAACTTGAAGATATCTCCAATAAGAGTGAATCGTCTGAGTCTGCTAAAGAAGGTTACTCAGCAGACGATGAAGACTGCTTTATAAAGGACACTTCCTATATTGAGTTGAAGAATCCTTATCAGTACAGAGGTAAGAAAGGATTCCAACTTGGGAGGTTTGTCAACCCTATCATCTATCACAAACCCCTGATGCCAGTGGACTTCAAAAAAGATCTCATTTATACTCTTGAGGAGCAACGCGATTGGCTGAAGCGTCTGTCGTGGGAAAAACTGGTCTCTTTAGACATCAAGGGTTTAGAAGAAATAAACAAGTACATGGATCATCTAGCTGAGTCGATGATTGAAGTACCAGCTCTTGGCTATGAACCCTACATTCCCTTCAGAGAGAATGTCAAGTGGAAGGTTCGGCTTGAACCCAATGCCTCTGCATTTCACCATTGCAGGTTTGGAGATCCCAGCTCCACCATTTATGAGCCAAAAGAGTGCTCTCATTGGCATTTGGACGCCACTAATCGCCATGATCCTGTACCCTTCACAATTCCAATGAACCAAACAGAGTATGTAGGTCTAGGAAATACTCTTGGAATTGTTCTCCCTTGGACAAGACCGCATTATTCAGGTATTTGTCCACGCTACTCCATCCTCCTCCATGAATATGAAGACCCCAAAGAGTTTGCTCATGCTCTTCCTGATGATTACAACACAGCTTTCAGGCTGATGACAAATGCGTATAGAAAGGAAGAAAAAGCTACATTGGCTTCCTTCTATCACATTGAAAGGAGAGCAAAGAAGGAGTCGAGACACTATCCCTTCATGATGGGATCTCAATTACCACAGTGGAAGAGAAAAAATCTTATTTGATTACTCACTGGAGTAATCGATTACCACGTATAGATAATCTATTACCTATGTCATTTTGTACTTAATACTTCGTTTTTGATTAAAAGAAACACGGGTTAATCGATTACCAACCTTGGTGAATCAATTACCCTATTCTTGTAACTGATCAATTGCGCTTTTTTCTCTTATAAAAGTGTTTCAGGGATTATGTTTTCTCTCATTCATAACATTTGGACTTCTACCCCCCTTTGCATTCTCTCTTCTCTCAAAACCCTAGCAACTCTCCTTCAACCCCCTTTCAACAATGGAAGAGCAAGGAAGAGGAAAACGTATCAAGATGAGAGCAGGAAGATTTGAGAAGGAAAAGGAAGTTGAGGCCGAAAAGCGAAAATCCTCGAAGAAGAATGGTGATTCCTCCAAAAGGAAGGACCCTCCATTACCAACCCATGTAGACAAACCGGTGAATCCGTGGTTCACATCCAAGGAGCAATAGACGAGGTTCTATGTAGATTTTGCAAACAAGGAACTAGTCCTTCCAAAGATTCTTGACCTAAGGTGGCTTGATGATTAAGGTTTCACCTTCCAATCTCTCTTGAGACAATAGAATCTAGAGAAGTTCCTAGGACTGAAAGGGTTTATCTACCCGACCTAGTTCGAGTGTTCTAATCCAACCTTCATCCTCACTTGTCCACAAGAATGGTAAGTTCAGAGGTAAAGTGCAAAACGATGGTTTTATCTTCGAGCATTTTTTCCAATTTTGCTGGTATTATGTGTTAAAGGATCCGACCATATGCTGATAAATTGAGTGAGAAAGGCTTTGACCTTCAAAAGGACTCCTTCTACATGAGTATGCTCAAGAACCCCGACAGATGGGAAGCGGAAAAAACTGCAAGGAGACAGCAAGGGAAAAAGTTTACATACAACAGTGGACTAAACTCCGATAATCGTCTGTTGCATTACACGATCTGTTGGATTTTATCTGCTCATGGTGCCAATCATGCGCAAATAAGCGAAGAAGACATGATTCTTATGGCTTCTTTGAAGAATGGCATCCAGATGATTAGGCACACGTTGTCATGAACAACATGCTCAAAACTAGGAGGCTATTCGAATATAAATGCCCTTATTCTCTGTTTATTTCACGCTTGATTGAATATTTTCAGGTGGATACTAGTGATGAGAACAGAGAACTTGTGAAAGACATCCATGTCATTGGTGACATGGCCTTGAAGATGATGAGGCTTGTCAAAACTGATGTTAGATGGGTGTCAAGAGATGAAGCACCATAACAACAAGAAGCTAAAGATGCACAACCCCCCGTTGATGATGACTCTAATTCTGCTGTCGGGGAGTACATCCCGAAGTCGCGATTCGAGTCAATTGTCATTGACAGACTTGATAAAATCGAAGCTTCAGTCACAAGGCGTTTAGATGATATGGAAAGGACTCAAGCAACACGGTTTCTAAACATGAAGGATAGGATGGAATCCATCGTTGAGAGGCTCAATGACAATTAGTATTTCCTTATACCCTCTTATCTCTCTTTTTGTTTGATATACCAAATAAGGGGAGAGGTGATTTTAGGATTGCTAAACTCATGGGGAGATCTTAGCTTAGTTGATTTTTATTAGTATAGATTTATGCTTTATCTTGTTTTGGTTGAAAATTGAATTTGCTTATTATGGTCTGTTATATTTGAACAATTTAAATTGGTTTGTAATTTGAAACTTTATAAATGTTGTCTTTTGATATTTTGGCTATTGGTTTGATTATGCTTTGATTCATGATAGAAAAAAAAAGGAAAATGTGAAAATGCAATATGTTGTGTATATTGTATAAAAGCTTTATACTTGCAGGATTAAAACTAATCTTAGTGATTTGCTTGTTTGATTAAATTGTTTGATTCCCTTTTGAAAATAAAGAAAAACTGAAGTAATCAACTACCAACTAAGGTAATAGATTACATCAAATTTTAGTTTTTAGCATCCAACTAAGGTAATAGATTACCATGTATCAGTAATCGATTACCAATCGTATGATCTATGTGATAATTCAATTTTTCTTTGTAGTAATCGATTACCACAAGGGATAATCAATTACCATGAACCTAAATCACTAAAGAAGAGTTTAATCCACTAGAGTAATATTTTACCTCATTGTTGTAATTGATTACCCTTATCAGAAAAATGTTTTTGATTGTCAAAATCTGTTTTGTTTTAAATACCTTTTGAAAATTCAAATGAAAAAAAGAATTTTTTTGATCTTGGAAGAACGAAAAGAGTATTCTAACACTTTCAAATTCTGGAAAACTGAGTTCTTATGTTTTCTCCAAGAAGTGCTTCAAGGATGTTTTGAAAAGTTTTCTCAAATGGCAATTAGAGAATGAAATCTGATGATTGACTGAGTTTTAGAATTTATCTTGATCAGACACTGCACCAACCCAGTGTATTCTATTCTTATTATCTTTGTATTTTCGTTTTAGAGATTTTGGATTACTCTAAGAGAGAGGTCTCTCTAGGAAAGAGTAAGTCTCTTTAAGAAAGGTTTCTCAAAGGTTTTATTCTTGCAGGTACCAAGAAATAGGAGAAAGATTCTTTGTTGAGAAAGAACTAATTGTATTGTATTGGTTTGATTTCATTTTGTGTTGCTTGTGTAGAGTGAATGTAAAGAACAGAAAGGGGTCATTTTAGTGGAATATCAATTGCAACAGTTATTGAATTGGGACTAGATGTAGGCGGAAGGCTGAACTAGTATAAAAAATTTTGTGCGATCTTCTTTTTCTCCTTATATCTCTTATATCTCTATATCGTTTATGATTCTATCAAATGAATGTTGTTTCATGTATGTAATTCATTTGAAGAATAACTCTAATTAACAAAAGTGTTGAAAAGATAAATTTGAAATATAATTTCGTTAATCTTCTTGTTATTCCGCTGACTAACTCTGTGATCTATTTTGTGTTAATTGTTGAATCAATTTTGCTTCGCATAAACAAGATAGAATCTAATTTGAATATGAAAGAAGATAGAAACGAATTTGACGAAAGTATAAAAGGAACCTGAATCTATTCACCCCCCTCTAGATTCGCATAGGGACCAACATTGGATTATATATTAAGTTAGTCTCATGTTTGAATTGGTTTGTTTCTTTTTTTTCAGATATGATAAATTTTTTATGTATTTATTTTCTCCTCACAAAGAGAAAACTCACATAATGACCTAATGATGAGAGTTTATGAGATGTTCGTAGAAGCCCAAACGAACAATAAAAGGACTTACTAAATTAGAAAACGTGTGTGGAAAGGTTTATTGGCACATTGGAATGACCTTTTCATTGGAATGAACCTTCTTATAAGGTCTTTCATTAAATCCATACTCGAGGACAATGGTTAGTTTGTCAATGATAGATCTAAGCGTAGACATATAAGACCTTTAATTATTTCGCTTCCTCATATTTTTTAATTTTTTAGAATGTTCAGAGCATACATGAAATAATAACTTTTATGAATAATAAACATTTTAAGGCTAGACTTTCTCAAGTTAAGTCTGACACTGAATCTTCTACTGGTAGGTCAACAACCACCCCTCTAAACATTGTCAAGGATTAGAGACTTAAGAATTGGTGTTGGGTGACAACTATTAGTGGAAAGCGCAAGGAATATCTTTATGGTGTTAGAGATCTTGCTCGAGATTATCAATCTAGAGATGACAATTTCATGCAACATACACAACCATCTTTGAGTTAATCTCATGTTTAAAAGGATATTGCTCAATTAGGACAATGCCTTTAGCTACTGGGGATTAGATTCTTCAGAAAAAGAAACAGTTCCAGTTATTTGTTGGTGTGGTCCTCCAGTTCTACCACCTGATGCATGCAACTTTTTCTAGCAGCAACACTTGACTTGTCAACAGCAACAATCGAGCAACTAACAATTGCAGTTGAATAACCAGCAAAAAAATGAAAGAAAATGGCCAATGATTAAGCAATCAACAACAAGGGCAAGACAACGGGCAACAACAAAATGCTAAACAAGACCTTGATTCTTCAAGGTATGCATATTATTAGATTGGTGTTAACATTTACTATTAGTTTATGGTGATTTGAACATGTTTATTAACAACATAAATTTATGATAATTTGAACCTATTGAACTTATTTTACCTTTTCTTCTTAAAACATATTATTAAGGAGTTATGAATTTGGACATCATTTATGGATTAAGGTTACTTTTAAACAAGATTTCTTATTTAGATTTATTGGTAATAAGTTGTATATTGGTTAGCTTTAAAAACAGGACCTGATACATTATTATTTTGATCAATTTTTCTGCATTTAATACATCATATTACAAAATTATTAATGGTCAATTAGAATGATTTAGTTCATTTATGAGTTTGGGCTTAATTGGGCCTTAAGTGCTTATTTTTGTTCTAATTCGCTGAAATTTTCAGTTTTGACCAGGTTCACTAAAACAAACATAACTCTCACTACAGAACTTTGTTTAAGCTCCATTATATGTCGAATTAAAGAGGACTCAAGGAGTTACAAAAGCTATGAAAACATTAAGAGTCAATTCAGACTACATTTGGGTTAAAACTAGGCTTGAAAGTGATGCACGAAAGCTGTTACAAATTTCCAGCATGAAGAATTAGTGTAAGTCCATTTTAAATCATGTAATTGAACCATTTAAATGTTTCTTTGAGTGGGTTTCAAACCCAGCACCTTGAGGCACTTAAAAGTCATGTGACTAGAACATGACTTGTCCCCTTTATATACTACAAAACTCAAATCTGAACACACTTTACATTCAATGCAATTTATTTTCGTTTTCTAGTTTTCAGCATTGCTTTCTTCTTCCCTTTTATTTCTCTGCTAGGGTTCTTCATCTCTTTTATATGTTCTGCACGATTTTAATTGATTACTTGCAATTTCAAGCACCTTCACTTAATTTCTACACTTTTGGTTTTGATTCCATCTTAATTCTAGCACTTGTTCTTGAATTTACTTTCAATTCTAACAATTGTTCTTCATTAGGTTTAGCACTTTGATTTCATTTTTTGTTCTTTGTTGTTATGTTTTTTATTTCTATTATGCAATTCTGATTCATGTTTAGTTTAATTTCAATTATGCGCAACTAATTTCATCAACCAATTTGATTTTAATAGGATCCCTAATTTCCATAGGTTCTCCGTTTTCAATTGTATGAGTACTCGTTTTAGATTCTGTAATTTCGATTTCACTATGTTGATTAATATTTTGAATTGAGATTGTTGAATTCTAGCGTTGTTGATTAACAATGAATGCAGCGAACTAATTTTAAGATGTGAAACTGAGTTGTGTGCTCTTATGTGATCGTGTGAGTTTAAAAGCCACCGAGTGTTCGATGAAAATTCTCTATGATCTTAGAGCATTAGTTTAGTGTTTAAATGTAGAGATCTCAGTTCCAATACATTTCATAGATGAGTGCTTTTATTTCATTGAACCGATGAAGAAAATTAGGATCCGACAGAGATCAGATTGGTACCTTTAATCATCTGTTAATTGTGTTTTTAATTATTGTTTAATTGTTGTTATTGTTTAATTGTTATTGTTTAATTGCATTTATTTTTTCCTTTGCATAACCCCCCCCCCCCTCAAAACTATGTTTAATATTTGGATACAGAGAAGTAACAAAGTAATTCGTAGCGAAACGATTCGAGTCCACTATTACTGCAAAGTAGTAGCTGAATTTGGTTTTATTTGACGCACGTTCGACGCGTGTGTCATGACTTATAAGAAACAAGGCTTATACGATGTAAATATTTCAAAATGAACCTTCAAAAACACATACAAACTACCGATAAAACTTTCCATGGGTAAGAATTTGGAGACATTGTGTATAAGTACTAATGAATTAACTCGTAAGCAATTATATCTATGGGTAAGTTTTTAAACAAGTTGTGCATAAGTATAGATGGATTAATCCATTGGTAATTTGTAACAACCCAATTTTTAATAATAATAATAATAATAATAATAATAATAATAATTAAATTATAATGTCTCAATATAACAATATTGAAGAACAAATTTTATGTTATTTATGTATCTTATTCAAGGAATGAATACAATATGAATTTATAGACTAGGTACAACTTAATTAAGGAAATAGGAAATAAGTAATTAAGGTGATACAATCAAATCACCACAAAATTTGTCTCAAATCACCACTAAATCTGTTAGAAAGTAGAATCTGCACTAATTAAGGAAATAATTATCTTCAACAAATAAAAATAATGAAAATTAATTATGTAACATTATAATTTTAATGGGTAATAAATGCCCAGGGGTAGTTGAGCAGCTATAAAAGGGCGAGTCTGCTGCACTTTCTAATCACACATCATTTCTCATTCTTTCTATTTTTCCTTTCTCTCACGCTCTAGTATTGTCTTTCCCCTAGAAGGAGATTGAAGTTCCTGATGACAGGGTAGAGATTGAAACTCTACCAACTTCAGTTTTTCTTCACACATAGTGTCTTAATTTCATGTTAGGGTAGTTCTTAAATTTGATGATAATAATGAGTACCTTCTACACAATTGATTAATTGTTTCAAAATATTGTTTATGTAATTTTGATGATTGAATTCACTAAATTTGGGTATGATGATTGTGGTTTTACTATTGGGTTATTGCTATTGCGAGTTCCTGTTAGTTTTGGCAATTATGATTATTTGTGTAATTTGTGATTATTTGTGTAATTGTTTTATTGAATGAAATTGAATTATTGTGCTCTAAAGGTAGATTTTGTGATGGGATTGGTATATTGTGAATGAGTGAGCAAACGAGGGTTAGGAAAATTAAAGAAATGAAATTATAAAATATGAGACTTCTAGGTATTGTATATTGACTTTTTGATTTTTGAATTATAATATTTTTATATTAAGAAACCTTAAAATTGTGTATAGTTGTGAGAACCCTTGGTTAATTAGAAAATTCAGAGAATAAGTTTTGTCTATTGAGAACCTTTTAAGTGAGAGTAGTTATAAGAATTCAATGATAATGAGTATGTCATGAGTGATGATTTCTTTATGGATTATTATGTGATTGACGTGACTATTCAATGTAATTAATTTTCTGATTTTGGTATTAGATTTTCATGATATCTTATTACTCATAGGGTTTGAGTAGAGATAAAAGGAATATAGAACTGCCAATGGGTTTCTATCATTGTGATAAATATGTTTAGCACAAAGGTGGTGATATTTATTGAAAAGGAATATGATGACGAAATCTTATTAAGTATAAAAGAATATGGTTAGGCGTATATAAAGGTGGATGTAAACATGATATGGATAGTTATTACAGTGTTTCATTTGGTGAGTGAGGCATTGTAATTAAAGTGATAAGAGATTAAATAGATGTGTGAGGTGAAAAGAACAGTGAGAGAAATTGGGGCAATAACTAGACATTTGGATTTTAAGGTATGAAGGTTGACTTTGGTAATTTGAACTTGGTTAAGCATTAGTCAATGTATAAATAAATAAATAAAACTTCAAGTTGAATTATGATTCTATAGAATTCCACAGGTTATTATTAGTGCATTCTTCCTTCTTTGTATTGTTGACAATTGTAATGATGTGTGTGTGAATGACATGTGAATTACATTTATTAATGTTAATGGGAAATTTTTTATGTGGACTGAGAGATTAATTTTGTGGGTCATATTGTATTGATGAGTCGTTTAGGTTCATGATAATCAAATGAAATTATTTGAAAGAGAAAGGGATGGATGTCTGCTCCTATGGACGGGGAGTGAGGTTGCCCCTGGTGAACATGCTTGTAAAGCATGGTATTTTAAAAATTAGAGATTATCATGAATACTATACGTGGGAAAAATGTTTTCGAAAGGTGAGGATGAATAGAACTAGTACGGTTGGTCCCTGACGGGTCGTTGTAATGGCCTAGGACTTTGAGGGTATTTGCGGTGGGGAAAGCTTCCACTATGACCGATCACCATGAGTGGGAAGTGACTCCTATTGCAACACTAGTTGCCCTAACTGTAACTGTCTAGTATTTCTAGTGAGAGTGTCAGATGTGACATGTACTCCTGGCATCGCTCAGTTGTTTTGATGGTACCACATAGCATGAGAGTGAAACGTGAGTGACATGCATCATATTGGGTTGCATAGTTAATTGTGATGATTTGTTAATTAAAATTTCATGTCTTCTTTATATTTGTTGTTTGTGTGTATTGTTCTTATGATTCTATTATTATCATTAAATTATGAGCTAACCCTATGGTTGTGTCTGTGGTTGACACCTGTGATGACCCCGCGAACGTGCGAGCAGATGAGCAATTGCTTGGAGACACCAGGTCGTAGGCTAGAGGAGAACCTGATTTGTTGAAGACATCATGATGCTATTACTTTATTTTTTCGTGTTTGAGAAATGTCTATTATATAGGAATGTTAGAAGTTTAAGACTTTTTATTTTATGAGAAATTTATACTTGCAGTTGTAGAAACTTTATTTTGAAAATTACTCTATGTAATAAGATTTGGTTTATTTGCCGAATAAATATTTAATTACCGTATAGAAATTAGAGTATTTAGATGGAGAAGTTGAGGGTGTTACAATTGTGGTATCAGAGCTTAGGTTTAACTTTCTCGGCTTGTGGATTATGGGGACTACCTCATTTCTGAGATGTATTGTGATTAGGAACTGATTTGTTTACTTTGAAAGATGAGATAAGATAGTGTGAGCTTCTTAGTATGTTTCTATAGGTATGCTATTTTTATCTGAACAGTGAGATTAGCTTATTACGACATATGATCTTGAGGGATAGTTGTATACCTTTAAGGAAAAGTTGACCACAACCTTTGTATTAGTTCTACTTGACCTTTGTATTATACTACGATGCTTTTAAGCTAGGCCTAGGTGTGGTATTAATGCAGAGACAACAAATAGTGACATATACTTCGAGGCAACTTAAGGTCCATGAGAGAAACTATCCTACCCATGATTTGGAATTGACAGGAGTATTGTTTGTGGTTAAAATTTGGAGATATTATTTGTTACACTCTCACTTTGAGGTTTTTATGGACTATTAGAATTTGAAATATTGGTTTGATCAAGGAGAGGTAAATATGAGACAAAAGAGATAGTTAGAGTTTCTTAAGGATTATGATTTTGAACCTTGATATAGCTAATGTAGTGGTTGATCCTCTTAGTAGGAAATTCATGCATCGGTCTACATTGATGGTTAGGGAGATAAATCTCTTAGCCTAGTTTAGAGACCTCAGTTTGACATGTGAGCTTATTCCTACTAGTGTTAGACTAGGTGTTTTGATGTGTTTGATATGTTTATTGATTCGATGTGAATGTTGTGCTCATCTTTCTCTCTAAGTTTTTCATCTTCTTTGTTCATCGTTGGTGATGACTAAAAGGAATGATTAGGGTTATAGCTCATGCCCTACAGACACTAACCTAGCCTATAGAAAATCTGAATGGGAGGTCTTTGTTCTCAATAAGGTTGAATCCCCTACTTCCTCGTATTTGATTCAAGGTATAGATTTCATCTAGGGTATTCCTCTAACTGTACTTTTGATTGTAGTGCAACAAACTCATTTGTGTCTTATTCTTTTATTGGAAAAAAAAATTGGAATTGACTATTTCCTTTTTCTTTTCCTTTTAAAAATTGATTTATTAGTTTATGCTTCAATTGGTAATTTTGTTGTAACTACATCAATCTATTTAAAACATCTTGAAAATAACTAGTAATTTCTGTGTTGGTTTGATTTGTTTATCCTCACATGATATAGATGTTATTCTTGGTGTGAACTAGTTATCCCCCAAATCATGTTCTTTAGGATTGTTTTTATTGGACCACTAATTTGATAGTGTAGAAGTAAGTAGAGATAGGACTTTCATATATGTCAAACATATTGTGTCTCTTTGAGAAAGAAAGTTCAAGTATATGTCATGTTAGCCAACGTAGAAGCGATGAGTCATGTGACTTTTGTTGAGGTGTCTGTAGCACGTTAGTTCTATGATACTTTCTGAACACATATTTTTCTTGCCTCCCAATAGTGAGATGGATTTTGGTATAGATCTAGTGTTAGGAACTAGACCCATATTTATAGCTCATTATAGAACGCCTCCAATAGAATTAGCTGAGTTAGAGAATCAAATAGAAGACTTCTTCAGCACATAGTTCATTAGAGTTAATGTGTCACCTTAGAGAACTCCTATGTGGTTAGCGAAAAGAATGAAAGGATGGTTCTATGAAGTTGTGTGTAGACTATAGGCAGTTGAATAAAAATACCATTAAGAATAAGTACCTTTACTTAGGATAAATGATTTGATTGACCAGTTGGTAAGAACCTATGTGTTTGGAAAAATAGATCTTATTGCCACTACGCGTATTTTGTTAGGCTATTCTAAATGACCAATGTCACTAGTATGTTTATGGACCACATGAACTACATTTTTCATTTCTACCTATATAGATGTGTAGTGATTTCATATATGATATCCTAGTGTATTCTAATACTATGGAGGAACATACTAAATGTTTGAGGATAGTGTTTCTGACTCTAAGCTATAATAAGTTGTGTGCCAAGTGGTCTAAGTGTGAGTTTTGGTTTAGTGAGGATAGATCATGTAAGACCCTAAAGGGAGAATAATTGTAAATCATTTTAAGGTACTCGCAGTGCTTAAGTGGAAAGCCTTAAGTCAGTTTCTAGATTGGACATTATTTTTTTGGGTTTAGTTGGATACTATCATAAGTTCATACAAGACTTCTTTAGATTAGTCTTACCCTGACCACCTAGACTTGGAAAGGTTAACCCTCTGTTTCAGATGAGATGTGTGAGGGTAATTTACAGACCCTAAAGGCGAGTTTTAATACAACTCTGTTAGATCAAGGAAGATTAATACCTCAAGATTTTGATTATTACAAGACAGACGAAATCAAGCTATCAAGACCTGTTAAGACGAAACCAGCTCAGACGGAAGATGGCCCTTTAAAGTTTGAAGTGTTGCGTCTGTCCACAAGCCAAGACATCAGACGGAACGTGCACAGACGGAAGAAGACTGTCAAAGCTAATGTCTCTGTCTGTCCAAGAGTGAAGCCTTAAGACGAAACAACTTCAACTGATTACACATTTCGTCTATCCAAAAGTGAAGTCAAGTTTGGAGTCTCGCGCCAAGATTTAAAATCTAAAGGAGTCATCATTAGAAGAATCCAAGATCTGTATGGGGATCTGAGCTTTCACATCCTAAGTCAAAAAGGTCTCTACCTTTTTGTCACATCTTTGTACAAGTCAGTAAAAGGAACTGCGTACGCAATTCAGTCCGAGATATCCGCTGCAACTCTCATCTATCAATCAAGGACAACTGACAACCTTTTTGGAAAGTTCTCAAGAAGATCTCCAACGACTCTCAACGGCATTCAAATGAGTCTAACGGCTATTTGAAGAAGATGCCTATAAAAGGACTTCACCACTACCAGAACGAGTTGGCGAATACGCTTATCTTCATCTATCTCTTAAGGATTCGCTCAAATCTGTGATAGTGCTTTATTGTAAACACCTCTCTGCGTAGAGGAAAACTTTGTTTTTCTAAAACATCTTTCAAAGTCCACTTGTGTGGCATTTTAGCCTGAGGAGGCTGTGTTCCAAAGAATACCTCTTGTAATAGCCTGTGGAGGCTGGGTTCAAAGAATACCTTGTTGGTTTAGCCTGAGAAGGCTGGGAGCAAAGAATATCTGTGTATAGCCAGAAGTGGCTGGGATCAAAGAATACTTGTAACCCTTTCACGGTTGGTAGTGAAAACTTCAAAATGATTCTTGCGGTAACGGATCGTAGTCTTGAATAGACGAACCAGTATAAAAATAACTGTGTTTATTTTTGTTTCGTCTGATCAACTAACAGGGGATAATCACTGATGTAGGCACATCAAGGAGGATCACTAGAAGCATGCAAAGGAGGCTAGAAGAGGAAGCTAGGAAACTCCAAGACCAAGACCAAGACCAAGACCAAGAGAAGAATAGCATAGGGTTATCAACTTGTAATCTTCTTGAAAACTTGTATGAACTAAACCCTATGTAATAGCTTAGATCGGTTTAAAGATCCTAAACCTATAAGGGTCCAAAGCCCTCGGATCACATAGCAAAGGCAAGCCAAAGATCCCTAAAATTCAAGGTCTCCACAAAGCTTTCAAAAGTCCCAAAATTTCGACTAAAATTGTGTGGAACCTTGAAATCACTTAGGATCAAGAGAGGAGCCTCTTGAGTTGAGCATGGATCCATGCCTTGCCCAAATCAAGAGATCTCCACCCTTAATTCCAAGTGATTAAGGATTGATGACTTGGCTAATCACATGGATACCAAGGGGGGGACAAGCCCATGTGCACCCATGTGATAGCCATGTGAAGACCATGTGCTTCTTAACAACCAAGTAACCCACTTAGTTACTTGGTGGTCAAGTAAGCCACGGTTTAGCTTAGGGACTCTAACTAGGATTAGGCGTAGTTAACCTTAGTTAGGATAGCTTGGAGGCCAAGTCTTAAAGGCTTATAAATAGCCTTGGCCGAAACTCATGTGGTACTTTTGATGAAATTGAAATACAAAGGCTTTAAGCTTTTTCTAGAGAGTTTTCTCTTGTTCCCTTAGGGAAGTTCCTTGAATCTTATCAATGGCTTCTTACAACCATTGTGGCGGTTCCTCCTAGGCTTATAGGACTCACCTCCTTGGCGCCACCATCTTCTCCACCTTAACCATCTTCTTCCTTTGTTTCCTAAACACCAAAACCTATAACAACCTTCCAAGGCCGAGACCACCTTGCGTCGGCTTCTATGGTGATGCTCACGGTGAAGGCTAGATTGGGGCATTCCAAGGTGGCTTTGGATCTTCCTCCAAGAGCACCTTCATCAAGTGGTATCTAGAGCTTGTTGTCTTCACCTTTGGGTTCATCAAAATCGGTTAGTTCTTACATGAGTCTTGAGTTTTTCTTCTTCAGTTTCTTAGTGTTCTTCCATCTCTAGAGTCTTTCTTTCATAGAGTAGCTTGTGTTGATTCCTTTGAGTTGTCATATTCTTAGTCTTGAGTTGGAGCATGTTTTCTTCTTTTGGTTACTGCATTAGGCCGTAGCTCATCTTGACATGTTCCATCATTTCTTTTGAATGCATGATTTAATAGCTTGCAAATTTTGATTCCATGATCTTTCATGATTTTTGCTTTTGCAAGTTTTGATTCATGTATGCCATTAGGATCTTGTTTTAGTTTGGTTTTCCACTGTACCGTGAGGCATGCTTACTGGTTTGGTACTACACTTTAATCTTCCATACATGTATTACATGATTTCTAAGTGCTAGGAACATCTACTAGTGTATGCTTACATGATCTTTGATTTTTAGAATTTTTAGAATACTATTTTTGCTTTGTAATTTTGGTTAGTTCTTGTAAGGGCTATGATAAGCTAGAATTGAACCTAGAAGTGGCTCTTAGATCCCCTTAGAGGTTTCGGTCCAGCCATAGCATATCAAAAAGAAAAGAATCAAAAGCAAAAGAAAGAAAAGAGAAGAGAAAGAAAAACAAGTGAAAGGAAAAACTAGTAGTGAAAAGTAGTGGTTCAAGAAGAGAGTGAAAATTGAGAACCATAGAAAAGTGAAAAGAGAAGAAAGGTACTGCAACATAAGAACAAAGGAAAGTGGGAAAAAGAAAAAAGTTACACAAAAGAAACACCATTGGACCTAGGAAAGAGCCTACACCATTCTAGTGAATTTTCTAGTTTTGAGCTTCCTAAGTGCTTTGTGTATCTTTATGTTTCTTTGAAAATTTGTACATTTCTTTCTTGTACTGCACCTTGCTGAATGTATGGGACACTGCATATGTGAATTGGACTTTGATTTGAACCTAAGAAGTATGCTAGTAGCCAATTAGAGAACATAGCCAAAATCAGTCTCTAAATCCGTGCTGATTTTTACTATTTCGGTTTCTAATTTTCGGTTGCTAATTGCTTTGTGAGCTTGCTGTCCAGTTTTGATTGCCTCATGATATGCCTCTGTTTTGACATGTTTCCTTGGGCTTTTATATGATATTTTGCTGCCCTACTATGTGTCATTGTCTCATGAAAATTTCTCCACAATTTGAGTAGCCATTCACTTCATTTTAAGCTTTTTCTTGCTTGTCTTCTTTGGATTCCTTGGTTTTGTCTTAGAGTCTTTGTCTTTCTTGGCCTCTTAAGCCTATCTTGGTTGCTGTTCCTCTTTCATAATGGATTTATAAGACCTTGATAATTGATTAGAGGATAATTTCTAAGTGAGCATAAGAGAAAAGAGTGGTAAAAGGCAAGAGAGAATCATTAGAGAAAAAGCCTTGATTTGTGTGATACACGAGTTGATTGAGTGGATACACTTAGTGAGCTTGTGAGGTTTATTGTTTTCCTTGTTTTCCTGTATACTAACTCTTTCTTGCAGCCATGGCAAGTCCACCTAGTGTTGGGCAAGAGTTGTCACCAAGAACACAAAATATTTTGAACTTGGTGATGGAGAGGATGGATGCTAGATTTAGAGAGAGTGAGGAAAGAAATAGGAGGGAAAATAGGGAGAGGGAAATATCTCTAACTAATGAGGGTGAAAGGAGAGAAAGGAGGAATGGGCATGAGAGGATCCATGAAGAAGAGGGAGAAAGGAGGAGTCATAGAGGGAGAGGACCTAGAACTTCCATTGGTAGTGATGTGGGGAACCCTTGGAGAGACCATGACCATGAGCATGACCCTTTTAACCATGAGAGAAGAGGGGGAAGAGGGGCTGGCCGTGAAGGTGAAAGGGGTAACCATGGGTATAGAAGGAACCAATGGGTTGAGGAGGAGAGGTTTGATGAGAGATTTGTGAAGTTGAACATCCCAAAGTTCAATGGGAGTAGGGGACCCGAAGCTTACCTTGATTGGGCCATGAAGGTGGACCAAATATTTGCTAGCTATCCCTTGTTGAGTGAAGAGAAGAAGTTGCACTTAGTGACCCTAGAGTTTGAGGATTATGCCATGATATGGTGGAATCAACAAGATAGAGGGTGTGGGTGCATTAGACCAAGAGTCACCACTTGGGAGGCCATGAAGCATGCTTTGAAGGAAAGATTTGTGCCACCCACCTACATGAGAGATCTTCACAACAAACTCCAAAGATTATACCAAGGCAATAGAAGTGTGCAAGAGTACTTTAAAGACCTTGAGATCACCATGCTAAGAGCACACCTAGATGAGGGGTTGGAAGCCACCATGGCTCGGTTTGTACATGGCCTAAACCGTGAAATACAAGATGTCTTGGAATTGCAAAGGTAATCACATCTTGAAGAAGCTATACACCTAACTGAGAGGATTGAAGCCCAAATCAAGAGGAGGAGTAGTGCCAAGAGAGTTTCCATGCCTAGTTCATCCAATTGGAAAAGCAAGGGTAAGGTAGAATCATCACCAAGGCCAATTCCTAAGGAAGACCGAAAACTCACCAATTCCAAAGAGGTAGTATCTTCATCTAAACCTTTAAATACTAGTAACATCAAGTGTTTTAAATGTCTAGGTAGAGGGCACATTGCATCCCAATGCCCCACCAAGAGAACCATGGTGACAAGAGGAGAAGACATCACAAGTGAGTCCTCACAAGAGTCTTCAAGTGAGAAAGAAGATGAAGATGAAGGCCATTCCACACAAAGTGAAGGTGCCTAAGAAGGTGACTTACTAATGGTAAGAAGATTACTCAAGTTGAACCATGAAATGGATGAGAGCCAAAGGGAAAATATTTTCCATACAAGGTGTAAGGTAAAGGGTAATGTATGCTCTTTAATCATAGATGGTGGTTCATGTACCAATGTAGTAAGTGAGAGACTTGTTTCTAAACTTAACTTGCCAACTTTAACTCATGTCAAACCTTATAAGTTGCAATGGTTAAGTGAAGATGGAGAAGTAAGAGTAGATAAACAATGTATGATAGATTTTTCTATTGGGAAATATTGTGATAGCATTCTATGTGATGTTGTACCCATGGAAGCCACCCACATGCTTTTAGGTAGGCCATGGCAATATGATAGAAATGTTATCCATGATGGTCTTGCTAACACCTATTTGTTTTCCTTTGAAGGTAGAAAGGTACTCCTAAGGCCTCTCTCCCCAAGGGAGGTGTGTGAGGACCAAGTCAAAATGAAGGTTAAAAGATCCCAAGAGGAAAAGGGAAGCTTGGCCGAGAGCTCCAAGGCTCCCAAGAGCTTGACCGAGAGCCACACCAAAGGAAAGGACTTGAAGAAAATTATAAATAAATCTAGAAATAAAGTAGATAGGAAGGATACTTGTAAAGGGACTTTGTCTAATGCTTGTAAAGAGACTTTACTTATTACTTACAAGGACATTAAAAGGGAATACTTAGCTAGAAAATCTATGTTTTTGTGTATGCCTAGTCCTTTGATCTTAAGTAATAAACATGTAGGTGACACTAAAGATGTGGATGAACTTCTAAAGGAGTATGAGGATGTGTTCCCCTTGGAGCTACCCCACGGCTTGCCTCCACTATGAGGGATAGAGCACCAAATAGATCTCATACCGGGAGCTCAATTGCCAAACAAGCCTTCATACAGGACTTCACCATAAGAGTCACAAGAAATTGAGAAGCAAGTTCAAGAACTCTTGGAGAAAGGGTGGGTAAAGGAAAGTCTTTCTCCTTGTGCTTCACCTATTATCTTGGTTCCTAAGAAGGAGGGTACATGGCGCATGTGTACCGATTGTAGGGCAATAAATAATATTACTATTAGATATAGACATCCAATTCCTAGGTTAAATGATCTATTAGATGAATTACATGGGTCCACCATATTTTCCAAAATAGATCTTAAAAGCGGCTACCATTAAATTAGAATGAAGGAAGGAGATGAGTGGAAGACCGCCTTTAAGACTAAATTTGGATTATATGAGTGGTTAGTAATGCCTTTTGGATTATCTAACGCACCTAGCACATTCATGAGACTCATGAATCATGTCTTAAGGAATTTTTTAGGAAAATTTGTAGTAGTCTATTTTGATGATATATTAGTCTATAGCAAAAATTTTCAAGAACATGTAAATCACCTAAGGCACGTGCTAGATGTCCTTAGAAGTGAGAAATTGTATGCAAATAAAGAGAAATGTGTAATAGGAACCGAGAAGGTTGTCTTCTTAGGCTTCGTGGTGAGTGCCAAAGGAGTGGAGGTAGATGAAGAGAAGATCCAAGCAGTCAAAGATTGGCCCACTCCAACATGTGTTAAAGAGGTAAGAAGCTTTCATGGTCTAGCTAGCTTTTATAGATGTTTTGTTAAGGACTTTAGCACCACAGCTAGTCCATTGAATGAACTTGTAAAGAAGGATACTAAGTTTTCATGGGGGCCTCTTCAAGAGGAGGCTTTCAATATGCTCAAACACAAACTCACACACTCACCTATACTAGCTTTGCCAAATTTTACTATGTCTTTTGAACTTGAATGTGATGCATCCAATGTAGGCATAGGGGCGGTTCTAATGCAAGGTAAACACCCAATAACTTACTTTAGTGAAAAATTAAAGGGGGGACACTTAAACTACTCCACCTATGACAAAGAGCTATATGCATTAGTTCGATCCCTCCAAGTGTGGCAACATTATTTGCTACCAAAGGAGTTCATAGTCCACACGGACCATGAAGCCCTAAAGCATTTGAAAGGGCAAGGAAAATTAAGTAGAAGACATGCTAAGTGGGTAGAATACATAGAACAATTTCCTTACATAATCAAGTACAGAAAGGGGTCTACTAACATAGTTGCCGACGCTCTAAGTAAAAGGCACACCTTAATCAACATGCTTGAGTGTAAGATGTATGGCTTTGATCATATTAAATCTATGTATGCCCATGATGAAGACTTCGGTCTTATTTGGGAATCAAGTACCAAGGGTGCATTCAAGGACTATTTTAGGCATAATGGATATCTTTTTAAAGGGCAAGCTTTGTGTGTGCCTAAATCATCTTTGAGGGACCAATTGGTCATTGAGACCCATGAAGGAGGTATAATGGGACATTTTGGTCGAGACAAGACCTTAGCTATGTTACAAGAAAATTTCTTTTGGCCTCACATAAGGGTTCAAGTAACAAAACACATTTCTAAATGTATCACTTGTAACAAAGCCAAGTCCAAAGTTTCACCAAATGGCTTGTATCAACCCCTTCCCGTAGCTATCTCCCCTTGGATGGACATATCCATGGATTTCATCCTTGGCCTTCCTAAGTCCAAAAGAGGGATGGATAGCATCTTTGTTGTTGTATGCCGCTTTTCGAAAATGGCTCACTTCATAGCTTGCAAGAAAGTTGATGACGCTTCTAAAATTGCAAGACTATTTTTTAAAGAAGTAGTAAGACTCCATGGAATACCCAAGACTATTGTGAGTGATCGTGACTCCAAATTTCTTGGGCATTTTTGGAGAACTCTTTGGAATTGCTTGGGAACCAAGCTTCTTTTCTCCACAACTTGCCACCCACAAACCGATGGGCAAACCGAAGTTGTCAATAGGACCTTGGGTCAACTATTGAGGACTTTTGTAGGGGAGAACATTAGGAGTTGGGAAGAATGGTTACCTCACATTGAGTTTGCTTACAATAGAGTCATACATTCCACTACTCAACTATCTCCTTTTCAAATAGTTTATGGATTTAACCCTCTCACCCCACTTGATCTAGTGGCTTTGCCTTTTGAGTTTACTTGTAATAGGAGTGGTCAAGAAAGGGCTAAGAAGATCCAAGAGTTACATGCACAAGTAAAAGAGAGAATTGAAAGGAAGAATGAACAAATAGCCAAGAGCTACAACAAACACCGTAAGAATCTTGAGTTCAAGGTAGGAGACATGGTTTGGGTACACCTAAGGAAGGAAAGGTTCCCAAACTTGAGGAGTTCCAAACTACTTCCAAGAGGAGATGGACCATTCAAAATCATAGAAAAATTGGGTCCAAACGCATACAAGCTAGACCTTCCAAGTAAGTATGGTGGTAGCAACTCCTTTAATATAACTGATCTTTCTTTGGTTGATATAGGTCCAAACGATGACACAAACTTGAGGACAAGTTCAAGCAAAGAAGGAGGGTTTGATGTAGGCACATCAAGGAGGATCACTAGAAGCATGCAAAGGAGGCTAGAAGAGGAAGCTAGGAAACTCCAAGACCAAGACCAAGAGAAGAATAGCATAGGGTTATCAACTTGTAATCTTCTTGAAAACTTGTATGAACTAAACCCTATGTAATAGCTTAGATCGATTTAAAGATCCTAAACCTATAAGGGTCCAAAGCCCTCGGATCACATAGCAAAGGCAAGCCAAAGATCCCTAAAATTCAAGGTCTCCACAAAGCTTTCAAAAGTCCCAAAATTTCGGCTAAAATTGTGTGGAACCTTGAAATCACTTAGGATCAAGAGAGGAGCCTCTTGAGTTGAGCATGGATCCATGCCTTGCCCAAATCAAGAGATCTCCACCCTTAATTCCAAGTGATTAAGGATTGATGACTTGGCTAATCACATGGATACCAAGGGGGGGACAAGCCCATGTGCACCCATGTGATAGCCATGTGAAGACCATGTGCTTCTTAACAACTAAGTAACCCACTTAGTTACTTGGTGGTCAAGTAAGCCACGGTTTAGCTTAGGGACTCTAACTAGGATTAGGCTTAGTTAACCTTAGTTAGGATAGCTTGGAGGCCAAGTCTTAAAGGCTTATAAATAGCCTTGGCCGAAACTCATGTGGTACTTTTGATGAAATTGAAATACAAAGGCTTTAAGCTTTTTCTAGAGAGTTTTCTCTTGTTCCCTTAGGGAAGTTCCTTGAATCTTATCAATGGCTTCTTACAACCATTGTGGCGGTTCCTCCTAGGCTTATAGGACTCAACTCCTTGGCGCCACCATCTTCTCCACCTTAACCATCTTCTTCCTTTGTTTCCTAAACACCAAAACCTATAACAACCTTCCATGGCCGAGACCACCTTGCGTCGGCTTCTATGGTGATGCTCACGGTGAAGGCTAGATTGGGGCATTCCAAGGTGGCTTTGGATCTTCCTCCAAGAGCACCTTCATCAATCACACTATAACGTCTGATCATTAAAATCAATCTTTCAACATAAATATTGTTTCGTCTGAACAGCTTTGAAACCCACAGACGAAAGGGATAAATTTTTTTTAATTAACACAATTCAACCCCCCTTCTTGTGTTTTATCTTTTACAGTTTGGTATCAGAGCTCAGCCTCTATGGCTTGAGCGCTTAACAGCTGCTAGAGGAAAAGATTCAGCATGGACTCACAATGACCATCATTTTTATTCGGAGGAGCCTCCATGAACAAACCTCCAGCGTTCTCTGGAGATGATTATCCCTACTGGGCTGATAGGATGGAGATGTACATCAAATCAACCCAATACAGATTATGGAACATTATCACCACAGGAGATATCCCCATTATAAAGCCTGAAGGAGAATGGGGAAATGAAGAATACTCTCTGATGGAGCTAAACAATAAAGCAAGATATGCTCTTATGTGTGCTCTATCCAGAACAGAGTACAACAGATTCTGTGCCTACAAAACTGCTAAAGAATTATGGGATGCTCTCAAAATCTCATATGAAGGCACTGAAGATGTGAGAATGAGGAAGGCTGTCACTCTTCAAAGAGAATATGAAATGTTCTCTATGAAGAAAGGAGAGTCAATTGATATGATGTTTGGAAGATTCCAAACCATATTAAATGGACTTACTGCTCTGGGAATCACCTTCACAAAGGCCCAGAACAACATGAAGATCCTGGATAGTCTCCCACCTCCTTGGGAAGCTATGTCCACAGCTATCTTAGTTGGAAGAGATATGAAGACATTAACTCTAGATGAGTTAATTGGAGCTTTAAGGGTACATGAAGTGCTCTTATGTAAAAGGGAGAAAATCAAGGTTCAAGAACCTATAGCTCTTCCGTCTGTCAACAACGCTCCTAAAGAAGAATCTGTCAAGAAGGACAATAAAAGGAAAGCAAAGATTTTGAAGGCTGATTCAACTGAATCAAAATCGCCTGCTGGTTCGTCTGAAGACGAAGTCTCTCTTATGGCCAGACGATTCAAAAGAATGATGATGAAGAAGGGAAGAGGCCAACGCTTCTTCAAGAAAAAGGAGAAGAAGCTCCCTGAAAAGTTATCAACCAAAGAAGATAACACAGAGATTGTATGTTATGAGTGCAGAAAACCGGGACACATGAGATCAGAATGTCCCAGATTGAAAAAGAGGTGGAGCTCTAGAAGAGATAAAGGAAAGAAGAGTTTACTGACATGGGAAGACCTTGACAATGAAAGCTCAGAGGAATCCTCTAAAGAAGAAGAAACAGCAAACATATGCCTCATAGTTGGAGATCATGTCTCAACAGAGGTAAATTACAATGAAACTTCTTCATCCTCTTCTTCTGAGTCTGAGTCAGAATCAGAAAAAATATCATATGATACTCTTCTAGCTAACTCTCATTTTATTGCTCATCAATACAAAACTTGCAAAACCAAGCTAAGACAAGCTTTGGAAGAGAATGCAGTTTTGAAATCTGAAATTGAGTTTCTAGACAAGAAAATATCAAATGATGTTTCGTCTGAGTCTGAAAAGGACATTTTCATTCTTGAAATCGAAAGATTAAAGAAAGAAAATGAGTCCTTACTCAATGACTTAACCAAGTTTACAAAGGGATCCTCCATTCTTGAAAATATTTTAAAATATGGGAGATCACCAAAAGATAAAAGTGGACTTGGTTATGTTAAGCAGACAGACGAAAAGAAAAATAAACCTGTTTCGTCTGATAAAAAGAAGAGGAATTACAACAAGGTTCCTAACATCTACAAAAAGGCTCAAAACAAAAAGAAGCCTTTTGTAACTAACAAGAAAGGACCCAAAAAGATTTGGATCCAAAGTCACTTATTGTTCCTGTTGCAGATATCCTCAATGGGAAGAGACAAGACTTCAAGCTGGTACCTGGACAGTGGATGCTCACGACACATGACGGGAGACCTGTCTATGTTCCAAGACCTCAGACCAAGTAAAGGGTCTGTCTTGGTAAAGGTAAAATTCTTGGCATTGGGACTGTTGGTAAGACACCCAATACCCTTATCCAAAACGTATCATACGTCAAAGGTCTTAACTTCAATCTACTTAGCATAAGTCAATTTTGTGATAGTGGATATGAAGTAGCCTTTAACTCTGATGAGTGTATAGTGAAGAACAAAGATAAATCCATTCTTTTTGTAGGGAAAAGAAAGAACAACCTTTATGAGGTTTTCCTTTCTGACCTAAGTAATCAGAATGCAACATGTTTGATTTCAGCAGACGATGAACGAGATATCTGGCATAAAAAGCTTGGACATTTAACTCTCAAGTATATTTCAAAAATTTCTAAGAAAGATCTCGTAAAAGGTTTGCCAAAAATATTTTGGAAAACCAATCGTCTGTGTGAATCTTGTCAGCATGGGAAACAACTCAAAGCTTCTTTCAAATCTAAAAATGTTGTTTCCACGACAAGACCATTAGAACTGTTACATATTGATCTCTTTGGACCCACTCAAACTGAAAGTCTTGGAGGGAAGAGATATGGATTTGTCATTGTAGATGACTATACTAGATTTACATGGGTATACTTCCTAGCCCATAAACATGAGTCATTCAAGGTCTTTGAAATATTCTGTAAACGTGTTCAAAAAGAAAAAGGATTTTGTATTGCATCTGTGAGAAGCGATCATGGAACAGAGTTTGAGAACTCTGAGTTCAAAGCCTTTTGTTTTGAAAATGGTATATTTCACAATTTTTTGTCTCCAAGAACTCCTCAACAAAATGGAGTGGTGGAAAGGAAAAATCGTACTTTACAAGAAATGGCTAGAACTTTGTTGCATGAAAGCTCTCTCCCGAAATATTATTGGGTAGAAGCAGTCAACACTTCCTGTTATATTCAAAACAGAATATTGATAAGACCAATTTTGAATAAGACTCCATATGAATTATGGAAAGGAAGAAGACCCAACATTTCTTACTTCTATCCTTTTGGATGTGAATGCTTTATCCTTAACACCAAAGATCAACTTGGAAAGTTTGATTCAAAGGTGGTTAAAGGAATCTTTCTTGGATATTCCAATACATCTAAGGCCTATAGAGTATTTAACTCTAAGACGCAAGTTGTAGAAGAATCAATCCATGTAAAGATCCAAGATAACTCAAAGGCTGATAAAGAAATATCAGACCTAGAAAATTTGTTTGATAACTTGCAGATTAACCCTTCTGGTCAGAATTCAAGACAAAATGATAAACAAGGGTCAGACGATACAAGGACAGACGATAGATGCACAGACAAACCCTCTTCATCTGATACTCATCAATAGGGAGATTAAGCCCCTGCAAAAACATGGAAGTTTGCATCCAACCATACAGAAGATCTCATCATTGGAGATAGATCTCAAGGTGTTCAAACAAGATCTAAAGTGAAGTATATTTCAAGCTATGCTCTTGTATCAACTTTGGAGCCAAATAACATTGAAGATGCTCTTCAAGACAACGATTGGATTTTGGCTATGGAAGAAGAACTCAATCAGTTCACAAGGAATGATGTATGGACCCTTGTTGAAAGACCAAAGAACAAAAGCATCATCAGAACTAGATGGGTGTTTAGAAACAAGCTTGATGAAGCTGGAAAAGTGGTAAGAAACAAAGCAAGGTTAGTAGCACAAGGGTACAATCAACAAGAAAGTATTGATTTTACTGAAACCTTTGCACCTGTAGCTAGATTAGAAGCTATTAGGATATTACTTGCTTTTGCTGCTCACAAGAATATCGTTCTATATCAAATGGATGTAAAAAGTGCTTTTCTAAATGGTTTTATTGAAGAAGAAGTGTATGTAAAACAACCTCCTGGTTTTGAAAGTCTGTCTCAACCAGATCACGTTTTTAAACTCAAGAAAGCACTATATGGTCTCAAACAAGCTCTTAGAGCTTGGTATGATAGACTCAGTTCTTTCCTTCTTAAAAATGGTTTTTCAAGAGGAAAGGTTGATACAACTCTCTTCAAGAAAAACGTTTCAAAAGACTTTATTATAGTTCAGATTTATGTAGACGATATAATCTTTGGAGCTACTAACAACTCTCTTTGCAAGGATTTTTCAAAGCTAATGCAGGACGAGTTTGAAATGAGTATGATAGGAGAATTGAAGTTCTTTCTAGGACTTCAAATCAAACAGACGAAAGAAGGAATCTACATTCATCAACAGAAGTACACAAAGGAACTTATCAAGAAGTTCAAGATGGAAAATTCCAAGCCTATGAAGACCCTAATGCATTCGTCTGGAGCGAATCTTAACAAGGATGAGTCAGGTAAGTCTGTAAATCAGACGATATACAGAGGTATGATTGGCTCACTCCTTTATTTAATCGCAAACGGACACGACATTATGTTTAGCGTCCTGTTTATGCGCGCGTTTTTCAATCGATCCCAAAGAATCTCATTTACAAGTCAGAAAGAGAATTCTTAGATATCTTGTTGGAACAACTAATCTCTCTCTGTTTTATAAGAGAAATAGTGATTTCAGTTTAAGAGGCTTTTGTGATGCTGATTATGCTGGAGATAAAGTGGAGAGAAAAAGCACAAGTGGAGGATGCCAATTTCTTGGATCATCACTAATATCTTGGTCAAGCAAGAAACAAAACTCCATTGCACTCTCAACAACTAAAGCAGAATACATTGCTGCGGCAGGGTGTTGTTCACAACTACTATGGATCAAACATCAACTTGAGGATAATTCCAGGTTTGAGAATCAGATACCATTATTTTGTGATAACACAAGTGCAATCAATCTCAGCAAAAATCCTATTCAACATTCAAAAGCTAAACATATTGAAATTCGTTTTCATTTCATAAGAGATTATGTCCAAAAAGGTATTTTCGATATACAGTTTGTTCAAACTGATTTTCAATGGGCAGATATATTTACAAAAGCTTTAGATGAAACACGATTCAATTTCATTAAAGAAAATCTTGGAATTATTTCTTTGAATGATTGAAAATTGTTTCGTCTGAGTTATTGATTGAATTTGTTCTGTCTGTACATTTTGTTCCGTCTGTACTTTACTTCGTGTTAAAACGAAATATTGCGTCTGATCAAGTTGAATAGTTACTGTAGTAAAATTCAACAGACGCAACTATTACTTTTTAATAAGTTTATCTCAAGTGTGCAGGGACAAATTAAAGAGAGCAATAAATTTGTCTGTCATTTATTGCACTATTCTAGGACAATGATAAGCATGCGCCGTGAATTGCAGAAGTCAAATCAATCATTGAAAAGGCAATGATGTGGACACGTCAAATCAGGGGAGATTTTCAAAATCTGTTTCGTCTGATGAATTGCAACAGTTTTTATTCCTTACTTATAAATACTCTTGAAACATAACTCTTTTACTCTTTACTGCAATTTAAAACTGTTTGTATTCTCTGAAACCTAAATACTCACTAAGCTTTCATTCTATCTTTTCATATCTCAACAATGGCCGCCAAGAACACCAAATCCACCAAAGCTGCTGAAGCAACTTTCTTCGCACAAGACTTGTTTTTGCCAAGCAAGTGGATCTCAAGAGAAACCTTACAGAGTGTCTCTGAAAGAGTGATGAAGATTTTTGACCACACTGGGTGGATGGGCTTTGCTGAGACGAAAGGCCCATGGCTGATGGAGGCATACGCCGAGTTTTGGAGCGATGCCAGAGAGTTTGATGATGGCATTGTGGGCACTATTGACAACAAAGAGTACATCATCACGGTGGACTCTATCGCTGAAGCAGGAAATTGCAAAGCTGAGGGACGCTTCTACTCTCCCAACTGGATGAAGAATGAATCAGAAGAACATGTTGACAAGATCATCTATCTGAAGAAACCCAACTCTGAAGATCCCAAATCCTTCAGATCTGGAAAACTCACTCCCACTGCACGTATCATCCATAACCTCCTCTATAATATATTCACGCCAAGGACTGGTTCAAGGGACAATGTGAGTGTTCGAGACAGATTCTGCATTTTCTATTGTCTGAGAAAAGGAAGAATGAGTCTCCCACACATTATTCTTGACCATTGGAGGAGTGCTTTGAAGAATAGGAACATTCGTAGGAAGAGTAGCATTCCCTACGCCTCTCTCTTCACAAAAATTATCATTAACCAAGGGTTTGATACCACTGACGTTGTCTTTTACCCTGAGGGAAAAGAAGTGAAGGCAAGCACCTTTGCAAAGATGCACTTATCTCCAAGCCTCATTTCTCACTCACAAACCCAAACACCATCCCAAACAGAACCCAAAACACAAACCCAAACACCGTCCGAAACACAAACCCAAACACAAGCCCAAACATCAAACCAACCTCAACCTCCTCCTTCTGTGATAATATCTGAAGTTCCTTTTGAGGATGTTCTTGAGGAACCCCTCAAGAAAAAGAAAAGGACTATCAGAATCAAGCACATTGGTGCTAAAACAAAGACACAGACGGTATCTCCAAGTGAAGACGAAGGGGTCACCATACCGTCTGAGAAAGTTCCGTCTGTGAAGGCACTAACAGACGAAGAAAAACAAAGGAAAGAAGCAGAAGGAAAAGCAAAAGCTAGGAAGCTTGCGCTTGAGAAAGCTACTAAGGGCAAGGAGAAGATGAAACAAAAGTTGGCTTCTGTCGTTGTTGGAGAGATAGAAGAGGAAAAACAATTCAAAGAGGCTAGACGAGCCTCCATCTTGCTCGAAGCTGAAAGACAAAGGCTCTTTCAAGAAAGCTTTAGGGGCATTGGATCGTCTGAGGGACCACCTGCTCAATCAACCTCAGAGGGCATGGACAGTGAAGAGACTGCCCAGATCCAGAAAGACAACGCCCAACTTGCGGAGGAGTTGGAAACTATGTTAAACGAAGAAGCCTCTACTATGGAGATTCTTCCATCTACAACACTCCCAGACGAACAAATGGCAACTCCTTCTGAGCCACTTGTTGCGTCTCCGCTAAATGCTTGCCCAGCACAGACGTCTCTTGCTGCGTCTGAAGAAGAAGGAGCATTCCACTACCAGACGAAGGAAGTTCCGTCTGAAGGCATCATTCTTGTTGAAGATGCAAGTTCTTCGTCTGATGAAGAAGATTCTAGAGTGGATGCATCAAGGGGAAGAGTACATGCTGAAGTACTTAATCCAGAAGACTTACCCCCAAAGCGCAAGATTGACTATTTGTTCCTAAACGAATTAGTCATGCGAAGATATGAAGAAAGCACTTGTGCCGACAGACCAATCAAACCTGATTGGGTTATTGGAGCGAAGATTGATGAAGTCTCCAATTTTGCTGAATCGTCTGAGCCTGCTCAATTAGCAGACGATGAAGACATGTATATAAAGAATACACCATACATAGAGCTGAAGAACCCTTATCAGTACAGAGGAAAGAAGGGATTCCAGCTGGGGAGATTTGTTAACCCCATTATATACAATAAGCCCTTGAAGCCAGCTGATTTTGATGAAAATGTTGTTTATTCTCCAGAGGAGCAATGCAACTGGTTGAAGCGTCTTCCGTGGGACACTCTGGCTAATTTAAATATCAAGGGACTAGAAAACATAAAGGCATATAAGGATCATCTTGCTGCGTCGGAGATTGAAGGACCAGCGCTTGGCTATGAACCCCACATCCCAGAGAGAAATAATCCAAAGTGGAGGTTGCGATACGAGATCAATGCACCAGTTTTTCATCACTGTACAAATGGTGATATTGACTCTCTCCGCTATGAGCTGAAAGACTGCAAACACTGGCATCTTGACGCCATAGATCGCCATGATCCAATGCCATTCACAATTCCTCTCAATCAGACAGAGTATGTTGGTTTAGGCCACTCTCTAGGAATTGTGCTCCCATGGACGAGACCCCACTGTTCTGGGATCAACCCACGCTACTCTCTCCTTCTAGATGAGTATGAAGACCCTGAAGACTTTGCTCACTGCCTCCCAGAAGACTACAATCTTCCTTTCAAGTTGATGGCTGGTGCATATCGAAGGGAAGCAAAGGAAAGAATCATATCTATCTCCCACGTCGATCGCCAAGCTAAGAAGGATGGAAGATTTTGTCCCTTCATGATGGGTTCTCAGTTTTCCTCTCTGGTGACGGACGAAACAAAGTACTCTATCGTCTTAGACAGAAAAAGACCATGCTTGGTCAGATATCTGGCTAAGGGAAAGGAGAAGAAGGTTTTGTCTGTAGCTGACCACTGCTCTGGAACCATCTTTGATGAAGACTCTTCCGTCTGTGGCAGAGTGTTCCCTGGTAGTTCATTTGTATATTCTCAGGAACAGTCACTGCTTGAAGTATCTATACCAACCAAGTGGTATACTCATCAATGGGATCAGACTTTCTCTGCCTACCTTGTTCTTCCACTGTTCACACTTCATCTGAAGAAGAAAAAGTCAGTACTTATCATTGATGATAGTGAACCTTTTGTGGAACTACCTCAAACACCAATGGTACAACTTGAAGATTTGGTGGAGGTTGACATAGCTCATATTGAAGAAGCTGAGGAGTATAAGACTCTGAAGCGCAAATATGAGGCTTTGGAAGAAGACTGTCAGCACTTGAAGGCAAAGAACGAGAAACTTGAAGAGAACCACGCTTCTCTATCGTCTCAAGTGCAGCAGCTTACAGACGTTGTCATGAGCCTGCTGACCAAAAAGCCAAAATCATCTTCTTGATCGGAATTTTGATGATCACAGCCCAAGGGGGAGAGAAAAGAAAAGCATCGTCTGAGGAGGAGCAAGAGCAAACAAGAACGAAGAAAAGCATCGTCTGAGGGGAGCAAGAGCAAACAAGAACGACGAAAAGCATCGTCTTAAAGGGAGTAAGACTGTTGTAAAAATTTTTTTAGTATAGAATATACAATGTAATTTTATTATTTCATTTGTAATCATATACATTGTAATTCGTTATTGTTTTCTATTTTGGATACCATTGTAATAATCTGATTACATCACATTGATGTAACAAACATTTATAAAGAGGTATTTCTCAGAAAACATCGTCTTGATGTAAATCTGGCTTATAAAACTGCTGTTTCTGTCTAACCATGTCTTATGCAGAATTTCGTGGTATGGTCTGTAATCATCAAAAAGGGGGAGATTGTTAGATCAAGGAAGATTAACACCTTAAGATTTTGATTATTACAAGACAGACAAAATCAAGCTATCAAGACCTGTTAAGATGAAACCAG
Organism: Hylodesmum podocarpum; assembly: GCA_026586105.1. Lineage (NCBI taxonomy): Eukaryota > Viridiplantae > Streptophyta > Magnoliopsida > Fabales > Fabaceae > Hylodesmum > Hylodesmum podocarpum. The sequence goes on along the minus strand of JALJEV010000058.1, from coordinate 4,334,403 downwards.
CTCAGACGGAAGATGGCCCTTCAAAGTTTGAAGTGTTGCGTCTGTCCACAAGTGATGCAATCCTCAAGGAGAATAGCATATAAGTTGCGGATCTTCATGCTTCAATGGAGGCTTGGACAAATGAAGAAGAAGCTCAAGGCCTCAAGGAGAAAAAGAAATAGAAAACGGAAGGAGTTTAGAGATGGAAGCGCCATGGCAAGTGCCAATAAGCTAGAGGTGGAACCGCCACAATGGAGCAAGGAAGCCATTGATGAGATTCAAGGTTCTTCACAAGAACACAAGAGAGAAAACACTCTCAATTTTCTGAATTCAATTCTCAATTAATCAAAAAGTGTTTGAATTACAAAGGAAATCTTATTTATACTAATGAGGTGTGGAGCTTAACTTGCTATGGAAGGAACTAATGTCCACCCTTGGATTAGATTCTAATCTAATGGCTATGAAGGGAAGCTTGTGGTGGAAGCTTGATTAGATTGGAGGACAAGGATCAATCCTCCACCCTTGGATGTAGATCCTCATCCAACGGTTATGGCACCAAGCTTGCACTCCAAGCTTTTAAGCTTAGCCTTTGGATTAGAATCCTATCTAATGGTCACTATTTTTTTACAATTTAGACCGTGGACCTTTAATGAATATAAGGTCCTAATTATTTAATTGTTAATCCTAATTACAATATTACAAGATACTAGAAAAATTACAAGTCCTATTACAAGTTAAGATGAAGTCTTGAGTTGACTCTTGACTTGAGAGTTGACTTTGACTTTTAAGTTGACTTTCCACCTCTTCTTGTATTCTCTTTGTCATTGCTCTTGTAATTCTTCTAGTGAAGGATGGTCCTCCATCAAACCCTCCTTCTTGACTTGAACTTGTCCTCAAGTTATGTCCCTCTTCCCCTACAACAAAAGGAGATAAATCACTAACATTGAAAGAATTGCTACAAGTATAAGTGTTAGGGAGGTCAAGTTTATAAGCATTAGGCCCAAGTCTTTGGAGAACTTTGAATGGACCATCTCCTCTTGGCATGACCTTGGATCCCCTTAGAGTAGGGAACCTCTCTTTTCTTAGATGAAGCCAAACCAAATCTCCTTCTTGAAATTGAACATCTTTCTTATGTTGGTTTGCTTTAACCGCTACCTTGGTGTATCTCCTCTCAATTTGATCTTTAATCTTGGCATGGAGAGTCTTCACCCTTTTGGCCTTGCTAGCTCCATCTACATCCAAAGCAAACTCAAGTGGCAAAGGAATAAGATCAAGAGGTGTTAGTGGGTTAAATCCATATACAATCTCAAATGGAGAACACTTAGTAGTTGCATTTACTACCCTATTATAAGCAAACTCAATAAATGGTAAATGCTCCTCCCAAGTCTTCACATTTCCCTTAACAAAACACCTTAGTAATTGACCTAGTGTCCTATTAACCACTTCGGTTTGGCCATCCGTTTGAGGATGACAAGTGGTAGAGAACAAGAGTTTGGTGCCAAGCTTGCTCCAAAGGGTTCTCCAAAAATGACTAAGAAATTTGGAGTCCCTATCACTTACTATGCTCTTTGGCAATCCATGTAATCTTACCACTTCTTTGAAAAACAAGTTTGCTATGTGTGTGGCGTCATCAACTTTGTGACAAGCAATGAAATGTGCCATTTTAGAAAACCTACACACTACAACAAACAATGAGTCCATTCCCCTTTTGGTCCTAGGCAACCCAAGGACAAAGTCCATAGAAATATCAACCCAAGGGGAATTAGGGATGGGTAAGGGGGTGTACAATCCATGATTTAAAACCCTAGATTTGGCCTTATGGCATGCTATGCACTTAGATATGAATCGGTTCACATCCCTTTTCATGTGTGGCCAATAAAAATTTTCTTGTAATATGGCTAGAGTTTTATCAATCCCAAAATGCCCCATGATGCCCCCTTCATGTGCTTCACATACTAGTAGATCTCTTAAAGATGTCTTAGGCATACACAAAGTTTTTCCTTTAAAAAAGATAGCCTTCATGCCTATAGAAATCTTTATGAGCCCCATGCACACACATCATGTAAGCTTCCCCAAAATCAAGGTCATTTTCATACAAGCATTTGATATGTTCAAAACCTAGCATCTTAGTTTCTAACATGGTAATTAAAGTATATCTCCTACTAAGTGCATCGGCTACAACATTATTCACACCCTTCTTGTATTTAATGACATAAGGAAAAGTTTCAATGAATTCTACCCATCTTGCATGTCTTTTACCCAATTTGCCTTGGCCTTTCAAGTGCTTCAAAGCCTCATGATCGGTATGCAATATGAACTCTTTGGGAAGGAGGTAGTGTTGCCATACTTGGAAGGCTCTCACTAGGGCATACATCTCCTTGTCATATGTTGAGTAGTTCACTTGTGCACCTTTGAGCTTTTCACTATAGTAGGCCACGGGATGTGCTCCTTGTGTCAACACGGCTCCCACTCCTACATTTGAAGCATCACATTCCAATTCAAAGGACAATTCAAAGTTAGGCAAAACAAGAATAGGTGCATTAGTTAAATTTTCTTTTAGTAACCGAAAGGCTTCCTCTTGCTTAGGCCCCCACACAAATGGAATTTCCTTCTTAACAAGTTCATTTAAAGGAGAAGCAATTGTACTAAAGTCTTTAACAAATCTCCTATAGAAACTAGCTAAGCCATGAAAACTCCTAACATCTTTTACACAAGTGGGAGTAGGCCACTCTTGTATAGCTTTTACCTTTCCTTCATCAACTTGAACTCCTTGAGAGCTCACTACAAAACCGAGAAATACTACCTTGTTGGTGGAGAAGGTGCATTTGCTCTTGTTGGCATATAGATGTTCCTTCCTAAGTACTTCCAAGACACACTTCAAATGTGTTAGATGTTCAAGAAAAGTTTTACTATATATCAAAATATCATCAAAATACACAACTACAAACTTTCCTAAGAACTCTCTTAACACATGGTTCATGAGTCTCATAAAGGTACTAGGTGCATTGGATAAGCCAAATGGCATAACAAGCCACTCATATAACCCAAATTTAGTATTAAATGCGGTTTTCCACTCATCTCCTTGTTTCATTCTAATTTGGTGGTAACCACTTTTAAGATCTATTTTTGAGAATACACAAGCACCATGTAACTCATCCAACAAGTCATCTAATCTAGGGATAGGATGGCGATACCTAATAGTGATGTTGTTGATTGCTCTATAATCGGTGCACATCCTCCATGTTCCCTCCTTCTTAGGCACTAGTATCACGGGTGATGCACAAGGAGAAAGGCTCTCCTTCACCCAACCCTTGTCCATAAGCTCTTGTACTTGCCTTTGAATTTCATGGCTCTCTTGAGGAGAACTCCTATAGCTTGGACAGTTTGGTAGTGGTGCACCCGGTATCAAGTCAATTTGATGCTCAATGCCTCTTTAGGGGGAAGGCCGTGAGGTATGTCTTTGGGAAAGACATCTTGAAATTCCTCCAATAAGGCCTCCAAGCTTCCTTGCTCACCTACAAAGTTAGAACTCAAAACCAAAGGATTAGGGATGCAAAGAAACATGGACTTCCTAGCTAGATAGTCTCTCTTAAGTTCACTCTTCTCTATCAAGAAGCTCTCTTTCTTTTCATTCTTTTTACTTTTCAATTTTTCAAGCTTATGAACCTTAGGATTAGACAACTTCCCTTTGGCTTTCCCTCCCTTGGAGCTCTCGGCTAAGGTGAGTTGTTTCTCTTGGTCCCTCTTAAGCTTCATCTTTATTTGATCTTCACAAACCTCCTTAGGTGTTAGTGGTTTGAGTGTAACCTTCTTACCTACATGAGAAAGAATGTAAGTATTGGCAACTCCATTATGTATAGCCTTTCTATCAAATTGCCACGGTCTACCAAGGAGTAAGTGTGTGGCCTCCATAGGAACAACATCACAAAGTACTTTATCATGATATTTGCCAATAGTAAAAGATATGAGTACTTGTTTATCTACCACTAACTCTCCTTTTTCACTCAACCATTGTAGCTTATATGGTTTATCATGTGAAGATGTTTTCAATTTTAATTTATCCACTAATCTAGTGCTTACTACATTAGTGCAACTACCACTATCAATAATTAAAGAGCATACCTTCCCTTCAATAGTACATCTACTATGGAAGATATTCTCCCTTTGTGAGTCATCAAGCTCTTTACTTACATTGCTTAGCATCCTCCTTACCATCAAGAGATCTCCCTCCTCGGCTTGCTCAAAGGATGAATGCTCACTCACACTTGATGCTTCACTCTCACTAGATGATGAGCTTGAATCTTCACTTGTGATTGCTCCATCATTCCTCACCATCATAGCTTTCTTGTTTGGGCAATGAGAGGCTATGTGACCATGACCTAAACATTTGAAACATTTAATAGAACTAGGTTTAGAAGAGTTAGGATGTACCTCCTTTACCTTAGTGTTGTCTCGGTCATGTGGCTTTCTCATGTTGGAGTAGCCTTCTCTCTTGCCTTTGTCTCTCCAAGAGTTAGAGGATGAAGTAGAGGATCTCTTGAAGGTGCCTCTTCTCTTTATTTGTTGCTTCACCTTCTCGGCCTTATGGATGGCCTCCTCTATAGTCACATAGCTTTGGAGCTCAAGAATGTCTTGGATCTCCCTATTAAGTCCATGAGTGAACCTAGCTAGTGTGGCCTCTCTAGCCTCTTGGTAGTTACATCTTAGCATAGTCAACTCAAGCTCCTTATAGTACTCTTGCACACTCTTGGTCCCTTGAGTCAACCTTTGGAGTTTTATGTGTTGGTCTCTCTCATAGGTGGGTGGCACAAACCTAGCTCTCATAGCTTCTTTTAGTTGGGTCCATGAGATGATTTGTGGTCTCCTCCTCCTCTCACCCTCTACTAATATTTGGTTCCACCACACTAATGCATATCCCTCAAACTCCAAGATAGCTAAGTTCAACTTTTTCTCCTCATTTAGAATGGGATAGCATGAGAAAAATTGATCTAACTTCATGATCCACTCTAGATATGTCTCGGCACTTCCCTCACCATTAAACTTAGGTAGGTTTAGCTTAAGGTTCCTCTCATCTATCCTACCCTCTCCATCATAGAATTGATTGCCTCGGCCATACCCTCCAAAATGACCATAATCTTCTCTTCTAGCTTCCCTTCTACCTCTCCTATGACCCCTATACTCATGGTCATCTTCATCATTGCTTCCACCTTCACTACTTCTAGGTGTATGTTGACTTCCTCTACTAACACTCTCTCGGTGGCTAGAACTTCTAGCACCTCTATGTTCATGGTTAGCTTGGTTTCCACTTGTCTCACCAAGGATCTTCTTCTCTAGTTCCTTCCTAATCTTCCTCTCTTCTTTAGCTCTCCTTTCTAGATCAAACCTCTCCTCTAAACTAGTTTGTAGCATGTTCTTCATTAGATCCATCATTTTTCTAGTTTTAGGTGAAAGGTCATTTCCTACACTAGGGGAACTATCCATAGCTGCACAACAAAGATTAGTACACAAAAATATAGAGAAAATAGGATCCTTTCCACTCACTAAGTGTATGCACTCAAGCCACTCGTATTTCACACTTCAAGAGTTTTTCTCTAATGTTCTCTCTTGTCTTTTTCCACTCAACCTCTCTTAATACTCTTGTTCAAACCTCTAATCAATCATTCAAGGTCCAAGTATCCAAAGTGAAAGAGGAACGCTTCTAGAGTCAAGCCTAAGAATTCCAAGAAATACAATACTCAAGACAAAACTTAGGAGTCCAAAAATGACAAGTAATAAAGGTACTCAATGAACAAAATTTTGGCTACTCAAATATAGGAATGTATATGTGACAAAGGCACTAATACTACTGTAGTTTGGACAGCCACAAACAATGTTCAAAACTGGAAAAATTCCATCGAATCAAGATTTCAATGAACAAGCCAAATTTCAAGCAATTTTTGCACTAATTTAGCAACCGAATTTAGGCAATTTTGCAAGTGAATTTTGTGAAGTGACTTTAAGTGATTAAGTGCAGTTTTCACCACTGTACAGCCAAGTAATATACTCAAAAATACAGCGGAAAAACAGAATTTCAAGTTGCCAAGCACATCACACACCACAAGTTCAAGAATCTAGACTACTAGTAGCTTAAACTCAAGTTTTGGTGATATTGCTTAGTCCTAAGTGCTTCTATTGTTACAAGTCCTTTGAACCACTAATTTTGGGAGTGTTTAGAGGCTCAAATAGTCAAGGTACTGCATTGCACTTTTAGGCTTTAATTTCACTAAATTCACTTTTCATTTGCTCTTTTTCTATTCACTTGAATTTCACTAGAATCTCAATTTTTCTAGTTTTTCTTCTCTTTGAATTTTCTTGTGATTCTTTTTCTTATAATCTTTTTCTTTTGATTTTCTTTTTCCTTTGACTTTGTATACTCTTTTCTTGACTTTCTTTTGCTGGACCGAAATTAGAAAAACCTAAGACTAAGGCAAAATTAAGTCTAAAATTACTAGTAAGCAAGATTAAGCATGGTGAAAGCTACTTGAACTTGTAATGCACAATTCTTAGCACTTAAATCATGTGAACAGCACCTTAAACACATTTAAATCATGGATTCACAGATTGACATGGATTTGGCACGGTTCATATGAAGCAAAAGCAAGAACACATGTGAAATTACTAGAACAAGCTTAGAAAGAAAATTAAACGGTGAAAACACAAGGAATTGATAGGAATTTTAGATCTAGGAATTTTTTAACATGAAAACTCAAATTCAAGATGAAGACAACTCAAGGAATATGTGAAGAACTCAAGCAAGTTCATACAACACGAAATTAACACAAAAAAATTGAAGAGAAAACGCAAACTCAAAGTAAGGAAAATTCAAACCGGATAGGATGCTCCAATTGAAGTAGAACAAGCTCTAGATACCAAATTTGATGCAATCCTCAAGGAGAATAGCATATAAGTTGCGGATCTTCATGCTTCAATGGAGGCTTGGACAAATAAAGAAGAAGCTCAAGGCCTCAAGGAGAAAAAGAAATAGAAAACGGAAGGAGTTTAGAGATGGAAGCGCCATGGCAAGTGCCAATAAGCTAGAGGTGGAACCGCCACAATGGAGCAAGGAAGCCATTGATGAGATTCAAGGTTCTTCACAAGAACACAAGAGAGAAAACACTCTCAATTTTCTGAATTCAATTCTCAATTAATCAAAAAGTGTTTGAATTACAAAGGAAATCCTATTTATACTAATGAGGTGTGGAGCTTAGCTTGCTATGGAAGGAACTAATGTCCACCCTTGGATTAGATTCTAATCTAATGGCTATGAAGGGAAGCTTGTGGTGGAAGCTTGATTAGGTTGGAGGACAAGGATCAATCCTCCACCCTTGGATGTAGATCCTCATCCAACGGTTATGGCACCAAGCTTGCACTCCAAGCTTTTAAGCTTAGCCTTTGGATTAGAATCCTATCTAATGGTCACTATTTTTTTACAATTTAGACCGTGGACCTTTAATGAATATAAGGTCCTAATTATTTAATTGTTAATCCTAATTACAATATTACAAGATACTAGAAAAATTACAAGTCCTATTACAAGTTAAGATGAAGTCTTGAGTTGACTCTTGACTTGAGAGTTGACTTTGACTTTTAAGTTGACTTTCCACCTCTTCTTGTATTCTATTTGTCATTGCTCTTGTAATTCTTCTAGTGAAGGATGGTCCTCCTCAACAAGCCAAGACATCAGACGGAACGTGCACAGACAGAAGAAGACTGTCAAAGCTAATGTCTCTGTCTGTCCAAGAGTGAAGCCTTAAGACGAAACAACTTCAACTGATTACACATTTCGTCTATCCAAAAGTGAAGTCAAGTTTGGACTCTCGCGCCAAGATTTAAAATCTAAAGGAGTCATCATGAGAAGAATCCAAGATCTGTATGGGGATCTGAGCTTTCACATCCTAAGTCAAAAAGGTCTCTACCTTTTTGTCACATCTCTGTACAAGTCAGTAAAAGGAACTGCGCACGCAATTCAGTCCGAGATATCCGCTGCAACTCTCATCTATCAATCAAGGACAACTGACAACCTTTTTGGAAAGTTCTCAAGAAGATCTCCAACAACTCTCAACGGCATTCAAATGAGTCTAACGGCTATTTGAAGAAGATGCCTATAAAAGGACTTCACCACTACCAGAACAAGTTGGCGAATACGCTTATCTTCATCTATCTCTTAAGGATTTGCTCAAATCTGTGATAGTGCTTTATTGTAAACACCTCTCTGCGTAGAGGAAAACTTTGTTTTTCTAAAACATCTTTCAAAGTCCACTTGTGTGGCATTTTAGCCTGAGGAGGCTGTGTTCCAAAGAATACCTCTTGTAATAGCCTGTGGAGGCTGGGTTCAAAGAATACCTTGTTGGTTTAGCCTGAGAAGGCTGGGAGCAAAGAATATCTGTGTATAGCCAGAAGTGGCTGGGATCAAAGAATACTTGTAACCCTTTCACGGTTGGTAGTGAAAACTCAACGATTGCTGGGTAACTGGACGTAGTCTTGAATAGACGAACCAGTATAAAAATAACTGTGTTTATTTTTGTTTCGTCTGATCAACTAACAGGGGATAATCACACTATAACGTCTGATCATTAAAATCAATCTTTCAACATAAATATTGTTTCGTCTGAACAGCTTTGAAACCCACAGACGAAAGGGATAAATTTTTTTTAATTAACACAATTCAACCCCCCTTCTTGTGTTTTATCTTTTACAAACTCTAATTTTAGTATTGCCTAATCATAATGAGCCTTTTGTAGTACACCTAAGATGACACCCCATGGGTGTAACCCATGCTATCTGCCAAAAGAATGTTTAATCATATCAAGATCATTGACCGCATATGAAAAGTTAACATGATATCATACGTGTGCTCAAACAAGGGTGAATAGTTGTTTAGGAAGAAAGAGTTATGAGAAGTACCTCAAGATTATATCAAAATGAGTTTTTTATTAGTTACGGATTTCGTGAAAAACATGAATATTTTATGTAGTTGGCCCTCCTTTGACATTCAAGACAGTTAAAACGTAAGGAATAAGCATGAACTTTAGAAGTGACAATGATCTTAAGTTTGAGAGATGTTAAAAGGTATGGAATTGCTATCAGGCTTAGATACAAATTTTGAGGATGTAGAGGAGTTGCTTAGACCTTCTAAGGTTTTGTTTCTTTATGGTTATAGTCAGCAGATTGGCAAATGTTAGATCAAGATGAAGAATTTCGTCTAAGGTTTTGATGTTTACAAGACAGATGGAACTTTCTCAGACGGAAGTTATGCGAGCAAGTCAGACGGAACATGCACAGACGGAAGAAGACTCCTCAAGCTAAAGTCTTTCGTCTGTTCCAAGAGTGAAGTCATCAGACGATAGGATGAGACGAAACCTTCAGACGGAACCTAAAGCTTACTCCTTCAGTCTGAAGATTTATATCGTCTTTCCAAGAAGTGAAGCAATGTTGAGTCATTCGCGCCAAGATTTCAAATCTGAAGTACTCATTAGAAGCATCCAAGATCAGTATAGAGATTCGCGCCTACACATGCAAGTCAAAAAGGTCTTCACCTTTTCGTCAAAGTCTCTGTACAAGTCAGAAAAGGTACTGCGCACGCAATCTAGTTTGCTATATCCGTTGCGTTCTACATCAATCAATCAAGTACAACTGACACCTTTTGGAAAAGCTCTCAAGAGATATCTCAACGACTCTTAACGGCATTCAAATGAGTCTAACGGCTAATTGAAGAAGATGCCTATATAAGAACTTTACTACATCAGAATTCTGTGGCGAATACGCTTCTCTCAATCTATCTTCTGAAGATTTCTCTCAAAGTTTTGTGATTGTGCTTATTGTAAAAACCCTCTCTGCGTAGAGGAAAACACTTGTTTTAAAACATCTTTTCAAAAACCACTTGTGTGGTGTTTTAGCCTGAGGAGGCTTTGTCCCAAAGAATACCTTTGTATTAGCCTGTGGAGGCTGGGTTCAAAGAATACCTTGGTAGTTTAGCCTGAGAAGGCTGGGATCAAAGAATATTTGTGTAACAGCCAGAAGTGGCTGGGTGCAAATAATACTTGTAACCTTTTCACGGTTTGTAGTGAAAACTCAGTAGTTGCTGGGTAACTGGACGTAGTCTTGAATAGACGAACCAGTATAAAAATACTTGTGGTTTTATTATCTTAAGCTATTGACTAACCGGGGATAATCATACTCTAACGCTTGTACTCTAAAATCAATCTTTTTAAGATTAAGACTAACCCACAGACGAAAGGAACAAATTTTTCTTAAGTAACACAATTCAACCCCCCCCTTCTTGTGTTTTATCTTTTACAGTTTGGTATCAAAGCTCAGCCTCTAAGTGTTGAGCGCTTAACAGCTGTTAGAGGAAAAGATCCAACATGGATTCACAAGGACCTTCATTTCTATCCGGAGGAGCTTCGATGAACAAACCTCCAGCGTTCTCTGGAGATGATTATCCTTACTAGGCTGACAGGATGGAGATGTACATCAAGTCAACCCAATACAGATTATGGAACATAATCACCACAGGAGATATTCCCATTGTAAAGCCAGAAGGAGATTGGGGAAGTGAAGAGTATTCAATCATGGAATTGAATAATAAAGCTAGATACGCTCTCATGTGCGCGTTATCCAGAACCAAATACAACAGATTTTGTGCCTACAAAACTGCTAAAGAACTATGGGATGCTCTCAAAATCTCATATGAAGGCACTGAGGACGTCAGAATGAGAAAATGTTGACTATAAAAGTATGTATGTATGTGTCAATCTTTCGGCAAGTGTACCGGTCATCACAAGTTTAGAAATAGTGAGAAAAGGTTGTCGAACCACAGAGACTGATTGTGAATTACCAAATGCTCAACATGCTTTGCTATTAGGATGAATCAGGGAATGAATGATGTTTGTAAAACTAAGCTATTGTGTAAAATAAAGCAATACTGTAAAGTAAAGAAGCAAGTAAGTGTTTAAGTTTCAGAGATGATGAAATACAGTTAGGGAATTGGTTCAGTTGATTCCTTCCTCAGGTAACTACTTCCTATGTTAATCTAGCAAATCTCACTCAATTGGAGACTAGAATTCGTGATACCGTAAACTAATCCTATCTCTAGGTCTTAGTCCCCTTGAATGCCTACTATCATCCCTAATCTCTTAGGTGAAAACAGAGATTCATTCAAGAAGCGAACAGATGAATTCGTTACAACATCTCATAATATGCAAGTTCTATCTCTAGACTCATGCACTACTATAGTGATACATTTCCTCTCCTTCTTCAACTATTCATCTCTCGATCTCATAGTTGACACGAGATACAAATTCTCAAGACAGAGTTCAATTCAATCAAACATTAATATCTCTATCTCTATTTGAGTTTCATGAATTAAATCTCAAGAATAAGCATTAAGCAGGGAAGAGATCAATCAATTCGGTAGAATTATACTTGAATTAACAGAAGAGATTCATTACAAGAACTCTGAAATCAACATCCCCATTCCTAACTGCAGAATTTAGCCTAACATGGAAATGAGAAAAGAAAGAAACAAAACAGAAATCAAACACCAGAGAAGCTCCATAATTGCTTGATTATGCTTTCGCAACTCACAAACTCAGGAATCTCAAGGTTGATGGAGAGAGAAGGAAAACAGAAATGGAGAAGAGAAAAACGAGAGAAACTCGCAAGAGAAGGAAAAACAGAGTAATGTTAGTTGTGGATCTACAATACGAATCCCCCTTTTCGCGCCCAAGATATCCTTTTATAGATGAGGAAGTGTGCTCCCATTTACTAGAATTACGTCCAGGTGCATTGTGATAGTTTGAATACATTGACTTGCTTGATTCTGACTATAAAAGTATGTATGTATGTGTCAATCTTTCGGCAAGTGTACCGGTCATCACAAGTTTAGAAATAGTGAGAAAAGGTTGTCGAACCACAGAAGACGATTGTGAATTACCAAATGCTCAACATGCTTTGCTATTAGGACGAATCAGGGAATGAATGATGTTTGTAAAACTAAGCTATTGTGTAAAATAAAGCAATACTGTAAAGTAAAGAAGCAAGTAAGTGTTTAAGTTTCAGAGATGATGAAATACAGTTAGGGAATTGGTTCAGTTGATTCCTTCCTCAGGTAACTACTTCCTATGTTAATCTAGCAAATCTCACTCAATTGGAGACTAGAATTCGTGATACCGTAGACTAATCCTATCTCTAGGTCTTAGTCCCCTTGAATGCCTACTATCATCCCTAATCTCTTAGGTGAAAACAGAGATTCATTCAAGAAGCGAACAGATGAATTCGTTACAACATCTCATAATATGCAAGTTCTATCTCTAGACTCATGCACTACTATAGTGATACATTTCCTCTCCTTCTTCAACTATTCATCTCTCGATCTCATAGTTGACACGAGATACAAATTCTCAAGACAGAGTTCAATTCAATCAAACATTAATATCTCTATCTCTATTTGAGTTTCATGAATTAAATCTCAAGAATAAGCATTAAGCAGGGAAGAGATCAATCAATTCGGTGGAATTATACTTGAATTAACAGAAGAGATTCATTACAAGAACTCTGAAATCAACATCCCCATTCCTAACTGCAGAATTTAGCCTAACATGGAAATGAGAAAAGAAAGAAACAAAAACAAATCAAACACCGAGAAGCTCCATAATTGCTTGATTATGCTTTCGCAACTCACAAACTCAGGAATCTCAAGGTTGATGGAGAGAGAAGGAAAACGGAAATGGAGAAGAGAAAAACGAGAGAAACTCGCAAGAGAAGGAAAAACAGAGTAATGTTAGTTGTGGATCTACAATACGAATCCCCCTTTTCGCGCCCAAGATATCCTTTTATAGATGAGGAAGTGTGCTCCCATTTACTAGAATTACGTCCAGGTGCATTGTGATAGTTTGAATACATTGACTTGCTTGATTCTGACAGCGTGGCAACTGCAACTGCAAATTATTGCTTCCGTCTGATGAAACCTTCAATTGATTCCTTCAGAAAATACTTCAGTTAATTCCCTCAGACGATACAGATGACCACGACTTTTATTTACTTTGCTACAAGTCTCGAGAAGTGCATAAATTGAGCAATCTTGCATTCTAAGTGTTCTTCCGTCTGTGAGATCTTTCGTTTGTGAGATCTTTCGTCTGACGAGGCTTCGTACCGTCTGTCTTGGCTTCGTCTGTCTTTGTCTTGGTATCGTCTGTCTTTACTTCGTCTGTCTTGGTTTTGGTATCGTCTGTAGTGAACTTTGTATCGTCTGTCTTGGCTTCGTCTATATGAACTCAGATGAAGTAAGCATAGACGAAACACTCTCAGACGAATTAAGCACAGACGAAGTAACTCGGATAATACTTGTGTACGGGCGAAGTAACTTGGAGACTACTAGTACTGCAGACGAAGTAACTCCCAAGAAGCACGCATGACGGAGTAGCTCTTCGGATGAAATAAGCATAGATGAACAACTCGGATGAATCAAGTATAGACGGAACAACCCATCGGGGACAAACAAGAGTTCTTGCGTCTTAATCCCTTCATTTGAGCTTCCATAAGGCACGAGACGCGTCCCCGAGCGCGCGCTTGACTAATTGAGAGTGGCATGAGCGCGCCCGAGTGCGCCTCGCGTATTTTTGCCGCAAGCGAGCATGAAGCGTCCCATGAGTGCGCCCTGGCGCGTCTTGACAGACGATATCATTTTAACAGCTTTGGATGCTCAACTTGAGGTTTGGTTTGCTCTACTCTCTTGGTCTGATGCAGTTGCGTCCGAAGCTTGATGCTTGTTTCGTCTGTTGTCTCATCCACAGACGATACAGAGTTGCCACTTGCACTTCATTTTTGTTTTTTTGCACGAATTGGACGGACTTTCTTGCTTCAATGGGATTTGTTCGTCTCATGTTTGTGAGCTTTCCTTCCCAGCTTCTATCTTCTCTTCAATCAATCTATTATTAACACGAAAATGGATAAAATGACTTAAAAATACACGAAAATCCTATAAAACTAACAAAACACTAAATCAAAGGCTAACATTAGACAAATATGATATTTTTACTGTTTTCTTGTCTAAACTATGACTAAACATACTGAAAATAGATGGAAATGGACCGAAAACACCTTGGAAAACATGTATAATTTAGCACTTATCAGTTGCCACTCTTCAAAGAGAATATGAAATGTTCTCTATGAAGAAAGGAGAGTCAATCGATATGATGTTTGGAAGATTCCAAACAATATTGAATGGACTCACTACTCTTGGAATCACCTTCACAAAGGCCCAGAACAATATGAAGATTCTGGATAGTCTCCCACCTCCTTGGGAAGCTATGTCCACGGCCATCTCTGTGGGAAGGGACATGAAGACATTAACTCTAGATGAGTTAATTGAAGCGCTAAGGGTACATGAGGTACTCTTATGTAAAAGAGACAAAATCAAGGTTCAAGAGCTAATAGCTCTTCCGTCTGTCAACATCACCCCCCAAAGAAGAATCTGTCAAGAAGGACAGAAAGAAGAAAATGCAGATTCTAAAGGCTGACTCAACAGAATCTGAATCGTCTGAAGACGAAATTTCTCTTATGGCAAGACGGTTCAAAAAGATGATGATGAAGAAAGGTAGAGGTCGACGTTTCTTCAAAAAGAGGGAGAAGAAGCTCCCTGAAAAATCATCAAACAAGGAGGAAAGCACAGAAATTGTGTGCTATGAATGCAGAAGACCGGGGCATATGAGGTCAGAATGTCCCAGGCTGAAAAAGAGGTGGAACCCTCGAAAAGGTAAAGGAAAGAAAAGCTTACTGCCTTGGGAAGATCTTGATAGTGAAAGCTTAGAGGAATCCACCGACGAAGAAGAAGAAGAAACTGCTAATATTTGCCTCATGGCTGGAGACACTGTCTCATCAGAGGTAACTGAATCTGAAACTTCTTCATCCTCCTCATCCGAGTCCGAGTCGGGAATCGAAGAGATTTCATATGATACACTTTTGGCCAACTCATATTTTATTGCTAAGCAATACAAAGTATGCAAAGCCAAGTTAAAACAAACCTTGGAAGAAAATGTTGCTTTGAGAACTAAAAATGAGTTGCTGCAAAAGGAGGTATCAGATGAAAAATCATCTGAGTCTGAAAAGGATCATCTTATTTCTGAAATTGAAAGATTGAAGAAAGAAAATGAATCCTTACTCAAAGACATAACAAAGTTCACTAAGGGATCCTCCATGCTAGAAAATATTTTAAAATATGGGAGATCTCCACCTGACAAAAGTGGACTTGGTTATGTTGAAGAGTCAGATGAAGTGAAAAACAATTTTGTTCCGTCTGTTCACAAAAAGAAGATCAAAAATTATAACAAGGTTTCTAACAATTACAAGAAGGCTAAAATTACAAACAAAAAGAAACCTTTTGTAACTAACAAAAAAGGACCCAAAAAGATTTGGGTACCAAAGTCACTCATAATTCCTGTTGCAGATATCCTTAATAGAAAGAGAGGAGACTTCAAGCTGGTACCTGGACAGTGGATGCTCACGACACATGACGGGAGACCTAGCTATGTTCCAAGACCTCAGACCAAGTAAAGGGTCTGTCTCCTACGGTTCTGGAAAAGGTAAAATTCTTGGTATTGGGACTGTTGGTAAGACACCCAATCCACTTATCCAGAATGTGTCTTATGTTAAAGGTCTTAACTTCAATCTACTTAGCATAAGTCAATTTTGTGACATTGGATATGAAGTAGTCTTTAACTCAGATGAATGTATAGTCAAAAACAAAGACAAATCCATTCTTTTTGTTGGTAAAAGAAAGAATAACCTTTATGAGGTTTGCCTTTCTGACCTTAGTGATCAAAATGTAACATGTTTAATTTCAACAGACGATGAATGAGATATTTGACACAAAAAGCTTGGACATTTAAGTCTCAAGTATATTTCAAAAATTCCTAAAAAGGATCTTGTAAAAGGTCTGCCAAAAATATCTTGGATATCCAATCGTCTGTGTGAATCTTGTCAGCATGGGAAATAATTCAAAGCTTCTTTTAAATCTAAAAATGTTGTTTCCATGACAAGACCGCTAGAACTGTTACACATTGATCTCTTTGGACCTACTCAGACTGAAAGTCTTGGAGGAAAGAGATATGGATTTGTGATTGTAGATGATTATACTAGATTCACATGGGTATACTTCCTAGCATATAAACATGAGTCATTCAGTGTTTTTGAAATATTCTGCAAAGGCGTTCAAAAAGAAAAAGGAATATGCATTGCGTCTGTAAGAAGCGATCATGGAATAGAATTTGAAAATTCTGAGTTCAAAGCCTTTTGTTTTGAAAATGGTATATTTCATAATTTTTCGTCTCCAAGAACTCCCCAGCAAAATGGAGTTGTGGAAAGAAAAAATCGTACTTTACAAGAAATGGCTAGAACTATGTTGCATGAAAGCTCTCTCCCTAAATATTATTGGGCAGAAGCAATTAATACTTCTTGTTATATTCAAAACAGAATATTCATAAGACCAATATTGAATAAGACTCCATATGAACTATGGAAAGTAAGAAGACCTAACATTTCTTCCTTCCATCCTTTTGGATGCGAATATTTCATCTTAAACACCAAAGATCAACTTGGTAAGTTTGATTCAAAGGTGGTAAAAGGATTCTTTCTTGGATATTCCAATACATTTAAGGCCTATAGAGTATTTAACTCTAAGACGCAAGTTGTAGAGGAATCAATTCATGTAAAGTTCCAAGATAACTCAAAGGTTGATAAGGAAATATCAGACCTAGAAAATTTATTTGATAATTTGCAGATTAACTCTTCTGGTCAAAGTTCAAGTCAAAATGATAAACAAGGGTCAGACGAAACAAGAGCAGACGATAGAAGCACAGACGAACCATCTTCATCTGATACTCATCAACATGAAGATCAAACCCCTGCGAGAGCATGGAAGTTTGCGTCTAACCACACAGAAGATCTTATCATTGGAGATAGGAATCAAGGTGTTCAAACTAGATCCAAGCTGAAGGCATCGTCTGGATATGATCTTGTTTCAAACATAGAGCCGAAGAATGTAGAACAAGCTCTACAAGATAACGACTGGATTTTAGCTATGGAAGAAGAGCTAAACTAGTTTACCAGAAATGATGTTTGGACCTTGGTGGAGAAACCAACGAACAAAAGCATTATTGGAACTAAATGGGTTTTCAGAAACAAATTTGATGAAGATGGAAAAGTGGTAAGAAACAAAGCAAGGTTAGTAGCTCAAGGATATAATCAACAAGAAGGTATAGATTTCACTGAAACCTTTGCCCCTGTAGCTAGATTAGAAGCTATTAGAATTTTTCTTGCTTTTGCTGCTCATAAGAATATCATCTTATATCACATGGACGTAAAAAGTGCTTTTCTAAATGGTTTTATTGAAGAGGAAGTATAAGTAAGACAACCCCCTGGATTTAAGAGTTCATCTCAACCAGATCATGTTTTCAAACTGAAAAAGGCATTACATGGTCTTAAACAAGCTCCTCGAGCTTGGTATGAGAGACTAAGTTCCTTTCTTCTTCAAAATTGTTTTTCAAGAGGGAAAGTAGATACTATACTCTTCAAGAAAAGCGTTTTAAAAGACTTTATTATTGTTCAAATATATGTAGATGATATAATCTTTGGAGCAACTAACGAATCCTTGTGCAAGGATTTCTCTAAGCTAATGCAGAAAGAATTCGAGATGAGCATGATGGGAGAACTAAAGTTTTTGTTAGGACTTCAGATCAAACAGACTGAACAAGGCATATATATACATCAACAGCATTATATAAAGGAGCTTCTAAAGAAATTCAAAATGGAAAATGCCAAACCTATGAAAACTCCCATGCATTCGTCTGGAGCAAGTCTCAACAAAGACGAATCAGGTAAGACCGTTGATCAGACGGTATACAGAGGTATGATTAGATCTCTTCTCTATCTAACTGCTAGTAGACCTGACATTATGTTTAGTGTCTGTCTATGTGCACGTTTTCAATCTGATCCTAAAGAATCACATTTGCAAGCTGTTAAACGTATCTTAAGATATCTTGTTGGAACCACTAATCACTCTTTGTTTTATAAGAAAAATAGTGATTTCGGTTTAATCAAGCTATTGTGATCTTGATTATCTTTGGAGATAAAGTGGAGAGAAAAAGCACAAGTGGTGGATGCCAATTCCTTGGATCATCACTAATCTCTTGGTCAAGCAAGAAGCAAAACTCCATTGCACTCTCAACCACCGAAAGCGAGTATATTGTCTTTGCGGCGGTGTTGCTCACAATTACTGTGGATAAAACATCAACTTGAGGATTACTCCAGATTTGAAAATCATATACCAGTATTTTGTGATAACACAAGTGCAATAAATCTCAGCAAAAACCCTATTCAACATTCAAAAGCCAAACATATTGAAATTTGTTTTCATTTTATAAGAGATTATGTTCAAAAAGGTATTTTCGATATACAGTTTGTACAAACTGATTTTCAATGGGCTGATATATTTACAAAAGCTTTAGACGAAACTCGTTTTAATTTCATTAAAGAAATTTGGGAATTATTTCTTTAGTTGATTAAGTTTCTCTTTCGTCTGAGCATTTCATTTAAATCGAGCATTTTATTTCGTCTGTACATTTATTTATATTTTCGTGTTAAGAGGAAACTTTGCGTCTGATCAAGTTGAATCAGTCTGAGGAAATTCAACAGACGCAAGGATATTATTTAAATAGTTTAAAGTTAAGTGTGCAGGGATAAATTAAAAGTAGCAATAAATGTGTCTGTCATTTATTGCACTATTCTAGGACGTTGGGAAGCACGCGCTGTGAATTGTAGAAGTCAAATCAATCATCAAAAAGGCAATGATGGGGACACGTCAAATCAGGGACGGTTTCGATACTCTTTCGTCTGAAGAATCACAACCGTTTTTAATTTTTCCTATAAATACGCTTAAAGTTCTCACTTTTACTCTTTATCGCATTCATATTTACTTTGAATTCTCTACTCACAAAAACTTATCTCTCTCTTCTTTTTCAAAACCTACAATGGCCGCCAAGAACACCAAAGCAACCGAAGCCACTTTCTTTGCTCAAGACTTGTTCTTGCCTAGCAAGTGGATTTCGAGAGAAACAGTAGAGAGCATCTCTGACAAAGTTGCCAAGATTCTGACTCACACCGGCTGGATGGAGTTTGCCGCTATGAGAGGGGAATGGCTGATGGAGGCATACGCCGAGTTTTGGAGCGATGCTAGGGAGTTCGAGGATGGTATTGTCGGGACTATCGACAACAAGGAGTACATCATCACTGTAGACTCCATTGCTGAAGCCGGCAACTACAAGGCTGAAGGGCGCTTCTATAGCCCGACTGGATGAAGATAGAGTCTGAAGAACATGTAGATAAGATCATCTACGGGAAGATCCGCGACTCTGAAGATTCCAAGTTCTTCAAATCAAGGAACCTCTGTCCCACGGCAAGAATCATCCACAACCTCCTCTACAACATCTTCACTCCACTAACAGGCTCTCGTGACAATGTGAGTACTCGAGACAAATTCTGCATCTTTTACTGTCTGAGGAAAGCAAGGATGAGCCTCCCTCATATTATTCTCGACCACTGGGTGAGTGCGTTGAAGAATAGAAACATTTGTAGGAAGAGCAGCATTCCCTACGCCACCCTCTTCACCAAAATTATCATCAACCAAGGCTTTGATGTCACCGGCGTGACGTGGCACAAAGAGGGGAAGGAAGTCAAAGGAAGCACCTTTGCAAAGATGCATTTGGCACCTAGCTTCCTTCTACAAACCCCAAGAGAAGAAGCACCACTCTCACCAATAACCAAAGACCCCCCACACAGAGCTCGCATCAAGCGCGCTAAAACCCAAACACAAGCCCAAACAAAAACACAAGCCGAAATACAACCCCAAACATCAGATGAAACACAAACCCAAACCCAACCTCTTCCTCCCGTGATTATTTCTGAGGTTCCTTTTGAAGACGTTCTTGAAGAACCTCTCAATAAAAAGAAGAGAACTATCAGAATTAAGCACGTTGCTGCCAAGCCAAAAGGTAAGACGATATCCCCTAGTGAAGTTGAAAGGGCCAAGATATTGTCTGAGGGTGTTTCGTCTGTGAAGATTCTCACAGACGAAGAAAAGCAGAAGAAAGGAGCTGAAGAGAAAGCTAAAGCAAGACAAATTGCTCTTCAAAAGGCTGCTAAAGGCAAGGAGAAAATGAAGCAGAAGCTAGCGTCTGTTGTTGTTGGTGAAACAGACGAAGAGAAAAAATTGAAAAAGGCTATGAGGGCCTCTATGCTGCTTCATGCTGAACGAGAAAGAATCTTTCTCGAGAGCGTTAGGGGTATTGGGTCGTCTGAGGTTGTGTCTGCTCCAGCAACTTCAGAGGGCATGAATAGTGAAGAAACGGCCCAGATCCAAAAAGATAATGCCCAGCTTGTAGAGGAATTGGAGACGATGCTAAACAAGAAAATTTCTACAATGGAGGTCTAAACACTCCAAGACGAACATAGGGCAACACCATCTGCTCCTATTGTTGCGTCTCCTCTGAACGCTGCCCTTGCACAGACGTTACCTGCTGCATCTGAGGAAGCATCCCACCAACAGACGAAGGAGATTCCTTCTGAAGATGAAGTTGTGATTGAAGATTTAAGTTCTTCGTCTGATGAAGAACATCTAGAAGTCATCAAGGTGGATGCATCATGGAGGAGATCACATGCTGAAGTTATAAATCCAGAAGATCTACCTCCCAAGCACAAGATGGACTATTCGTTTCTCAACGAATTAGTCATGAGGCGCTTCGCTTAAAGCACTTGTGCTAAGAGACCGGTCATGTCTGACTGGGTTATTGGAGAGAAGCATGAAGAAATCTCCATTGATGGTGAATCGTCTGAGTCTGCTACAAATGGTCACTTAGCAGACGATGAAGATTGCTATATCAGAGACACTCCCTACATTGAATTGAAGAACCCATATCAGTACAGAGGCAAGAAGGGTTTTCAATTGGGGAGATTTGTCAATCCCATCTTATACCATAAACCCTTGAAGCCAGTGGACTTCAAAGAAGACACCATCTACTCTCCCGAAGAGCAACGCGAATGGCTGAAGCGTCTGCCTTGGGAAACACTGGCCGCTCTAGACATCAAGGGGTTAGAAGATATACAGAGGTACAAGGATCACTTAGCTGAGTCACAGATTGAAGGACCAGCTCTAGGCTATGAACCCCACATCCTTTTCAGAGAAAACATCAAGTGGAGGGTTCAACACGAGATCAATGCACCTGCATTTCACCATTGCAGATATGGAGATTCCAGCTCCACAATCTATGAGCCAAGGGATTGCTCACATTGGCATCTTGACGCCATAGACCGCCATGATCCAGTACCATTCATGATTCCCATGAATCAGACGAAGTATGTAGGTCTAGGACATGCTCTGGGAATTGTTCTCCCTTGGACAAGACCCCATTGCTCAGGGATCAGCCCTCGCTACTCAATCCTCCTCAACGAGTTTGAAGATCCAAAAGAGTTCGCTCATGCTCTTCCAGAAGACTACAACTTGACATTCAAGTTGATGGCCAATTCCTTTAGAAGAGAAGCTAAGGATAGAGCCACTTCCTTCTACCACATTGAACATCAAGCAAAGAAGGAAAAGAGAGACTGCCCCTTCTTGGTGGGTTCACAGTTCTCTTCCCTAGTTTCAAACGAAACAAAGTATGCTATCGTCTTAGACCGAAAACGACCTTGCTTGGTCAAGTTTTTGGCTAAGGGTAAAGAAAAGAAGCTTCCGTCTGTCTCTAGAACCTTCAAATATGCAAGGCACATCCCCCGGCGTCTTCCGTCCGCTGCCTATTCGCACCTCAAGGCTGTTCAAACGCAAGCCTCAAGCCCTATCAATCCGAAGAAACAAAGGATGTTAGAAGATCATGAAGCCACTTCTGCTTTCTGCTCTAGAACCTCATTTGATGAGGATTCTACAATCTGTGGCAGGGTGTTTCCTGGTGAAGCTTTTGCGTATACACATCCATCTCAGGAGCATCCGGATCTTGAAGTTTCTGTTCCCATGAAGATGTACTCATGGCAATGGGAAAGGGACTTCACGGCTTACCTCACTCTTCCATTCTTCACTCTACGTCTGAAGAGGAGACAAACAGTGTTCATCATAGATGACACTACACCTATAGTAGAAGAACCTCAAACACCGCAAGTGCAATTTGATGATATGGTGGAGGTTAGAGATAAAGTTGAGGTTGCTGAGGCTGAAACTAAAGAAGCTGAGGAGTATAACACTCTAAAGCGAAAGTATGATGCCTTGGAAGAAGATTGCGAGCACTTGAAGCAAAAGAACAGAGAACTTAAGGACAATCAAGCTTCTCTATCATCTGAAGTGCAGCAGCTGAAGGACATTGTTATGACCCTTCTGAATAAAAAGCCCAAGCCTTCTTCTTGATCGCACTATTTTTGATGATTCTCAGACCAAGGGGGAGAATAAAGAAGTGGCTATGCTAAGGGGAGTGCACCGTCCTGAAGGAGCGAGCAAGTGAGCAAGAAAAAGGAAAGCAAAGCTTCGTCTGAGGGGGAGCTATGGAGCTATCGTCTGAGGGGGAAAGAAAATTTTGTATTTTATTGTTTTTTTATTGTAAAGAACATACATGTAATTTTTTCATTTGTTTTCTGTATACTTGTGTAATAATGTATAAGGCTTATATCACATTGATGTAACAATTATTTATAAAGAGATATTATTCAGAAAACATCGTCTTGATGTAAATCTGACTTGCATATTATCTGTAATTGCTAACATTGTTTAATGCAGATATCTTCTTGAGAAAGATTATCGGTATGGTCTGTAATCATCAAAAAGGGGGAGATTGTTAGATCAAGATGAAGAATTTCGTCTAAGGTTTTGATGTTTACAAGAAAGATGGAACTTTCTCAGACGGAAGTTATGCGAGCAAGTCAGACGGAACATGCACAGACGGAAGAAGACTCCTCAAGCTGAAGTCTTTCGTCTGTTCCAAGAGTGAAGTCATCAGACGATAGGATGAGACGAAACCTTCAGACGGAACCTCAAGCTTACTCCTTCAGTCTGAAGATTTATATCGTTTGTCCAAGAAGTGAAGCAATGTTGAGTCATTCGCACCAAGATTTCAAATCTAAAGTACTCATTAGAAGCATCCAAGATCAGTATAGAGATTCGCGCCTACACATGCAAGTCAAAAAGGTCTTCACCTTTTCGTCAAAGTCTCTGTACAAGTCAAAAAAGGTACACGCGCACGCAATCTAGTCCGCTATATCTGCTGCGTTCTACATCAATCAATCAAGTACAACTGACACCTTTTGGAAAAGCTCTCAAGAGATATCTCAACGACTCTCAACGGCATTCAAATGAGTCTAACGGCTAATTGAAGAAGATGCCTATATAAGAACTTCACTACATCAGAATTCTGTGGCGAATACGCTTCTCTCAATCTATCTTCTGAAGATTTCGCTCAAAGTTCTGTGATTGTGCTTATTGTAAAAACCCTCTCTGCGTAGAGGAAAACACTTGTTTTAAAACATCTTTTCAAAATCCACTTGTGTAGTGTTTTAGTCTGAGGAGGCTATGTCCCAAAGAATACCTTTGTATTAGCCTGTGGAGGCTGGGTTCAAAGAATACCTTGGTAGTTTAGCCTGAGAAGGCTGGGATCAAAGAATATCTGTGTAATAGCCAGAAGTGGCTGGGTGCAAATAATACTTGTAACCTTTTCACGGTTTGTAGTGAAAACTCAGTAGTTGTTGGGTAACTGGACGTAGTCTTGAATAGACAAACCAGTATAAAAATACTTGTGTTTTTATTATCTTAAGCTATTGACTAACCGGGGATAATCATACTCTAACGCTTGTACTCTAAAATCAATCTTTGTAAGATTAAGACTGTTTCGTCTGAACCTCTTTGAAACCCACAAACGAAAGAAACAAATTTTTCTTAAGTAGCACAATTCAACCCCCCTTCTTGTGTTTTATCTTTTACAGCAAAGCTTGTTCACTTTAAGACCTTTTGAGACCATGTGTTTTAGAACACAAAGGGAATTGTGATACCTTTTTGCCCCTAGTTAAGTTCATCTTTAATAACAACTACCTTTCCTCTATCAGTATAACACTATGTGAAGCATTGCACGACAAAAGATATAAGACCCTGTCATGCTAGGTTGAATCGGAAGATAGTCCTACCTTAAGTCTAGATGTGATTCAACAAATTACAGGTAAGGTTAGGTTTATCCAAGAAAGGATGAAAGTGGCTCAGAATAGACAGAAGAGTTACCATGATAAGAGTAGAAACGATATAGAGTTTGAGGATTATGATGTATTTGTAAGAGACAACCTATCGTGTAAGACCTATCTGTTAAGAATTATTAAATAGAGATGTAAAGTAGTTAAGGGTCAGAGAAATCCCTCTGGTAAAGGTAGTCTGAGGTGGAGAATTTGGTGAACAAGTAACATGGGAGTTGGAGGATAAAGTGAAAACAAGATCATCCTAGAATGTTTACATCGGGTAAATTTCGAGGACGAAATTTATTTAGGAGGGTGGAATTGTAATGTAATTGATTTTTATTAATAATAATAATAATAATAATAATAATTGTATTATAATGTCTCAATTTAACAATATTGAAGAACAAATTTTATGTTATTTATGTATCTTATTCAAGGAATGAATACAATATGAATTTATAGACTAGGTACAACTTAATTAAGGAAATAGGAAATAAGTAATTAAGGTGATACAATCAAATCACCACAAAATCTGTCTCAAATCACCACCAAATCTGTTAGAAAGTAGAATCTGTACTAATTAAGGAAATAATTATCTTCAACAAATAAAAATAATGAAAATTAATTATGTAACATTATAATTTTAATGGGTAATGAATGTCTAGAGGTGGTTGAGCAGCTATAAAAGGGCGAGTTTGTTACACTTTCTTATCACACATCATTTCTCATTCTTTCTACTATTCTTCCTTTCTCTCACGCTCTAGTATTGTCTTTCCCCTTAGAAGGAGATTGAAGTTCCTGATGAGAGGGTAGAAATTGAAACTCTACCAACTTCAGTTTTTCTTCACACATAGTGTCTTACGTTCAGGTTAGGGTAGTTCTTAAATTTGACGATAATAATGAGTACCTTCTACACAATTGATTAATTGTTTCAAAATATTGTTTATGTAATTTTGATGATTGAATTCAATAAATTTGGGTATGATGATTGTGATTTTACTATTGGGTTATTGCTATTACGCGTTCCTGTTAGTTTTGGAAATTATGATTATTTGTGATTATTTGTGTAATTATTTTATTGAATGAAATTGAATTATTGTGCTCTAAAGGTAGATTTTGTGATGGGATCGGTATATTGTGAATGAGTGAGCAAACGAGGATTAGGAAAATCAGAGAAATGAAATTACAAAATATGAGACTTCTAGGTATTGTAGATTGACTTTTTGATTTTTGAATTATAATATTTTTATATTAAGAAACCTTAAAACTGTGTATAGTTTTGTGAGAACCCTTGGTTAATTAGAAAATCCAGAGAATATGTTTTGCCTATTGAGAACCTTTTAAGTGAGAGTAGTTATAAGAATTCAATGATAATGAGTATGTCATGAGTGATGATTTCTTTATGGATAATTATGTGATTGGCGTGACTGTTCAATGTAATTAATTTTCTAATTTTGGTATTAGATTTTCATGATATCTTATTACTCATAGGGTTTGAGTAGAGATAAAAGGAATATAGAACTGTCAATGAGTTTCTTTCATTGTGATAAATATGTTTAGTACAAAGGTGGTGATATTTATTGAAAAGGAATATGATGACGAAATCTTATTAAGTATAAAAGAATATGGTTAGGCGTATATAAAGGTGAATGTAAACATGATATGGATAGTTATTATAGTGTTTCATTTGGTGAGTGAGGCATTGTAATTAAAGTGATAAGAGATTGAATAGATGTGTGAGGTGAAAAGAACAGTGAGAGAAATTAGGGCAATAGCTAGACATTTGGATTTTTAAGGTATGAAGGTTGACTTTGGTAATTTGAACTTGGTTAAGCATTAGTCAATGTATAAATAAATAAATAAAACTTCAGGTTGAATTATGATTCTATAGAATTCCATAGGTTATTATTAGTGCATTCTTCCTTCTTTGTATTGTTGACAATTGTAATGATGTGTGTGTGAATGACATGTGAATTACATTTATTAATATTAATGGGAAATTTTTGATGTGGATTGAGAGATTAATTTTGTGGGTCATATTGCATTGATGAGTCGTTTAGGTTCATGATAATCAAATGAAATTATTTGAAAGAGAAATGGATGGATGCCTGCTCCTGTGGACGAGGAGTGAGGTTGCCCTTGGTGAACATGCTTGTAAAGCATGGTGTTTTAAAAATGAGAGATTATCATGAATACTATACGTGGTGAAAATGTTTTCGAAAGGTGGGGATGAATGGAACTAGTACGGTTGGTCCCTGACGGGTCGTTGTAATGGCCTAGGACTTTGAGGGTATTCGCGGTGGGAAAAGCTTCCACTATGATCGATCACCATGAGTGGGAAGTGACTCCTATTGCAACACTGATTGCCCTAACTGTAACTGTCTAGTATTTCTAGTGAGAGTGTCAGATGTGACATGTACTCCTGGCATCGCTCAGTTGTTTTGATGGTACCACATGGTATGAGAGTGAAATGTGAGTGACATGCATCATATTGGGTTGCATAGTTAATTGTGATGATTTGTTAATTGAAATTTCATGTCTTCTTTATATTGTTGTTTGTGTGTATTGTTCTTATGATTCTATTATTATCATTAAATTATAAGCTAACCCTATGGTTGTGTTTGTGGTTGACACCTATGATGACCCCGCGAATAGGCGAGCAGATGAGCAGTTGCTTGGAGACACCAGGTCGTAGGCTAGAGGAGAACCTGATTTGTTGATGACATCATGATGCTATTACTTTCTTTTTTCGTGTTTGAGAAATTTCTATTATTTAGGAATGTTAGAAGTTTAAGACTTTTTATTTTATGAGAAATTTACACTTGCAGTTGTAGAAAGTTTATTTTGAAAATTACTCTATATAATAAGATTTGGTTTATTTGCTGAATGAATATTTAATTACCGTAGAGAAATTTGATTTATTTGCTGAATAAATATTTAATTACCGTAGAGAAATTAGAGTATTTAGATGGAGAAGTTGAAGGTATTACATAATTTACCAACAACAAAGTTTATGGCTTATTACCTAGAGATATACCTATAGGTAAATATCAATGGATTATTATGTAGTTACACTAGTTCTCACGAACTCTTCCTTCGATAATTATCACCGGATCAAAATACCCATGGAATAAATGTTTCATAAAAGCAAATTTCTAACAAATTTATGTACGTGGATAATATGTCATAAATCATTACCTTCATCTTATTCTTTGAGTTATCCGCATATTTTAACCGTGGTGAACTAAGACAAGACTTTGATAAGTCTTACAAAAGGAAATTGGAGTCTTGAATAGTGAGTGGTCTCTTTATTTGTTAATCTAAAGGTTAAAAGGTATGAAACATAATCCCAAGTTAAAGAATTTCAGAGATAAATATAATCAAATTATTTTTAGGACATTGAGTTCAGAAGAGAAATAATGTTAAAAAAACATTATTTTTTAGAAAGAAATGGTCATAATTATGAACAAATTCATACATTTTCTATTGATATAGTAAACTAGGATCCGTAAAAAGATAATATTGCTCTTTCCTCTCAATTAAAGATAAGTAAATTATTTTTGAAAGTCAAATGTAACACCGGCAAAACTAGGACATCATTAATGATAATCCATTAAAGAAAAAAACTAAATACTATTGCATATAGTTATATAGTATTTATCTAGGAACATAAGGTAAACAATATAATGGAAGGTGATTCTATCAGCTAATTGGCTAAAAGTTATGGTAAATAAAAATGGTTAACTTTAAAGAGACTTTTTATTTATTGTTGATGAAGAACTCTGTTAGAAAATTATGGGTCTTTTTGTTCATTCTAGTTTGAGCTATATAAGATGATAGAGTTATCTCCTCGATAGTACCACAAATTCTTATTAGGTAAATGCATATTTGTCTTTGAGATAAATATTGTAAAGAATTACGGGCATTACAAGTTCAATGGAGGGAGTTTATATTCCTAATTTTATATGGTGATGATATTTTGCTAGTTACCAAAAATATAGGCTTGTTGCGCAAAATTGTTGAAAAAATTTCAAGGGAAATTTTGGAATAAAAGATCTTGGGATGCCTCTTTTGTCTAAGAAAATTATAATACTTAGAAATTATTCTAAGACTTATAAATAAAGCTTTTTTTAAATAAGTTTAACATGAACGATAATATAACATTGAATACTTTTATTACCAAAGGAGACAATTTTAGTCTCAATTATTGCCTAAAATAAAATATAGCAATTTAGAAGTTTCCCAATCTATAACTATACTAAGAGTAATTCATTATCTTACTAGTATATGAAAATGACATATAAAGTAATATCTCTTGGTAGATATTTAAGAGATTGAAGTATGAACTAATGAAAAGCAATCACAAGGACTATTAAAAAGAACAAAAAATCATGTGTTCACAGTTTAGGGATCATTAATAATCATTAATAATTTTGACTCTAATATTTTAAGATGATAGTACGAAGAGCATCCACTCAAAGGGTGTGATTGAAATATTTATATCATTTAGTTGCATATAATAAAAGGTATTTTTCAACTTAAGTTCATAATGATAAGATGGGGCAGTCATATCATATTTCAGCAACAATAAAAGGTTATTACAAAATCTAATGACAAATTTTTTTTTTAAGGAAACAATTTAGATTAAATAAAGTTTTGTAGAATATTTGTATAAAGATACTATACTAGTTGATTCACTAAATAAGGGTTTAACATATAAGGTCTTTTACGAGCATATTGTTTATATAGGTGTTGTCTCTAAAGTTATCTTAGTTTAGAAGGAATTTTTCTTTATGTTATATGTTTACTTGATACAAACTTTATGTTGTTTAAATTTTCTGCATAAATAAATATTGTAGGTTTATTAGTTAAATTATTTGTATCTTATTATATGCAAAATTGTTTTGTTGTCGAGAACTTCAAATTGATCTCATTAAATATTAAAGTTGGACTTGTTAGAAAAAGGTATGTTGGAGATCACATTGCATGTAATTTATGAGTTGTTCATGCATATTGATTTATGTCATTGAGTATATTGTTGTGATGGTTATTATGATTTAATCATGATAAAAGCCACAGTGACTTTATTATTAATATATAAGATATACTAGATTGTTATAATATTAAGATAAATGACATTCAGACGCATGTCTAAGGAATTGTAATATAATTATTGTAGCATGGAACCTAAGTGGGAGATTATTAGAATTTTATATTCCAATAATTGATATAGGTTGACATTATAAAATAATTATATTAGTCATTCATCATTAGTGAGTTTTAATTCATGTGGCCAAATTGAACAAGTCTATTATACTACTATAAGATGCTATAAACTTAAATGAGTTGATGCTAATGTTGATTTGATTCATAAAAGGATAACAAGAACTTAAATTAATACCTTGTAAGAAAGTTATTGTATCTTATATACTTAATCACTTAAACTCATTCTCTCTTTTCCAATAACGAGAGATTAAGGTCATTTTTGGGAACATGAGATTCAACTAAATATACGTAAAACCGACACTTACATTATTAGCATATTATTCATGAAATTCTACAAAGAACACTTAGATCAAAAATATTGACAGGTCCAAATATTTATTTTATTTTTTAATAATCAAGCATAATGCAGATCTAGGTGATATATTATGAGTTTGAGCTATTATGTTTATTTTGATTTTTAAGTAGAAAATAAAGATTATTTAAGTAATGATTAAAGAAATACTAGCACGTGTCACCACTTTTTTTAAATTCGTTATCTAATAACTAGTTTTACAGGTTTAATATCTTTCTGATTTTTCAAATTTATTTTAAAATTGTTGAAACCTAGACGTGATCGTCCTCGTTGCATAATGCAACAGGCAAATAACTTATCCTTCTTCCGGCAAATAATATCAATTGCTTCATAATCAATAACTAGAGAATAAATCTTATTTTGTCGTTGGTCAAAGAAGAAAAGTAACATTGATAGTCATGGAAGGAAACTAACTTCAATGACCAGAGAAAAATATTATTGATGGCGAAAGAAAAAATGCTGTTAAAGGAAATGACATGGAGGAGTACAAGGGAGTCCAGGAAAAGTGAAAGAGAAGGAACATAATCTTAGAAGAATACACTAAATATGAAAAATAATATAACATAGAAAATAAAAAAAAATATTTAAATAACTAGAAAAAAAAGGAGAAAAAAAATTATCTAAGAGTGAAATGTATAAAGCAAAAGCATGATAAAGTATAAATTGAACTTCAAGTTGCAGGCTTTTGGTTGATCAACAAACTGGATAATTTTATTTTTATTTTTTGTTTGAACAAGTTATCCTTAACCAGCGTTCTAAATTCATCGTGACACATCAACCGAAAATATTTTTAAATAATTGCAGGGCATGCCAACAAAAGGTGGGTCACATTGTGCTTGGGCACCCATGGCCATATATACGCTATCCATCTTAACCTCTAAAACAACTCAAAAGACAATAAGGAACTAAAGATGAAAATTTTGTAATTGAATAATAAATTTTACAATGCAAACCCAAACACATCGGGGTGGTGGCGCAGTTGGCTAGCGCGTAGGTCTCATAGCTTCTGAGTTATCCTGAGGTCGAGAGTTCGAGCCTCTCTCACCCCAATCATCATTTTAGTTACTTGGGCAAATTTATCCCTTGTTTTTTCTAAACTAAATGAACTAACAAAGTTCTAAGATCCTTTACATGACTTATGAGGCACACAACTATATCAATTTAAAAAATTGCTCACTTTGCAAAGACTTGTCACAACTCGCGGATGATGCTTCTTTAAGAAGTGTGCAACATTTTAATGTTGCGTGGGATAGAAAACCTTGTGCAAGTAACAAATTTCTTTGATCATTCATTCAATTTGACTTATGGATTGGGCTGACTCCCAAAGTCACAATCTATCTCTGCATGAATTTGCATCACAAAACTTGTCACAATATATCATTTCAGAGAATTTGGCCGATCTTAATCTAATTTGTGATTCCAAATTAAATTCTTCATTGCTTACACTAAAATGTGAAGATACTTCCTACACCCTCCATTTTCTTTCTGCAAAAAGAGGGTGCCAAAAGAAAATTTACAGGGTGTTAAATGAAAAACTCAAATGTGACACACTGTTGAAACAACTGCAGGGCATGCACTTGCTTATCACACTGTGAAACAAATCCCTCTTTTTATTTAATAGATTAACATTTTTAAATATTAAAGCTGATTTAAGGATGAGATCTCTTTCTAGTTTTTTTTTTTTTTTAAATGCAGATGATTTTTATTTTCTTATATAATGGTGCCTATAATCTTATTCACACTACCTAAGAATCTCATTATTAACTCAATCTTAGTGGCTTATAATTTAATTTACGTCATACTTCCTGGGAACTCAAATAAACCAACACAAACAAAATATTTTCAATTTAAAAATAAATAAAATTTAACTAATGCAATCCTATTTGATTTCTTTATTTTAAAAGTATCTTTAAATTAATTAAATTTTTTAGTATAGGTATTATCCGTAATAAGTATTGATTGAGGATAATTTAAAAATGCAATTCAGTTTTAAATAAAAAAAAAAATCAAATACACTTATATTTCTTAATCTATATAGAATATACTAATTTTATTTTTTGTATAGATCCAGAGAGAGTACCGCTTATTAATTATATAATTCTCTTTTGGAGAAAACCACATATAATTTGGTTATGAAACATGACTAAAAGGGAATTAAGAGAAAATAAACTTTTAGTTAATTGAATGAGCTCAAATCTACATCTGACCGTTTATAAGTATTAATCAAGTACGGAAATAAATATAAACAAATTTTATTAAGTTAGGTTATATCATTTATTTTTATTGATTTCAATGGTAAATGTTTTTTTAAGAAAATTACTATTCATTAAATTTGTGCCAAAAATGAAAAAAATGGGTTATTAAAAATAGCACATCAATTAAATGAAGGTTATTTTAGGAATATTAGCATTAAATAAGATAAAGTTGATTAACATTTATTTATATCTATGTCCAAATTTTTTGTCACTCATATTTAGATTTGAAAGGAGTATTATAATTACAATAATTGTTGGTTACTCTCTAATTAAGATAAGTGATAGGTACATACTCTCTAATACACCATCATGCTTACTAATTATTTTACAATTATTTTGGAAAACATTTTTGTTGCCCGCTGTGAATTTGATGTAAGTTGGCCTAGTGATGTAAGATGGACAAAATTTGGCTATATGTGGCTCTGATTGTTCAGTTACTACTATGGAATTGAAATATGATTGTAATGAACTAACTTATATAAACCTATTAAGTCTAGCCTAGTGGCGAGGGGTTTGGATAGTTTGCATCAGGTCTTAATTTCAGACCTTATTGCCGACATTGTACACCAAAAAAGGTGATAACTTATATAGTCTTATCAGAAGTTAATGGTTCTTTTCTTGATAGCCTTCTACTTAGGGTTCAAAGAGAATACGTGTGGCATTTATGAGGCATATCTATGCAATATGCTTAATTAGAATTTTGACTAGGTTGTTTGTGTTGTGCGACAAAACTAGATGCCATGATAGAATTGTTTGGTTCTTCTTTTAGAATTTTTTGGTTGATGTCGTTGCATTAATATTTGAACTATAGCTTTTGACAGCAAACCTGAAACATATTAAGTTACTACAACCCTCTTGTTCTTGTTTTAGTGTGATGATTAGTTTCCCAAAAGCTAGACAATAGAGCTCAATATTATTGTAGAGTCTAAACATATGTACTTAAACACTTAATAATAAATTCGTACTGCAACCTTGTGACTGTGTATTAACAAGATTGACCCTTGTATCTGGGTCAATGAGCGATGATAAGGTGGATCAAATGAGGCAAAACATTACCATGACCGTGAAGGTGACTAACAAAGTGATCTAGAGGGTGACCAAAAGGGTGACCAAGAAGGTGATAGGAGATTTGATGGTATAGTTTGATTAATGTTTACGGTCCCTAGGTCTTTCTCAAAGACTTACTTCACTGCTAGCTTTTCTTGTCGAGATTGATCCTCATGTCAACATTGAAGGAAGTTGCGTCTATGTTCCATCGGGGAATGATTTTGAGTCTGGCTCAATGTTAGCAGTCGTTTTATTAAAGATATTTTATTTATTAGATAGTGATTTCATTTAATTAATAATATTAATTGATGATTGTTTAATTAGTGGGTTAATGGATTATTGTTTAAGTAGTGAAACAGTCTTTTGTAATACTTATTTAATAGGCTATTTCTTATCAGTTTAATACAGAAAGTAAATTCTTATTTTCTTTGTCAGCTCTGATTAACAATGGTATCAGATTTGGTACAATCTGGCAAAAGGGAGAAACACGTGAGGGAGAGAAACTCGTGAGAAAGAGAAACACGCGAGGGAGAGTTCACCTAAAAAAAGTCGTAGCTTTTTAATTCTTTTCTTCTTTCTTTTATCACCCATAACTTTAGAACAATTTTGTGCAACCAGTCAATCCCCGTTTTGATGGTCATTATAACCATTGGAGTATGCTTATGGAGAACTTCCTACGATCAAAGGAGTACTGGCCAATTGTTGAGTCCAGCATCGGAGCACTAACGGAAAGTGCAATAGATGCCTAGAGAGTAGAGTTTGAGGCAAGAAATCTAAAAGATTTGAAGGCAAAGAATTTTCTTTTTCAAGCTACTGATCGTTCCATCTTGGAAACTATTCTTTGCAAAGATACTTTCAAGGATATTTGGGATTCAATGAAGAAGAAGTATCAAGGCTCTGCTAGAGTAAAGCGAGCCCAACTTCAAGCCTTGAGGAGGGATTTCGAGACTCTACAAATGAAGGATGGAGAATCTATCACTAGCCATTGTGCTAGAACCATGGAGATAAGCAACAAGATGTGGTTCCATGGAGAGAGGATGGAGGATGTCACCATTGTGGAGAAGATTATGCACTCCTTATCTCCAAAGTTTGACTATGTTGTTTGCTCCATTGAGGAGTTAAAAGATATAGATGTATTCTCTCTTGATGAATTGCAAAGCTCATTGCTGGTCCATGAGCAGAAGAAGAACTAAAGTTTATCTTCTAAGGAGCAAGCTTTGAAGGCCTCTACTAATACTCATTTCTCTAACTCTAGGGGAAAGGGCAGAGTTAGAGGTAGAGGGAGGGGAGATCGTGGAAATAGAGATGGAAGTAGTAGAGATAACAACAGGAGTTTCAAAGCCAATGATGATCAAGGCAAAGGCAAAGGACGAGACTTTGACAAATCAAAGGTAGAGTGCTTCAGATGCCATAAATTTGGTCATTATCGTTCTGAATGCTATACTAGGCTACCTAATAATAAGTGTAAAGTACAAAAACACACAAGAAGGGAGGTTAAATTGTGTAGACTATTTTTAAAACTTTTTCTCTAAGATGATGTGTTTGCGTCTGCTGTCTTTAAAGCTTGATCAGACGCAAGAGTGTTTTCTTCTTAATATTGATTTTATTATCAGACTGTTCAAGTTATTATCCCCTGTTAGTTAACAGATAAATCAATAAAGAAGACAATAACATTTTTATACTGGTTCGTCTGATCAAGACTACATCCAATTCCCCAGCAACACGCTAAGGTTCCACTATGAGTATTCTTTGAACCCAACCACTCCTGGCTAAATACAGATATTATTTGGGCACAACCTTCTCAGGCTAAATAGGTATTCTTTGAACCCAGCCTCCAAAAGCTAAACAAGGTATTCTTTGAACACAGCCTCCACAGGCTAAGAGCACCACAACAGTGGATTTAGGAAGATGAAAGAATAAGTTTATTCTCTACGCAGAAAGGGGTTTTACAATCAGTTCTATTCTAAGTTCAGGGCGAGTGAACTTTGCTTGATAGCTTGAAGCTTGAATATAATTTTTTTGTTATGCAGTTCGCCATTCTTCTCTTGAAGTAATGAAGTCCTTTTATAGAGAGCTTCTTGAAGTATCTGTTAGACTGAAGATTTGAACGTTAGTCCTTTGTCTTGGGGTTTTCAAACGTGTGACAGAGATCAATCAGAATAATTAATGTTTACACAGGCATTTTTTGACTTGATCAGAGACATCAACAAAAAACATGGTTGCTTTTTGTGTTGCAGGGGTTTTGCACAGATCTCTATTCTATCTTTGGAAGCTTCTACGAGTAACGGATTGATTTGAATTGGGGCGCGAATTACTCTGTCTGAACTTCATTAAACGAGGTAGACGAATGAACAAATAAATGAGTTGTGTGTTGAATTCATTCGTTTATCTCCTTCCTTCGTCTTTAACTTCAGTCTTCAAAGTCTTCCTTCTTGAGCACTTGACTTGAAGTTGAGATGAGCTCTCTGTTTTGAACAATAAAGATTCTTTGTCTAATGTAGCTTTGAGACTTGTTGACTTGAACACTTCATCTTGTGCGTCTGAGGGTGCATCTTGACTATGCTCATTAATTATCCGTCTGATCATTCTTCTGTCTCTGTCTGTTCATACAGTCTGATCATTCAATCTGATGCTTCAGTATGAGTCTACTCTTCAGTCTGATGCTTCTTCAGTTTGATGCCTCTTCAGTCTGCTCTTTTTTCCGTCTACTAGCACAACAGACTGTTTTGTAATTATCAAAACTAAGATGCTAAGTCATCTTGACTTAACAATAAGGAAAAGAAGTCTAATTTTGTTGAGAATAAAGAAGAAGAGACTTTGTTGATGGCGGTTCAAGCTGAAAAGGAACCAGATGAGCAAGATGTTTGGTACGTCGATATTGGTTGTAGTAACCACATGAGCGAAAGTAAGTCTTCTTTTCCTCATTTAAATGAAGGCTTTCGTTCTTCAGTCAGTTTTAGTGACAGCTCTATTGTGAATGTAATGGGAAAGAGTGACATTAGGGTTAGAACCAAGAATGGCTTAGTGAAAATAATCTCTAATGTCTTGTATGTTCCTGCTTTGAAGAGTAATTTGTTAAGCGTTGGTCAATTGCTAGAAAAGGGTTATATTATCACTATAAAGAATGGTGTTTGTGAGATTGTTGAACCTGCAGTTGGAACTATTGCTATTGTATAAATGAATTCAAAAAGGTTGTTCCCATTGAAGATTGAGATTGATTAATCATGCTTAACAATGGAAGTAAATGACCCTTCATGGTTATGGCATTTTCGGTATGGTCACTTGAGTTTTGGTGGATTGAAGATCTTTCAAAAGAAGAATATGGTGACTAGTCTTCCTCAAATTACTGGTCCCTTTCAAGTTTGTGAAGAATATGTTGTTGGCAAACAACACCATTCTCAGTTTTCGATGGGCAAGTCACGGAGAGCCAAGGAAGTTTTGGAGTTGGTTCACTCTGATATTTATGGACCAATAAGTCCAATTTCGAATAGAGGTAAAAGGTATTTTATTACCTTTATTGATGATTATTCCCGAAAGACTTGGCTTTATTTCTTGTAGGAAAAATCAGAAGCTTTTAATGTATTTAAAAGCTTCAAGGCTTGTATGGAGAATGAGAAGAAGGGAAATATCATTAAGACTCTCCGAACAGATCGAGGTGGTGAATACCGGTTTAAGGAGTTTGAAAATTTTTGTGAAGCTCAAGGCATTCAAAGAGAGCTCACAACAGCATATACACTATAGCAAAATGGTCTATTGGAGAGAAAGAATAGAACCATTCTCAACAAGGTTCAAAGCTTATTGGCTAGAGGTAGAGTACCAAAGGTGTTTTGGTCGGAGGCAATAAATTGGAGCATTCACATCTTGAATAGAAGTCCCACACTTGCTCTTCGAGATTTGACACCGGAGGAGGCTCGGAGCGAAAGAAGACCAATTGTAAACCACTTTAGAATTTTTGGGTACATTGCCTATGCACATGTCCCGGAAGAAAAAAGGAAGAAGCTTGATGACAGAGGCGAGAAGTGTGTCTTTCTTGGTGTTAGTGAGCATCCAAGGCATATAAGTTGTTCCATCTACTGACGAAGAAGATTGTGATCAGCATAGATGTTGTTTTTGATGAAGAAAACATTTGGGATTGGAATGAGCAACAACCTAGTCAAGTCATCTGTGACAACGAAGTTGAAGAAGTAACTCCAACGTCTAAAATTCCAACAAATACTACTCCAGCAGTTGCTGAAGTTTTACTAACAACAGTAGAGAACACCAATGCAATGACACGCGTTCAAAAAAGGCCTACATGGATGCAAGATTATGTGGTAACTGGAATTGATAATGATACAATTACTCATTTTGCATTGTTTGCAGATTGTGACCCAACAAACTTTGAAAATGTTGTCAATAAAGCAAAGTGGAAGAAGGTAATGGATGCTAAAATTGAAGCCATTGAAAGGAATGACACTTGCGAGTTGACTAATCTTCCAGAAGGGCATAAGACTATTGGTGTAAAGTGGGTCTTCAAAAGAAAATTCATGGAAAATAGGGAGGTTGATAAGCACAAGGCGAGATTGGTGGCTAAGGGTTACAAGCAAGAGTATGGAGTTGAATATACAGAAGTGTTTGCTCTAGTTGCAAGGCATGACACAATCAGATAGGTGGTTGCATTGGATGCGCAAAATTCTTGGTCTACTTTCCAGCTAGATGTTAAATTGGCATTCTTGCATGGAAACTTGGAGGAAGAGGTATACGTTGAACAACCCCTTGGTTATATTAAGATCGGCAATGAGCATAAAGTTTATAAATTGAAAAAGGCTATTTATGGACTAAAACAAGCTCCAAGAGCTTGGTATAGTCGTATTGAGGCTTATTTTTTAAAAATAGGTTTTCAAAAGTGTTCTTATAAGCAGACACTCTTTGTTAAAATTATAAATGATGGGAAAATGCTCATTGTTTGTTTATATGTTGACGATCTTATATTTACTGGGAATGATAGTGCCATGTTTGATGATTTTAAGAAGTCTATGATGGATAAGTTTGAAATATCTAATCTTGGTAAGATGCATTACTTTCGTGGCCTTGAAGTAGTGTAATCTGATGATGGGAGTATGTACAGGAGTTGTTGGATAGTGTTGGACTTGAAGCTTAGAAGAGCCTAGCTTAGTCTTAAGAATGTTTTGATTTTGATGTAAATAAGTGTAATTTGGTTTCATAGACATGTACACAGATTTTCTATTGTATTAGATGTTTTTAGCTTAGGCCTTTGTGAATGTGAGTGTTGCTTGGTATGCATTGTGATTTAAAAACTAATTGAATGTTTTGCTCAAAGCTGAGAGTTGGTGATTCCCTTTTTGAAAAAGAAAACCAAACTAAAGTAATCAATTACCAACTGAAGTAGTAGATTACTTTGTTTGAAAATTTTAAAGGTTTAACTGAAGTAATAGATTACCAATTTGGTGTAATCGATTACCAACAATATATGAACATAAGGGAATTCAAATTCTTGTTGGAGTAATCGATTACCAGCTCCAGGTAATCGATTATCACGAGCTTGGAATTTCATATTAGAAACTAAATTACTGGAGTAATCGATTACCCCTATCTAGTAATCGATTATCCACATCAGTAAATCATCTTTAACAGTTTTCAAATGTTTTGCTTTAAATAGTCTTTGGAAAAACTTTTTCATAGAGATTCTTTTTTATTTGAAAAACAAAAGGAGCGTTCAAAAACTTTCAATTGAGAACTTATTGAGTTCTTAACATTTTCTCCAAGAACTTCATCAAGATTGTGAAAAGATTTTCAAGGATTTCTAAGAGGATGAATAGAAACTTATGTATGAATGATTCACAGGTTATTGTTGATTAAATTAGCACAACCAGGTGTATTCAATTTCTTATCTTTTGAATTTTATTTTAAAGATTGCATACTACACTAAGAGAGAGGTCTCTCTAGGATAGAGTATTGTTCATTGAGAAAGAATTCTCAAGGTTGATTCTTGGAGGTACTAAGAATTGAGGAGGAAAGATCTTTGTGATAAAAAAACAGATTGTATTGAGTGTTTTTATTTCATTTTGTGTTGCATGTGCAGATTGCTTGTAAAAGACACAAAGGGATCATTGGTTTTTAGTGGAACACCAATAGCAACAGTTGTTATATTGGGACTAGATGTAGGCGGAAGGCCGAACCAGTATAAATACTCTATGCAAATCTTCTTCTCTTTATACTCTTATTTCTTTATTACATGTATGCTTAATTCAAATGAAAATTTGTATTGTATGTAAAACTCATTTGAAATATATCTCTGAATATAACCAAAAATATCTTTGTCTATCTTCTTGATTTTTCCGTTGTACGAACTCTGAGATATATCTTATGTTAATTGTTTTAGATTAACAAAGATAGGATCAACTGAACATGAAAGAGGATAGAAACGAACTTGAGAAAAATAGTCAAAAAGGGAACTAGAATCTATTCACCCCCTTTAGATTCTTAACAGGGACCAGCAGATAGGTTCAAGATGTAGAATTGCAATCCTGCAAACACTCCATCTGAGTTTGAGTTGAAATTGTACAAAGATGAAGAAAGGGAGAAGGTAGACAGCACACTTTACAAGCAAATTATTGGCAGTTTGATGTATCTAACTACTACAAGATCAGATATTATGTATTTAGTGGATCTCGTAAGTAGGTATATGGAGAATCCAACTGAAATGCATCTGCTGGCTGCTAAAAGAATCTTCGTTATTTGAAAGGAACCAAAGATTTTGGGTTATTCTACAAGAGGGGTGAAAAGTCTAATTTGATTTACTCTACTAATAGCAACTATGCAGGAGATCAAGATGACTAAAGGAGTTCTTTAGGTTATGTTTTTATGCTAGGTATAAGAGTTGTTTCATGGTCTTCTAAGTAGCAAACCATTGTCACTTTATCAAGTACAGATGCTGAATTTGTTGCTGCTACAGCTTGTGCTTGTCAGGCTATTTGTCTGAGGAGAATTCTTGAAGAGTTTCAGTTTAAGCAAGGAGGAGCCACTACAGTTTATTATGACAACAATTGTACCATCAAGTTGTCAAAGAACCCAGTGTTGCATGGAAGGAGCAAACATATTGATGTGAAGTGGTATTTTCTAAGAGATCCCTGCAGTGATGGAGTAATTAAGCTAAAGTATTGTCCTAGTGAAGATAATTTAGGAGATATTTTTACTAAACCTCTTAAATTGCTTCCTTCCAAAATTTGAGAAAGTTGATGAATGTTTATGTTATACAGCTGAATGTAAACTGAAGCTTGGAAGCTGTCAATTTAAGGGAGGGAATGTTAGCGGTCGTTTTTTTAAGGATGTTTTATTTGTTAAATAGTGATTTTATTTAGTCAATAATATTAATTGATAATTAGTTAATTAGTTTGTTAATATTAAATAGTGGAACAATCTTTTATAATATCTAGATATTATAGGCTATTTCTTATAGTTTAATGTATAATAAATTTATATTTTTTCTGTTACTTCTTATTAACACTCAATATAAATTATACATTAATAAGGATTTCCTCCAACTCAGTACTCACAAAGAAAATATTTAAAGGTGAGAAAATCCTAACCAGATAAGCTCATCAAAATTACGACTGATGATGCTTGTGAAAGTGATGTCAGAGTACATGTGTCTAACCCAATTATCTGATACAGTACATTCAAAAATATCTGTCATTAAAACCCAATTATGCACTAACATGAACCATACCGTCTATGAATTTTATTTTATTTTTCACGATTCATTTTTTCTATCTTTAACTATCTGATTTCAGTTGATATTCCTAAAAGCAGTCTTTTGGGGGCATTTTATAATCCTACCACTATATTCAGATTTCATACTCCTAATGTTGACTAGAATGTTTTGGACATTTTAAATTTAAACCACACAAAAGAGATGTGCCAGTGCTACCTGTGGGGAGTGTGGACATTAATTGACCTTTGAATATCTATAGCTAATTCAGAGTTTGGCATGTTTAATTCTTCGCATGATCATCGAATGACAATATTTCTGTTGGAATCTTACCTACCCTATTCAATTTAATCTTCTTATGAAATTTTTTACCCATTCTTGACTCCCTTGAAAATTGTTGTCTAAATCCAACTAAAGTATTATATCACACTTTAAAGACTGAAGTATATTTACAATTCTTCACTAAAATATTAATAGTTAAAATTATTGTTAAACATATATATGTATAACAAACTATTAAATTATTAAAACCTCAATTATTAATTATTTAATCAACAATTATAATTGTACTTTATAACAATTATCACTTGCTTTCAGAGTTTGTTATATTGGATCTTTGTTAGCTCCAGCAAAATTGCCCATTAACATTAAAACATATGTCACTAGAGCCATAGTTTTTTTGCCAATTATATTCCCAATAGAAAAATGATAGAGGACGTTCTATGGATAAATGGCTGGTTAATGGCAAGCCCCAAAATAAAATTCAAACACAGGAGAGAATTATATCAGAATATGTGATGTGGGAAAATCTAATACGGGAGTGATGACTTTATTAACATCTGAAATATCATCTATTATGGGAAGTCTTAACTTTTTGTTTTATGTTCTTGCCCTGTTGGGTCCTTGAAATTCCAAGGAGGATGAACCGAAAGTTTAGGTCTAGAAGAGCACACTATACACAAACTAAAAGCAATAAAAATACTAGAATTTCTTTCGATGATATAGGTACCAAGTATTTATTATTTTTTCAATAAATAATTTCTATCTGACTAATTATTTTAATGGAATCTCTCTTTTTAATTTTTTTCACATACAAAACATTTTTTATGAAAAAAACCTTATTTAATTGAGAGATGCAAATCTAACTTTGTTCAAACCAATAATTCTTTTTCTCTTTTATGTTTCTCCACGCTCCTTGATGAGCCTGCATTTATGGACCCATTTTTATTTC
Source organism: Hylodesmum podocarpum (assembly GCA_026586105.1). Classification (NCBI taxonomy): domain Eukaryota; kingdom Viridiplantae; phylum Streptophyta; class Magnoliopsida; order Fabales; family Fabaceae; genus Hylodesmum; species Hylodesmum podocarpum. Next base: position 4,292,317 of record JALJEV010000058.1, on the reverse strand, counting down.
ATGAAAACTTGATATGAGTGGTTCTAGTCCCATTCGTAAACCGTTTCTAGATACATGATTTATCATAGCGTTGAGTTATGTGATTATGACATACAACCACATGTGAATATTAGTTAAAACTTGACATGATTTATCATAGCGTTGAGTTTCGTGATTATGATTTATGACCACAGTAATTTCTATAAAAGTAGTGATCAAGTAGAAGAATGTAAATCATTTTCATCAAAAAATTTACTTTTAATATAAGATTCACAAAAATATATTTGTACTTCAAATAAACTAATTTTACTACATACTCGCAGTAAAAAGAATCAATTCTTTTAAACTTATTTCCATAACATCAATTCCTAAATACTAGTTAATTTTTTTAACTTCAATTCTTTAAAACCAATTATTTCAATGTCAAATGTTTAAAAATAATTATACTATAATCTAAAATGCTCCCATATTTTGAGAGGCCATGATTTAAGACTACCACTAAACACCATCAAATCAATTACAATTATTATAGATCGTTAATCAAGTCTCATGCAAATAACATGATCATATGCAATGCTGGGACCTGGTTCTATTTGGTAACCAAATTAAGGTGACATACCATGTTTGTATCTCGTGCAATGATTCATTCGTTGAGCAACGGCACACCCAACCCCAGTGGTGACGTTTATAAAGTAGCACTCTCTATTGGTAATGGTAGTAGTTGAAAGAATTGTTGCTATGTGTTGGTGTGAAAGTGAATAGTCTTAATTAAAGGCAAGGTAGGCCTTATGTTTGTGTCAATTGTGTTCAGCCTCCATTTGGGTCAGGCAATAAATGAAATTGATCCACATGTGTAACGTGGTAGAAATAATAAGAGACTATATTCGATTGTTTGCATATGACATAATAAGTCATCTTCAGGATAAGGTTATTCTTGTAGGAACATGTAATATTATCTAGAAAATATCTTTGACTATCTAAAATAATAATATTTTTCTAGTGCTTAATATACATTGAATCAAATTATTCTTTTAATTTTTTATTTTAAATTAATTAACTTATTGTTCTATGAATATTGGGTTTTGTGTATTAATAAATTCAGTAAGTTATTTTTCACTCATCTCCTTTGTTTATTTTATGTATGATACATAAATTTTATCTTATTTTTAAGAGGGTAAAAATTATTTTCTTTTCATTCAAAATATCACAAAATTAATTTTTAGTCGCTATATAAATTTATTTTTGGTTTTATCTACATTTTAATAGAAACACATATTTTCACTGTTTCATATACGGAAAACTAATATTTTTTAATTTCTTTTATTCAATTTTATCTCTCAATATTTTGATTATGTCTTGTCAACTTTATCTTTCCACATAAAGGTTTTTAGAAGTTGAGATATATGAAAATGAGTTATTTAATATTAAGAAATTTATAATAATTTATTTATCTTATTCGACTACTACTACTAACGACTGAGATGGTTTAAGTTATTATAAGTTAAAAAATAGAATTTCAATTGTACGACATTTACCTATGTACACTTACGATCGTGTTTGTAAATATAATACAAAAATGTCATATAAATATAATAAAAATCAATCAATTTATTTATAGTAGATTGTTTATGATTATTTATGTATTTATGTTTTAATACATTATTCTTGTTAAAAAGTTTGTTTATGCGTCTCTCTTGTATTACAGATGCATAAAAAAAATATTCTTGTGAAAAAAGCTCATGATATTATGTTTTTTCATTGATATGTTTATTAGTATTTCAATATGAGCGCTTAATTTGTCATCTTTGAATCCAAGCTGATGAACCCTATCGATTTTGGAAAAAAATAATAATCTTTAGAAATTTATTAATAACACCGTTAGATCATATAAAAATATAATTATATATTAAAACCTATTTATTTATTTTTTAACCTTTCCTCTGCATGATGGATGTCTCCTTACTGTAGATTCTGATCCTGGGCAGTTCCAAAAGAAAATGCAGAATCTGCATTTATAAATACCAGGAGCCAAAAAATAAGGTGGGAGGGGCAAAATTTTATTTTAAAAAAAAAAAAATTAAAATTCTTTTATTTTTTAATTTTAATTTTTTTTAAATTAGTTAAACATAACCTATTAATTACATAATAATTTTTTTATCAGAGATTAAAATAAATTTAGGAGAGATTAAAATTTATTATTAATATATAAAAATTTATTATTTATTTATATATATAAATTTATTATTAATATATATAAATTTATTATTAATATATATAATAATAATAACAACAATAATAAATATATATATATAATAAAATTTTATATATTAATATTAATTTTATTATTAATATATATATATATATATTAAGAAATTACACACATATATATAAATTTATTAAGAAATTATATATATATATATATATATATATATATAAATTTATTAAAAAATTACATATATATATATAAAGTTATTATTAATATATATAAATTTATTAATAAATTACATATATATATATATATAAATAAGTATTAAATTTATTACTAAAATATATATATATATATATATATATATATATATATAATTTTATTATTAATATATATATTATAAAAAAAAAAATCAAAAATTTGGGGGGCAGTTGCCCCCGAGCCCAACGTGCTCCGCCTCTGATAAATACAATCATGAAATTTAACAAAATTTAATTAGTTTCAATCATAATACTGCAAAGAAAGATGTCTTCTTTCTGTAATATAAAGAAAAGTGTTATTTAGCTCAAATGATAACATATCAAAGCGAGTATCAACAATTAGAGTATAGTGGCAATTATAAAGTAGTATGATTATTTATTTTACTTCATTACTTTTTAAAAACTAACAAATTTGATGAAAAATAAAATTAAAAACAAAAAACTAATTTATTAATTCTTGTAAATCATAAATTCAAATAATATATATATCATTATTTCCAAAATCAATCATTAAAATATTTCTTCATTTAATATTTTTACGTTGTGTATCAAATTGAAACATAGTACTATTTCCACATTATTTCATACGAAATCAGCCAAGGAAAAGGAAAAATTTCCTATAAAATGCACCGACTTTCCATCTCAAAATGTCATCTTAACAAAAACAACTTCATGTTTTAGTGTACACTAGATGATGTCTATCCTTTTTTTTTCTTTTGTGTCCTTAACAAAAACCCTATCTATTTGTGTATTTATGTCAAAAAGATATGAAAATGTTCCACCAAAGACAAGCGCAATATACGGTAGATCTATTATCACTACATACATGTAGAGAGCCATAAGTCAAAATTTTGAAAGCAGAAAAAAAAAAAGGATCTACTAGCTAGTACTAAAAGACAAGGTAGATCGGATTTAGGTCAAAACATTGACGGGAAACAAGGAGGTGGAACTCTACCTCACATTTGACCTTGTCATTTGACTTGTGTAATCAGTGATGGGCTCCATTCTGTTAATTCTCTTTCCATAATTAATGGCTATTGATTTCAGTGAATTCATAAATTTAGAAGATTCACTGGAGTCAGATTAGGATCAGAAGATCTTCATGGTTTTTACCAGTTGTAAATTCCTCGAACAATGCATAATCACCGACTTTTAATAATTACTTATTTTTCTCTAGAATTTATCAGTCAAATTTTATTTTGAATCCTAATATAGGTACATTTTAAGACTTAAGATCTGCGTCGATTAAACTAAATAATTCCTAACTCGCTTTGGTTGTATGAATGTTGTATTTTAGATATAAAAAATAAAATAAAATCAATAGTCTAATAAACTTAAAAATCTTAATAGCTTATTAATTTTGAACTAATATTTTTTTTAATTACTAGTAGTTTTTAAGATTTATTTACAAATTATTATGGAAAATTTTGTCTTAATCTCGTCTAATTTTTTATTTTTTTTTGCAAATTATGGTTTCAAACTTTTGTATTTGAACATTTTATCGTATTCAACTATTTTATTTATAAATTTTGTTACAAAATTTTTTAATTTTTTATAATTTGGTCATCTAATCTTTGAAAGTTTACAAATTTTATAACTAAAGAAGTGATAAATTTTAAAATTGTTTAAAAATTGGGTAACGAAATTTGTAAGATAACAAAAGTTGAATGACAAAAATTATAAACAAAATAACTAATGATACCCTCAAATACGAAAGTCAGGTGACAAAATATATAATTAAACCTAAAATCGTAATTATGAATTACAATGAAATTTTATTAAAAATCATATAAAAAATATTGATAATCACTACTACACATACGGTGATTATCAATATTTTAAAAACTGTTGCAAAAGCATGTAAAAATGTTGGTTATTAGATCTTATCACTTCTTAACAAATATTGTATCTGAATTATGTTGTAAAATATTATTGGTAATATATTTTCATATATTCTGTAACATTCTTATTAAATAAATATTACTAAAATAGTATATAGTAAATCTTTTTCAATATTACTAAATAAATGTTATTAATTATTAATAATCTATTAGTAGGCATGCACTTCTTTCATTAAAACAGTTTATCATTCATTAATACTCTGTTGATAGCCCTTATTAATCGCGTCTTAAAAAATCACATGATAGAGTGAGAGAAACAAATTTTCAGAAATTAGAATGTTCTAGTGTTTTTTTTCAACAAAAAGTTTAAATGAACTAGTCCCAGAGACTCTTCAAGGACCATAGAATAAACGTCTCTTAATTTAACAATTACAATTAAAAAAAATAAGTTAATGATTGAATTTAATGATAAAACATTATATTTCTATCATTAATTTTGAGGTATCTAAATTTCAGAGATGAAAATTTTTAAAAAATACATTTATTTTTTCCGTTACTAATCTTAATTTTTCTAACAAAAAGAAAACGTATAATACATTAATTAAAATGGAAACTAAGTGGAATTATAACTGTAAATGTGTAATTCAGCAAACCAAGTACCCCACCAAGACATGCGCAGCTTTTATACGTAAACTTTGGACACCACTTATGTAGCGAAAAAAATCATTGAAATCAATGAAGATATGATGTGGTTGGTATAGAACTACAAAATGTAGGGTAGTTCAGTACAAGGTTTGATTTTGGTGCAGTGCTGTATCCACTATATCCACACTCTGCAGGGAGAAAGAAAAAGGTTATAATTTCATTTGAAATTATGAGATAGAACGGAAAAGATTAAATCGAAACCATAGGATCCAAAGGTTGACGTTATGTCGTTAGTTAATTATTTAAAAAAAATGTAAATTATTAAGTAAAAATATATGAATATTTTATATCTAGTGGCAACAAATAAGAATATATATAGGCGACATTATTAAAAATAGACACAATTGACATTGTCGTAAGATTTCAATTAAGGTGGGGTCGTTTCAGATGAGGTTTGAGGGAACGAAAAAAAAAGTATTACGCTTTTGATCTTTGATCCGCCGATTATGCATGAATAGGTGGGGTTTTTACTTAGAATTCACGATGAACAATAAAACAAACAAAACGAAATCAATGTGTATGTAAGATCACATATTTCAAGAGTTGATAATCTATTACTGAACACGACAATCTAATGCGAATTCACATTTTATTAATTTTCTGATCCCAACTATATGCTTCTTTGACCTTGACGAATTCATGGATTAGTTCATTAAGCAATTTTTTTCTCATTCATCAAAAAAAAAATAGTATGCAAGCTAATTCTTTTCACTCTTAAACCACTTCAAATTGAAAGATTTTAGGAGTGTGAAGTAGAGCTATTGAAGATTTATTGAATAGACTCAAAACAAAGTATCGAGTTTTTCTTTATCTGCAGCGACTTAAATAATCTATTAATAAACTATCTATGAAGTGTTAATAACCTCCCACAAGTGGAATGTTTATGCTATTTTACATTTAATTCAATTCTTCTTAAAGTATTAATTTATTCTCATCGTAAAATTGAATTTTAGAGTAAAATATTGATCGTTTGGTTGAGAGACTAATTCATATAAAAACTTTAGTGTACAGTTGTTTGATGACAATTTTACATATCACTTTATTACTTAATTGATAATTGAATGGCAACAATTGTGGAATAGTGTTGTTTAACTTCCCATGCCTCAAATAAAATTTTCGAGGGAGTGATGATAAATGATTTTCCTTCTTGCAGGATATTGCATGTATGTCCACTATGAAAGAAACAATCAGAAACTTTCAAATAAAATAATGAAAATGAAAATTGTGGTACTCAATTTTTACCTCACAATCATAATATAAAAAAAAAATAACGGAGTCTTCAGTTACGTGGCGAAGAAATACTAGGAATAGTTCTTGACACATATAAGATAAGATGAGATGGTGAAGAAATATTAGAAATAATTCTTGACACAAGTAAGATAAGATGAGATGATAATAATAGCTAATGATAATTATAAATTTTATAATTGTCGTGATAATAATAATTGTATAATTATGGTATTAATAGTTATGATTAAGATCATCATAATAATAATTACGATAATGTTGCAATAATGATTAAGATAATTGTTGTAAAATAATAATATGAATGCAATTGAGATAAATTAATAGTGATAAAATATGAATTAAAAATAAAATAAAATAGTAAGATAATTAAAAAATTATAGATAATAAATGTGATAGTCTATTTGGAGAGTTAAAATTTAATTTTATAATTTAAGATTGCATATATTTTTCTAGTAGGGATTATAATTATGGCATTGAATTTAATCTAATAGCTATAATTAATAGTTTTAATATTTGTGTAAGAATTAATATCTCTCACTGTGAGAGGTATGTGACTTATTTAAGGATTAATAAATAAATAATTAATAATTAGTGATTAAAATAATTAAGTTAGATTAAAGTAATTTCTAAAGATAATTATTTTTTAATAAGAATGTTAATTTAAAAAATGTAATTTCCATTAACATTAAATAAAGTCATCTTCCTAAGTTCTAACCATCATGATTGTGCATAGTCATGAAAGTGAAACATTGTATTTATCATTTCGCAAGCAAGTATATGGTAGATTTGTTTGTTATTAAAAAACATTTAGGATATTTAACTTAAATTTTTTATACTTTTTTAATTATTGATAGGACAATGGATAGTAAATTACATTTTGTGGGTACATTAAAATTTATTATTATATAATATTTATGGATTGTCGAAAGGTTGATTAGTTATTCTTTTAACTAATTAATATAATTGTAGATGATTTGTATGTATTATAAGTTTATTTACTTACTTGAGCTGGTAGATAATGTTATAATTAATGCATGTATAATATTAAAGTTTTATTAGGATCATTATATTTATATTGATATTATTATATTGGAAGTGAATTGCTATTACTCATTATAGTGTTTATGAAACAAAAATTTATTAATCTAATGTTTACTTTATGAATTTTATGATTGATACTTTGAGTTTATTTATAATATGTTTTTGTTTTTTTTAAGAAGAATTATTGTTCTTTTGCGAGTTCGTCCTAAGGTCAACACAGTTCATGTGTCTGAGGAGAAATCTACGTCTTTTGGGGTAGGCAAGACTTGACATGATGAGTGTGAAAGTGTATCTACAAAAGATACTCCAAAACTTAAGTTAGAAAAATTATCTTTTGAGAGTGTGTGAGTATTAAGTGAAGTATTAGGGTCAAAAATATTTCCTTATAGTATACTTATAGGCTGGGGAGGGCACCATGTATGACTTTTTGTGTACACCACCTTCAGGTGGGTTGGTACGGCTTAATATCCGTCATATACGTTTATATAACTAAGGATTAACTCTAATCATCACTGTGATAAAATAGAAACTTTGACGATTCGAATGTGACAGATTAGACATGTGTCATATCCTTAATAGTTGATCAAAGGAATTGGTACGATGACAAGACATATCCATTACAGAGTCATTATTATAATTTCTCCCTAGTAACATAGTTGTTATTTAATTATCTATTATTTATAATTACATGTATATTTATATTAAATAATATTGACATGTTTTATCTTCAATAAAAATATTATATTAAACTAATTATATACTCTAAATTAATGATTTTTTAATATAATATTGAAACGAGATAAGAATTAACTCTTAGCATAAAAAATTCATATCTTAAAGAGAAAAGAGATAAGTAAATTAAGACATTTTCTTTAACATAAGAACCTTATCTCAAAATGTTATGCATCATAACTGAAAAAAAATTAATAACTAAGATTTTATCTTCATCATTTCCTAAAACAAGACACATTGAATTATTATAGATAAAGATAAGTCTTTTTATCTAATAATTATATGGTAATAATAAATTTTAAGATTATGATTAGTTAATAAATAATAAATTTTATAATTCTTTTTGTAAATAAAGATGTTTGCCAAGATTTATTGATATGTATATATAATCCTTTATATCAAATATAAACTTTAATTTATATTTTTTATAATTTCTTTCAATAAACTAAATCAAACATTTCTCAATAAAAATCTAAAGTTCAACGTGATAAAGCATTAATGAACTAAAAATTAAATATTAATTAAATAATATTTAACAGACCAAATTATTTAATTAATTAAAATTTACTTAATATCAACCCCTCCACACACACACATACAAACAGAGATAACAATTATAGCATGTAATTATTGAGATTTACAACATTAACATGATAAGAGTATCAAGAAATTTAAGTAATACGCAAAAAGTTCGTAATTAAATTCTATAAACAAAGGGATTGACATTCCCAGGATATGAACAAAATTAGTGAATAACGAGCCTTAGGAGTTGGCACCTAGCCGAAAATTATGTCCCGTGACCTCCTCAGTTCAGAGTTCCGAATTTCAGTTCCGCGTTGACACCACCACAACAAACAATCCACACCACAAACCCACTGCTAAATTTTAGTCAGAAAACAGCAACACTTCTCAACCCAATAGATGAACAATATTCAAACTTTTCGCGTTACACGTAACACGTCACCACTCCATTCCTCGCCGACGCGTCACTAATTTTGTCCACCGACACAGTTAACGCTGGACCCACACTTCTTCTGACCTTCATTTTAACCCCTTCTATCTTATCCTGATACACTGTAATCAATCTTCCCATTTTTCAATATCAATAGTTTTTCTTTTTATACACATTACAATACATTTTCCTATATTTATCGTTGTTGAATTCAGTAATTAATTTACTATGATTTTAAATATATATAATGTAAATATTTTTCTTTTACCATAATTTTATATGTAAATTAATTAGAATCTCGATTACTAAATTATTTATTAAAAATCAAATCACTGTCACATCACTTGTGTTAACATTTGTTATAACGAACGTGAACTTTAATTTTTCTTTTTCAGTATTTATTTTAATTATATTTTAAATTTTATATTAAATTAAAAAATTAAAACTAATATTTTATATGATTTATCATTCTTCACAGACTCATGAAAATCTATATTGTCTAAGTATAAACATGTTGCTCACTCGAATTGTTGTCATTTTGTATCTGCTAGTTACCACGTGCGCCTTATGGTACTATTCTCTCACATGAATTACACGCATTATGAGACAAAAATTCATTTTACGTGTTACGTCTTTTCTTATATACTCTTGTAGGATTAGTAATTATTCATTACAACAACATTTTCTTCTTTGTTTTCTACCCTTGATTATCAAATGAAAATTTGACTCTCCCATCACTCGTGATTTTATTCCATAAGGATTAAAAAAATTCTTCATAATTATACTGTGTAATTAACCACTTTCAATAAGGACAGATAATTGTAGCTATCTTTTCATTGTGTCCTATATTGAAAAGTTGATGGCTACATATGGAGACTGCATTAGTGCATATGACCCACACCCGAGAATACATGAATGATGAATGACGTTCACCTAAAAACAAATAGAGCGCAAGAAAATAATTTAAAGGGGTGGGTCAATTAATTCGCACTACAAATTTGTCAATCCAAATTAGATTGGTGATGAAATAACTACCCGATACATATATATGGTACCCACAATCTTGTTAATTCATTGGATTGAATTATAGAATCGTGAACAATCATTCTACCTAAAGAAGTACAAAAAACAGGCAACACAACACACAGGACACAAACGATTGGAAAAAGAAGAAAGATATACCTAAGTCCTATTGAAAATTGTGATCATGGGCGTCACTTTCATATCCTAAATGTTTCTGACCCTAACCATAAGGTTCAACAAATTACCATACCGATTGCTGTACAAGTATCATGCAAAGGGATGGGAATAGTTAAGAGTGATGGGGTACTAACTTCTTTACTTTTGGTTCCTTCTTCCACATATCTTTTTTTTTTCTTCTTATTTATTGCACCGCAATACACTTGAAGCACTTATCAATCCCAATTACACATACAAGTTAATTTCTCTATCCATTAAAATTTATTAGATAGAGTGAACCAGTAATTTGTTCTCATGTGATATCATTCTTTTACTATTTAAATATTTAAATAAATTCTTTAATTTTATTATAATATTTACAACTTAATTATTGTCATTTTGATCCTTTACATAAATAAATTTGTTGGAATTATAATTTCTAACTTTTATATTTTATATTTTGTTCTTTTAGTCCAAGTTCAAATAAAAATATTAAAGAAATTAAATGTAAGAGACTTATTTATATTTTTTAATATGTTAAAGATTAATATAACAACACTATTTAAATTAGGGATTAAAATATGCTCCACTCTTACTACAAATGCGACATAAGTGTTAATTGAGATGGTGACCTTAGCATTTTTTTATATGTATATGTTTGATTTATTTTTTTTTATAAAAATAATAATTCTTATAAATTTATTTTCAAAATATTTTAAAAAAAATTCATTGTTATTAAACATGTTCTATACTAGTTAAAAATATACATTGAAGTACTACACTAATTACTATATTAATAGAAAATTTGACACACTAATTAAATTTAATTCAGTTCAAACTAGTTTCTAATATACAATGTTAGTTTTAATGATTTTTCTAACATTATTTAAAATTTTAAATTAATTTTCAAAATTTATATTTTGCTTCTAATACAAAGGAACTTATTTCAATTGGCAAATTATTTTAGAATTTTGTACTGGGAATAAACAAATAAAACTTGAATGACCAAATTACTAACGCGCTTTTGGTCCGCAGAAAATATTTATTTTTCCAAAAAAACTTGAATTGAGAATATTAATTTATCATGTTTAGTTTTAATCTTAAAAATATATTTTTAATGAATATTATTTTTTTGGAATAATTTTTATCTTACTATCAATCCCAAGAGTACGTATTTTATCAGGTCGAGAATTTAACTTTCCAAAGTTAACTCTTTTGTAAAAAATATTATCATTAGTAGTGGTAAGCTAGCTATTCGATGAGATAAATAATTAAAGTTATAGGGAATAAAATTTAAGATAAAATAATTTACTTTTAACAATATTTATAATCAACTTAATAAATTTTATTAGTTTCCAAGAATCATGATTTTGAAATCATAAAAAAAATTCCCAAATGCCCCAAGGATAAATTATGTGCACAAATCGACGATACCATGTATTGGCATAAAGAATAATGTTGTTTCATTGACTAAGAGGTACTGGGAATGAAATAAATTAGGTTAAAATGCGCTAGGTCCGTACTCAGAAAAGAAATGTCAATATAGTTATGATTTAAACCAATGTTATTTTTTCTTAATTAACTATTCAAATGATTTCCTTTTTCAATTTTTACATTAATTTAAACAAAACTCAAACATTTTTGCAAACAATATTAAGAATACAAATATCTATTAGTATTATTAATTGAAAATTATCATAAAGTAAAGGAATGGTGATGTTTGCATTCTTGTGTTAAGAATTTTACATATCTAATTATAACGAGAAGAATTGGAAACGCCTCAACGCTCTTTTTAGCCTTTCCCATACCTTAATGGATTTTTCACCCAAAATGGTGAGCACCAAATGAAAACGTGTAATGTTCCTAACCTAACCCACAACAAAGTAATGTGCGTTTGTGCCAAAGTGCCACAATTGTACACACAAATTATTTAATTAGCGAATTCGACGTGACCTCATGCAAACGTATTCGTAAATGTGAATTTGGACATGTACGTGAACCTTTGTTTGATTTATTAAAATATTATAGTTGCTAATTCTAATAAAATAATGTGTCGGTCAGTGTTCCACATTTCAGACTCAAGTCAAATGATTTATTACATTACAATTAACGAAGCCGCAAAGAAAGAATCCTATGACTTAATTAGTTGTCTCATGCTTCTTTTAGTTTCTACCTTAATTAAATACAATTTTTCAAATGTTCTTAATGTCATTCTTTAATTACGAACAAAGTAGAGCTTTGAATGTTTTAAATATATTCCTTAAATGTTTTAATCTAAGTAATCTACACTAAAAGATCAACATAATTATTAAAGTAAAGCTTTAATTTAATTAAATGCCAATATAGAAATATTTCTCACTTTTATTTTCTTTTAAATGCATTATTAGGTTGACTAGCTGGCGTTTCCACCTTATAAAAGTAAAGAGAGACCAAAATAAGAGAAGGGTCATGTGGAATTTTGAACCATCTACGTTCCATAGGCATATTAGTTGGCAACTTTTTTCTTGCCAAAGATCTAATTGGGTACCTTCTTATGTACCTTTCTATGCTATTAATTTGTTCTGTACATGAATCATGAATCATATTCTCTATGTGCAGAGAATTAAAATACATGAGTAAACAAAAATAAAGCGCGTTCTAGAACTCTGCCAGCGAAGTTAAGCGCGTTCATTTATTAATTATACTAATATGCAGGTTATTTACTCATATAAACGACACTTATCAATTATTACTACCATTTCTTTTTGAGTAGAAATTATGCTACTATCTAGAGTAGTAGTACTCTCTAACGTTTGGCATATATCACAATCACTGCCCATATGCAATTCCATTTTAATTTCCTTGACTGAGAATTTAATTCAAGTATAAACAAGTTTAGTAGTTGTAGCATTAATGTACTATCATTTATTGGCATAGTTACTTTTTTACAGAAGATTATTAGTATAATTATTTTCTTAACTTTTTATTGGATTTTTTTATTTTTTATTTATTAGTACAAGAGCTTCTCTTTCTAATAATAACATTTCCTGTATCCATAAAATTTGTTAAATTTGAATTTCATGTTATTGAAAATATTGAATAAATTTTAGACACCTCCAATTTGTATGAGACAATTTTATTTAATTTTTTTTCCACAATTTTATAAATTATTCTTAAAATCACATACTCTTTCTATTTTTTTTTTAAATTTTCTAAAAAATTATCCTTATTAATCTATTATTTTTAAAATTCAAGATAACATTAATTATTTATTCACATATTTATAACTAAAAATGATATAATAGAAAACTTCAAGAATATTTTATAGAAAATAAGAAAATTTATTATATTTTTTGGTTAAAGTGAAACAATTCTAAACAACAATTTAGAAAAAAATTATTCAATAAGTATCTTCTTACTATTGATTAAAAAGATAAATAATATCATTCTTTTATACATTTTTGTTTTTATTTTAAATTTATGATACATACAAAATTATATATAAAATTTATTGAATAAGAAGTAAAATCCAAAAAGATCCATGAATCTTAATAAATTTCAGTTAAGGCACAGTTAATTATATATGATCACAGTTACCAATATTTTCCTTGTAAATATCTTCAAAATTTCTTCATTTATAGAACTAGTTTGGATTTTCCTCAGTTTTTTTCTCATTCTTTAAAGTTTTTCCTCCAAAACTATTAATATTAATATTATTATTATTATATTGTCCTATGGACAGTGTTTGTGTCACGATCGGATCAGTACAAATCCTGCTTCCACACTCTGTAAGAATCACTGTCTCACTTCTCTTTCTCTCTCTCTCTCTCTAAGCTCTGTAATCATTCGACGAGACAAGTGAGCGAGTGAGAAGAAAGAATCACTGATCCAAGCACAGAGCAAAACCAACAGACAGCGTGCGTTTCTTCTTGTGATTTGTGTTGCAAGCAACACTCCAACCTTTCCATTAATCACTTCCACACACTCTTCTTTTCTTCTTCCTCACACCAACACACAACACAAGGTACTCTGCCATCACTTCTACTCAACTTTTTCTCTTCAAATTATTCATTTTTCTTCAATTAGTTTCCCTTTAACATCCCCATTGAAGCTGATCTTTCATCAGTTTTGAAACCAAAAAAAATGAGCTTGTGCAAGCAATAGGTAGTAACCACAACTAGTTAGTGGTTTTCACTGCTCTATTTCAGTGTTATCAACCAACCCATGTAGCAATTATCGCTCAAGTTTTCTTTTTTCTTTTACAAATGTTGCTACGTATCTATTTCAATGCTGGGTCCGTGATGGATCTGATGCGGTGAATTAATTACTCCCCCTCTTGTCGTTTTTCCCCTGTTTTTGATTCCCTATAGAGAGAAAAATTTTTGTTTTTGTTTAATTTATTTTTTTAAGAATTGTTTATTATATAATAATGCTGAATTGGTTTTGTAACTTCACTGCAGTAAATGCACGCCATCAAGTTTGACACGGTTTCTCCCTTTTTTGTTTTTGTAGGTTTGCATTTGCTTAACTGCAGCCAAATTCTGTTGATGACTTCATCCTATTAAATCTAATGATGCTGGAATAAATAACACTCTTTAGTTGGTTTTTGGGTTCTTTAACGATTTGGTTCTTAATTGAGTTGGATTGCGTCTTGCGATCTATGTAGCCGAGTTAGTTAGTGAAATAAGGTTTCTGGGTGAGTTCATATATTATCAAAGTATTAACATAATAAGTAAGTAAAATTTATTCATAGTTGAACTTATTTGTGCAACTGTGGTAATTGGTGAGACGTGAGAGAATGTCTAGGCCACTGCAAAGAGGTGTGTCTGGTGGGGGTAGGGTCTCTGACGGTGGCCATGATTTGTGGGACTCTCAATCTAAAGATAAAATAGAAAAGGAAGATTTGGATAAGAGGGGTTCTTCAGATCATAGTCCTTTTGCTTTAAGGTTTCCTTTGAGGATTCTTTTGGGGAATAATTCTGATTCCAAATATGGCAATGACATGGCTGATAATGGTTTTGCTTCTGATCCCTTCATTGTTGGCTCCCCACGAAGCCGGCTTAAGTTGATGTTGCTTTCTTTGAAGTTTAGTTTAGTGTTTATAGTTGTTCTTGCTCTTACTGGATCCTTTTGGTGGACTTTATCGATTTCATCCTCATCAAGAGGTCACATTTACCATGGTTATAGAAGGCTTCAAGAGAAGCTTGTGTCTGACCTTTTGGAAATCAGTGAGTTTTCTCGCGGTCCGTTGAGGTTGAAGGAAACAGAATTCTGTTCTCAGGAGTTTGAGAACTTTGTTCCTTGCTATAATGTTTCTGAGAATGTGGAATTAGGAGTTTCTGAAGGCAATGACATTGACCGGCAATGCAGCCGTGAGCTTAGGCAGAATTGTCTAGTGCTGCCACCAGTGAATTACAAAATTCCCCTTAGGTGGCCTACTGGAAAAGATGTTATCTGGGTTGCTAATGTGAAGATCACAGCACAGGAGGTTCTTTCTTCTGGAAGCTTGACAAAGAGGTAATTGGCATGTGAATGTTTCTCCTACTAGCTGTCATGGTTTCAGCTATTTTTGATTCCTAAAGTTTTCATTTGTAATTTTATTTACAGGATGATGATGCTGGATGAAGAACAGATTTCATTTCGTTCAGCTTCTCATATGTTTGATGGTATTGAAGACTACTCACATCAAATTGCTGAAATGATTGGACTTAGAAATGAATCTTACTTAATACAAGCTGGGGTAAATACATTTTACACTCTCTTGAAATGGGCACATCAAATGTTTGTTGCTTGATTTTCTTGATGCCCCTTATTCATTGCACTTATTTTGATACATGCGTATTGTCAATTTCAGCATACTTAATGCCATCTGTTTTACTATAAAGAAATTGGTATCTCGATTCTAGTACTAAAACTATATAAATTTAGTATCTTGATGAAATGATTAAATGAATATTCTAAAAAGCTATTCAATGTGGGTGTAAATTGGTAAACTTGTGTGTCTTAGCTGTTCTATCCTTGGAGGGACTTGTTCAGATTTCTTTTATGGATTATCATAGCATTGGATCTGAACTGAATTAAATAAAAGGCTGATTGTGATATTCATTGCTTGAAATCATTTTTAATTGAGAATGTTGGCATCCTACAATTTGCAGGTTCGAACTATACTAGACATAGGTTGTGGCTATGGTAGCTTTGGAGCACATCTCTTTGACAGTCAGCTTTTAACTATGTGCATTGCAAACTATGAGCCTTCTGGCAGTCAAGTTCAGCTCACTCTAGAGAGGGGTCTTCCTGCTATGATTGCTTCTTTCACTTCAAAACAGTTGCCATATCCATCTCTATCTTTTGATATGTTACATTGTGCAAGATGTGGCATTGATTGGGACCAGAAAGGTATTTTTCCACTTTCGATCTATGCTACTTTATGTTGGATCAACATGCATCTATCATATTCTGTACTTGTTCAACAAAACAATTTATTTTCTGGATTATTTAGATGATACATCGTGCATTATATGTCATTGGAGGACGAAGTTAGTTATATGCCATGGATGTACTTGTGGTACTTCAAGTTTACCACAGACTTTTCCTATTTTGATGAAAAAAAAGTTGAAATTTTTTTATGATTGTAACTATCCATTATTGAAGACACTTGAGCTTTGTGATCTGGCTAGGTCTGTTTTGTAAGTTTTCCAATTGAACTTGGACATGAGCACTCGTCTGTGACCAAGTAATAATAATGCCAGTTGACTGGCCCCTGTTTTGTTTCTGGCCTTTTCAACTAAGCAATAACTGTTTATGTATGGTTATAAACTTATATAGCAATGTAATCCTTCAATCTACTTTTATTCTGTTTAGTTACCCGCACCCCCTTTATGTTTGAACATCAAATCTGAATATTTTGATCTCATTTCAGTACCATAACTTTGACTTATGTAAAACTTCATTAACATTTTAGCACCTTGTGATTTATCAACATTCATGTTACATTTTATAGATGGCATTCTCTTGATTGAAGCTGATAGACTTCTAAAACCGGGTGGATACTTCGTCTGGACATCACCACTCACAAATGCTCGTAACAAAGAGAATCTGAAAAGGTGGAAGTTTATACAGGATTTTACATTAACTCTTTGTTGGGAACTGTTGTCACAGCAAGATGAAACTGTTGTATGGAAGAAAACTAGTAAAAAAAGTTGCTATGCTTCAAGGTAATGCTTCCATACATGTACTTGCGAAAAATTATCACACTTTTGTATGTCCTGAAAAACAGATTTCTAGTTAATAGATTCTATACCATCTATATACATTTTTTTAGCATTTTGAAATTAATGTGGCCTGATTCTTAGATGGACTATTTTTTACTACCAGAAAATCTCGTTCTGGCCCTTCTTTGTGTGGTAAAGGCATTGATGTGGAGACTCCATATTATCGAGAATTGCAAAACTGCATAGGAGGAATACAAAGCAGCCGTTGGGTTCCAATTGAAAAACGGGAGAGATGGCCTTCTCGGCCTAACTTGAACAAGAACGAGTTCGAAATCTATGGTAATTGTTATATTCTTTGACTCTGTATTATAGAGCTGTTTGTTTCATTTGATTGCATAGTAATTATTCTGTCATACTAAATCAAATCCGGAATTCATTTTCTTTACTTATTATGCCTATATTTTAAATGTATCAGGGTTGCTGTCTGATGAAGTTACCGAGGACTCAGACAGCTGGAAAACAGCAGTCCAGAATTATTGGTCTCTCCTGTCACCTTTAATATTTTCTGATCATCCAAAGAGGCCGGGTGATGAGGACCCTTCACCGCCTTACAACATGTTTAGAAATGTGCTAGACATGAATGCTCATCTTGGTGGCTTTAATTCTGCATTGCTGCAAGCTAGAAAGTCTGTGTGGGTGATGAATGTGGTCCCAATAAGTGGCCCCAACTATCTTCCCTTGATCCAGGACAGAGGGTTTGTTGGTGTTTTGCATGATTGGTATTTTACACTTCTTTCTCTTGTTCTTATTTAAAATGTCATGCTTGCTTCAATCAATTTGTTTTGCTTAGCCTAATATGGATTCTTAGTCACATGCTAATTTCTTTCTTTCTTCCATGCTTTTTAGTCTTGGTCCCTTCTAAATAATTAGAATTATTGGTTTTTCATTTTCTATTAAATCTGAGCATCGGTTTCTTAATCTAGCTCTAAAATATTTTAGTGGAGGTTTATACCCTGTTGTAACATTCACACTTTGTGAACACTCAATTATTTTGTGGTAGATATAAAAGATTCAGTCATCTGACAATTTTAAAAATATAAAGTTGTAAGATATTTATATACACTGGAGCATATACATGCTAAAATTTTAAGTCACAAATTATAGATTCCCTAGTGAACTCATTGACCATATGAAATGTTCTTATCATTTGCTCAAGAAAGAATCACTGTTTACTAAAGTTAACTACAAAATAAATACATGTTGATTTGCCATTTACTTTTCAATTACTTCTGATTAGTAAAATTTTGTGAAGAATAGTTAGTTGCTAGGTCCTACACTGATTACAGTTCCCTTAACAATTATAATTTTTGGTGGCTTTTAGGTGCGAGGCTTTTCCAACATACCCTAGAACCTATGACTTGGTGCATGCAGCAGGACTTCTATCCCTTGAAACTGAGCAGCACAGATGCAGCATGCTTGACCTGTTCATTGAAATTGACAGGATTCTTCGACCAGAGGTATGTGAGATTAGTACTGTTGAACCAAAACTACTAAAGTATTTGCTTATTAAACAGTGCATCAACATTTACATTTTATGCAGTTTGTTCGGATTGTGTATGAATTAGTTACTCTTCTATTGTATTCAGTTGCTGTGTGTGATCTGTATTCTCATTCTAGACTTTTTTTAGAACAAGTAAAAATCTCTCAAAATGTTGGTTCATGTGTGCAGGGTTGGGTTATAATTCGTGATACAGTTCCATTAATAGAATCAGCTAGAGCTCTAACTGCACAGCTGAAATGGGATGCAAGAGTGATAGAAATTGAAAGTGACAGTGACCAGAGACTCTTGATCTGCCAGAAACCTTTCTTTAAGAGACAAGCAAGCTAATTAGTTGAAATCCTGAAGAAATTAGACCATTATATATACATATATTCATTTCCATAATGTTCATTTATTACCATAAAGCTCCAACATACAAAGTGGGGGTTGAAAATTTTGGACATAAAAAGAAAACAACATATAGAGGAAACAGTGTATCCTTGTCAATACAATGATACCACCAAATCATCTATGTAGCCGTAAGGTGTACATAGAGACATGTAATTACCAAACAAGCCACAGAGCAGATGAGGAATTAGTATACTGATAGGTTTACTTTTCCATATGATGTCTCTGATTAGAGTTTACACAAACAATATTAAGATTGGGAACATGGTGATACAATAAGTTGTTGTAAAATGCTCAGTGGTTGATTCCCCCTTGTAGAATTATTTTTCTGCTATCATTTTTATAATGTGAAATGTAGTTTATAGTTTGTCAATGTTTATATTGTGCAATCAAAATCATATTGTTCATTAGTCCATTGAAGATTGTGACAAGACTTATGCTTGGATAGTCACTGGTAAACTGGAATAAGCATATTGGATGACTCACTTGCAAGATTTTAATGATAATAATTCAGATTCTTGAGATTTTCCAATGAAAATAACGATTGAGTCCACTTTTTCAGATAATGATTTTAATAATTCAAATCATAATATAAATATTATTAAATCAAATCATAAAATGAATATTAATTATTAGAATAAAATTATGAATATCGGATGACTCACTAGTCACTAGCCTATGTTCAAATTGCACTGTACACAAATCTCATTTGACTTGATGTGTACATAAGTTGATTCTTTTAATTGCTTGTTTGAAACTACTCAAAATTAAGAATTGTGGGACGAAAATCTTTTTAAAAGTAATCTAAAATTAACTACATGTGTTGAATTTAGCCAAGATAAATGAGAGTCCTTGAACAATTTTTTTCCATACTTTCTGAAGTAATATGACTTTTACATTTTTGTCCTAAACAAATGTTAGAATTGCATGGGAAGTATTATGTTATAAGCTATTATATTTATAATCGAAGTCTTTATTTGGTGTAATTTTGAACCACGCTATTGTAAAATAATTTCAAAACAAAATGGATATTGTGCTAAATGTGTAAAGAAAAGCACCAGAAGTAACCCGTAAGGAAATGTACGAATGTGTATATTAGTTTTATCACACACAAGAAACGAAAACCCACATTTTAAAATCTTTCAATGGATGCATCGGTGACAAGCCTTGTTAATATCATAAAAATATAGTATTTGACAATTCAATCAAAATTTTGTAAACTGCAATGACATGATAGAATAAGAGAAAATGTTATAGCAAGTTTTTTAAAGGTGAACCAAGCAAAACAT
Source organism: Hylodesmum podocarpum (assembly GCA_026586105.1). NCBI lineage: Eukaryota > Viridiplantae > Streptophyta > Magnoliopsida > Fabales > Fabaceae > Hylodesmum > Hylodesmum podocarpum. The sequence continues at coordinate 4,271,747 of JALJEV010000058.1, read as the reverse complement.
AATCTTATATAGTAAATTTATTAACTTCAATAGTAAAATCTTTAAAAAATAAACAAAATTTGATTTATGATCAGTTTAGATGGTGTGAAATCGTTTTATGTATTAGTACATAGTCTTTGAACACAAAATAATTCTTATCAATTTCGTTTTATTTTTCATTTTTATTTTTTGTACTATTTAAATTTTGCTTCTGTTGTAAATTTTAACTCAAAAAGAATCTATGTATTTTGTTATACTGAAATAAGTGCATCTTATTTGGTGTCATAGATTTTTCCTTAGAAACAATTCAGACATCTTATCCTTTTTAATAATGAAAAGGACTGCGGACCAGATATGATTACGAAATATGCTCTTATTTAACAGGAAAATGATATGACATAGCTTCTCTACCTACTGAATTCTACATTAAAACGATATTGATATCATTCATAAATCAGAAAATTTAATACTGTATATTAAATATATTCTTATTTCTTAATCTACAGAGGTAAAGACTTCAATGTAATAGAAAATTATAGAAATTAATTATTTTAATTTGTGCAATATATCACAACCGACCTTAGCTCAGTTGGTAGAGCGGAGGACTGTAGTTTGTTCAGTGATCCTTAGGTCGCTGGTTCGAATCCGGCAGGTCGGAATTTTTTAACAATCTTTATTGGATTTCTTTTACCTTCTTTTTTGTGAATAGCTACTTTTCTTTTAATTTTTTTATGCTGTTTAATAAGCTAATCACAGTCAATCCCTCTCTTAAAAGCTAAACAAATTATTTAAGAAAGGGTTTAAAATATTTTCATAAAATTTGTTCAATATGCTTTTAGATTCAATTTTTTTTATTGGTTTTAGTTTCTCTAAACATTTTACTTGTTATTGGTTTTAATCTTTACTATCGGCCGAGACAAAGGATTCAAAGTATGGAAAGAAAAAGATAATAAATAAAAGGTAAATGAGTCCCTTCCTTTTTGAGAGTTGAACATGATACATCATTTTTTCTTTTGTTTAATATATAACCTCCTTTGTCTTGTAGATTTTAGTTTGTGATGTTATTTTTTAAAATATCATAAATATCTTTTATACTATCACTCCTTGATAAATATAAGTATAGTGTTTTTCTTCTTATATTAAAATATATATTTTTCCTCCCTTATGAAATATAAATATACTATATTTTATTTTATATGTAATTTTTTTAACTAAAATTAATTTTATAATAAAATTGTGTTTTGACATTTTCCTATCATAGAATATTTAAATAATATATTTTATTATTTTTAAATATTGAAAAAACAATAGGATAATTTGAGAATAGTATTTTTAAAATTATATAATATTCAAACATCTCATGTCAGGATAACGTAATAAAAAGTATAATTTTTAAAATTGTCCTATTGTATATTTCAATATTTAAAATTATAAAATATAGTATTTAAATATCCTATGATAAAATAATGTAAAAAATATTTTAGTTAAAATGATTTTTTGTTAAAAAACCACTTTAATACCATGGAAAAAACATTTGTTCCACAAACAAAAATATAAAATTTTATGCATTTTTTAATGTATCACAATATCATTTTTAGTACATGATATTAATATATTTTAATTATATAATATAATTATATCATGTGTAATGCACGAAGTAAACTAAATTCTAATTATAAATAAATTAAAATGTAATAATATATTTTAAGGAGAACATTATAGTACTTATATTTATTTAGGGTAGTAGTTAATGAAATTTTTATAATTTTTTTTGTGACCAAATTTTAACAAAATTTATCAAAAGAGAATATATATATATATATATATATATATATATATATATATATATATATATATATATTATTGGAGTGTAATTTCCTTTTAAAAAAAGTAGACTTATTAATGAATTGGAAGAAAATTCTACACCCTTTAACGAAGGTTGTTGATTTTTGTGGTATTCTGACGTTGGCTACTTCATAGCATCTAAGCTGAACTCATAATGCCACCTTTAAATTGAACAGATGCCTCATTATTCAGATAATTTCAGGATGACAATTGATAGATTATATCAACCGGGCCGGCCAGTTATTCAATTTGCACAATAATGTTCATAGAATTTCTGAAACCCAGATGATCATATATCAAGTTCCATACACCAAAGTTGAGTACAACGAAGACCGCATTACATGAACACTATTTCATGAATCAAACATTCCAAAAGTTAAAATTGTAAGATGAAAATAAACAATGCCTTTCATAGTTTCATATCTAACACACACCCGCTTTGGGCTTGAAGCCATTACATAATTGAGGGTCTTGATTACTATATATGACCAACGTATTTAGATAATTTTATTTATATATATATATATATATATATATATATATATATATATATATATATATATATATATATATACAAACAAATCAAGAGACAGCAACACCTAGCACAGAGTTTCCTCTGTTACGAATGAATGGAACAAGGAAAAGAACCAAGTTCTCCATTGAGTTGTTCCTTTCACAGGTAATTCAATTTTACCTCCTTGTCCAGTTCATGCTCTTTTGGGACCCACTTGCACTTCTTCTATTCCCTCTGGAAACACTTGATCCTCCACGGCTAACTCTTCTTATTGATCTTCTGTCACAGCTGCGCGAGCTGTTCCCAAGTGAAGCTCTGGCAACACTTTCACCGAATATTTCGCGTGTTCTATGAGCCTTGAGGGGTTGCTTGTTCAGGTACACTAGTTTCGGAAGAAGACTATGAACTGCTTTGCTTATCTGGTCATCACTGATGTTGCTTTGAATCGGATTCCCGAGTAGGTTAAGGGCCTGAAGTGAGTTGTAGTTAGCCACTAGCTGGCCTAATGCTTTTGTTGTTGAGATCTTGTTGCAACTCAAGTCTAGAACTGTTAGCTTCAATAGCCTATGTAGCCCCTCAACATCACTTATCTTGTTCCCCACAAGAAATAGCTGTTTGATAAGTGTACAACTTGACAACCCTGACAAAATGACATAGTGAATGATTGGTTGCAATATAGTAAAGACTAAAATGAAGGTTAAACAAAATTGTGATATAAAACTCCTTTAGTGCATGTTTGGAATGCAGTTGGAAATGTTTTGTGCACATTCCAGTGCAAATACAACAGATGAAAGCAAAATGAACGCAGGAGGAAGGGTCCTGATCTGTTGGCAAACGAACTTTTGCTTCAAATGTACTTTTGTAACGGAAATCCAAACATAATCTCAACCATCAACATACATCAAAACTAACCTTGTCCGATTCTCGAGATGCGATTGTAACTAAGGTCAAGTACTCTCAACTTGGTCAATTCTCTGAGGCCCTCAATGGTGCTGATCTTGTTTCTTGACAAATTAAGTGTTTGAATTCCCTTTGGTAGAAATCCTGGCGAGATGTGAACTGCATATCAATAATGAAAAATTGAGTCAATAATACAGTTAGTGATTAATTGAGGTTGCATCAAGTTCCAAAGTTGTACCTATGAAATTGTTTGACAAGTTCACATTGCGGAGATTGGATAAGTGTGAAATAGAAGGGATGGCTTTGATACCAATACCAGATATGTGAGCAACAGTTGAAGCTGGATTTAGAGACTGTACTACACTAATGGCATGTAAAGACTCTTTTGAAAGATTGGCTTCTGGATAAGTCAGCTGAGATGAGGTTCTCATCATCAATCCACTGGCATCAGGAGAAGGTGGGAAAACAATGCTTCTGGAATTGTCATCATCAAAATCATCCTCAGGAAGTGGTTGCTGAATTTCAAGGCCTTTCACCCATGCATCCACTCTGGCAAAAGAGGATGATTCTGTTGAGAAAGCAATCCATTGGTCACTTTGAACCCTGCTTCCCCTTTGATTAACAGTATTTTTACCAGTGCTCTTTCTGTTAAAGGATTTCATAGCAATTGATTCAGAAGATTCCACAGGCCTCAATGCCTTGCCTTGTTTTGGTTCAAGGGTATCTGAATAGTATCCATTATTTAAAGCAGCACTGGCAGGAAGTGATGTTGATTTGCTAGAGTTAGTTCTATGTATATTCCTATGGCTCCACAATATCATTTTCCACCTCATTTTTTTACTTCTAAAAGGGAGTACCGGACTCGAAGAATACCTTTTCAACATCACTCTATCAGCACTGTAGTGACTAGTCACAGACCTGGGGCTTTCAGGATTAACCATTGCTGTTATTTCCTGAAATTTCTCCGAATACTGTGACTTTGAAAGAGGCAACTGATGAGTTATCTGCACAAACCCATTAAACTTTTCAAGGTTAGAGAAGTGTCTCTTGAACTTTGGAGAAGCCATGAAATCAGCCTTGCCCATCCCAGGGTCACTGACATGTCCGCTTTTGGATGTATCCACACTCTTCTGGCTGTATCTATCATTTTTGTCTTCCAATTCATTGTTGGCGTGGTTTTCATATAAAATGGGATACTCTATCTCTTTATCTGCTGTAACATAACGTTTGCTTGCAGCAGCATTATGATTTTGGAGATCAAAATTAGAGTGTTCCCTCTTGATCAACACTGAATCTTCATCCTCATCTTCCCCTTTATAAGTTTTCTGTGCTTCAGCCTCCACAGGACTCTCAAGACTCAAAGCCCTTGCATTGAACGCTGAATTTTTCTGGATGCTATTGGATACCGAGACATTATAAGTGGTTGGCTGAGATGATAATTTTGAAGATTGTAGTTTGGCAAGTAGTGTGTTAAAGTCCTCTTTTGAAGACCTTTCATTGCCCTGAAGAAACAAACAAGAGTGAAAGACAATTAAAGGTTAATCACAATTCACAATGTTCATAGGAACCATAAAAGACATTATAAAACAGACACACTACCTAATTGACTTTACCTTGTGTTTCTCCTTCCTCACAGGCAAAAGAGAGAAGCACTTAACAGCCATCCCAAAAGATGAAGCTTGTTCCAAATCCTTTCAATTCAACCTTCTTTGCCCCTTTTGAATTCTTTGCACTTTCTGAGCAATCCTAATATGTTTCATAGAACATAAATCCTACAATTTCTTTCTTTCACATTCAATTGCGTTGGAAACTAGAAGTACAACAATACAAACACACTAGTACGTCAAAAGCTATCACATTGAATCAAATGTTAGCCATAATCAATGGGAAGACGCAGAAAAAGAGATAAAATTTTCTCTGAACTAATCCAAAATCCAGAAACCAATCGACCAAAGTCTCTTTCGGTTTCTGAAGATATCTCTAGAGAGTTGGCCAGAGTTTATATGCTCCTCTTCAAAGCTCCATTAATATTTTCCTCTCCAAATAGACCTATACCCCAAGTTGAAGATCAATAATCAGCCAAGCAACTAAATGTACCAAACATTCATCTAGGAAAATTCAAAAATCAACACCCCCACAAAAAAAATTCCAAATTGAAATTACCAAAATCAAATCAGTTCATAAAATTTCTAAAACCCTCTTAGATATACACATCACTGGTGGTTCACACTTCGTAACAATAAGATAATTACTGGAAAAAAATAACATACACAACACTCTCTTGAGAAATGTACTAGGAACTCAATTCAATTAAATGGTGTTTAGAAACAAAATGACAAAATGAACAGAAAACATCAATGATTGTAACAACACTAGTCAAAAGAAAGACACACGCACACTAATGCTTCCTCGTGATCTGAAAGCAGACTCACGCAAATTGCGCCGAGAATTTCGAGCATTGATGCAGAAAAGAGGAGCGAACAATATAAAGCAAAATAAAAAAAAAAATAATCTTTGAGACAGTATCTGTACTCTGGAATCTTCAAAAGCTTCGGGATGCTAAATAGCTATAACGTGTGGTGGTGTAAGAAGTGTGTAAAATCGGGGAAGTTAAGGTCGTGTTGTAGTTGTGGTGTTCTTATTATGTGTTGACACGTGATGTCGTGAATGAGAGATGCAATGAAAGAAACGGAAAACACTAGAGAAACAGTAATTGTCAAGAGTTAAGAATGAGAATGAGAGAGAAAAAGAGAAGACATAACTACATAAGCCCCAACAACAACAACAACAACACGGTGTTTTTTCTATGTACCTGTGAAGTGTGTAAGTCCCGGAAGGACGTGTGTTGTTCCAATAATTTAACCAACCGTATGTATATTATATACATCCCACACATGTACGCCATGCACAACTCAGCATTTATATTCTCTAAAATTCTCTACTACCTTTTTCTTGTTTTGCTAAATAATACCAAATTTGGGTTCGCTACGGAAAGTATATAGTCAAATTTTGGTATTATAGAGCAAAACAAGAAAAAGGTTGTAGAGAATTTTAGAGAATATAAATGCTGAGTTGTGCATGGCGTATATGTGTGCTATATATATATATATATTAATTAGTAAATTTTAAAGTTCAATCAAGTTTATAATCAACTTTTTGAATGTGTTGAAAGTTACGATCTCATTCCCACCTAATTCACATAAATATTTTACACTTTTTTTTCGGTTATTAATAAATATTACTATTAATAGAGCATATTTTATATTTGCATATCATATATAATTAAATCGATAATAAGAGTGAGTTATCATTTACACTTTAATCAAAATATGAGAATATTGTGAAAAATAATATCTAAAAAATATTTATTATTATTTTAATTTTAAATTTAGTTATTTATTATTGCTTAAACTTTTTAAATTTTATTTTATTTTTAATTTCTAATTTATAGACTAAAATAATAAAAATGATTAAACTTAAATTCCAAAATATCACAAATATTTCCTGAAAAATAAAGTTACGGACATGTTATAGAAATTGTTCTACTATTTTACCGACATTATTCAATCTTATAAAAAATAATAAAGGAGAATTTTTACTTGATTTTTCCGTATCCAATAATCATATGAGCAGCATCATTAACAATATTTTCATTAACCAAGTGAAAGTAATGCAAATATTTTTGGTATTCTTATTTTTTTCTATTAAAAGTAGTTTATATTTTAGTTAAAAATAAACTATCTTACTAAATTAAAGTTGAGATTCATGTTGGGCATAGGTTTAAAAGTAAAATTTTTACTAAAAATATTTGTTACATAAAAATATTCAAATTATTTAATAGTTTCGTTAATTTAAAATATCAGATGAGTTATACTTAATATTTCTAAATTAATAATTAACCAAATCTATCGCAAAATTATATTAAAATAATCTTCAAGAACAGAATTTTGACCTTAACAAAACAAGGTAGATTCAAAACGATGTTCAAGGGAGTGGCTTCCGAACACCTTATTGGAAACGGAAAGCTAATAACTGAGCCGAAGCTTCAAATTCGGACAGAGAGATCAGACAGAAACTATAAATTTTATAATTAATACAATAATAATAATAAAAAATCTTAAAATCTGGTTTTAATTTCTCTATTATTTTTATCGTGTTTTGACCTCTTTACTTTAAAAAAGTATTATTTTTAGTTTTTAAGTAGTTTAATTAGATAATGTTTATTAGTCTATGACATAATTTAAACAGTATCTCCGTCACAGTTCACACTGGGGGATTTTTTCCTCCCTTCCAATTTTTCACATGGTCACTCTTTTATATTAAAATTGAACATTTATATATTACTAAGAGTATATTCTAGTGACAAATATTCATTTTCCATAATTATTCAAATATTTATTAACTTATGACCAATAACAACAATAATAAAGTTTTTATTTATATGTTAAATTTTGAAACAGGAATTTTGATCTAAGAACAAGAGATCGAAATATATTTTTGTTAAGCATTAAACTCAAAACTATCGATTTTGTTTTCGGCGGAAATTTGAATGATTAAGAATTACTATTTTTAATTTTGGTTTTGAATGTTATTTATAGCATAGTTGTTGTAAAAAAGACAAATAAATTTGAGAAGTCTATTGTGAGACTATATAGTGATATTGTACTCTCAATTTAAAATAAAAATAAACATATTCTTATTATCAAATTGATATTAAAATTATGTTAAGGGTAACTAATAATTTGCCATCGCCTTGATTAACAAAAACAATAAATTATGTCAAAATTATCACATATCACTTGTTATGTCTCCTTAACGGGTGAGGTTATGTTAATAAATTTGCTTCTTGGATATTTAGAAAGCATTTTTTTAACAACTGTTGTGGTAGGAAATCACAATACTTTTCTCCTTTTTATAATTAAGCTTCTCTAACATCTTTCTCACCCAAAACAAGTTTTCTTCTACCATGGCAAATAGGAATTTTAAAAAGCTTTTTTTTAACAACTGTTGTCACCATAAATCACACTACTTTCTCCTTTTTATAATCAAGCTTATTTAGCATCTTTCTCACCCGAACACACTGACCAGCAATATACTACGTATATGGTCTCGGTGGTAGACAAGGGCGGAGGGCACGTTGCTAATTAGGGGCTGTTGTCCCCCTCCATTTTTGTCTTTTTATACATATATAACAATAATAACAATAAATTTTAATTTCTTTTAATTTTTTTTTTAATCCTCAAATAAAAAAAATTATCATGTAACCAATGTGTTTGTCTCAATAAAAAAATACTTATTGTTATCTTTTAATAAAAAAATACTTATTGTTATCTTTTAATATAAAAATATTTATTGTTATTTTTATCTCATTTCTATTTTTCAAGTTTGTAATTTGTCCGGCATGATATTATATTTAATGTGAAAGTATTTTTTATTATATATATATATATATATATATATATAATTTTTTATTATAGTTTCATGTTTCAAAAAATGTCCATATAATCTCATGTATGCAACATAATATTATTTATTTAGAACTCATAATCTGATATTATTTTATAGTTTTGCTGAAAAATCATTGATTATATATAAACTTGAATGGTGAATAACTTGTGTTCTTCCTCATTTTATCTTAGTCGAGATCTTCGATCCTCACTAGCAATCAAGCCATTCGGTTCATCTTCATCAGGACCATAGATCGAGCAATAGGGGAGGAGGTACCTGCAAAAGGCACTCCAATGCTTAAGTCAGATTTTGATCATATGCATAATCGGTGGAGAGAGAATTAAGGAGAAAGAGAGAAGGAAAGTTGCTACTTATTACTTAAGAGGCCGAGCTTTAGGCTTTTATATCTAACCTTTGGTGACTTGGTAGGTGAGGGAAGGTTCCATTAGTTGACTTCCCTTATGCCGAGGTGCACGTGTTGCTTGAGGGGCGACTTTGTGAGTTCCTAGGACTATGATTGCCTTTTAGGGAAAATGTCATGTCACTTTGTCAAATCACTTAAATGGTCGTATATCCCACTTTTTGGGCACGAGTATCTTTGCTCAGGGAAGTGTCGATCTTGTAGGCAAGCTCCGCCGAGCTGAGTTTAGCTCGGCACAGTACATAAGACCCCAAAACTCGAGGACGAGGTGATGTCGCTGTACTCGAGCAAGAGTTTTCCTAATGTAACTTCCATGATACGTTTCTTAATCTCAATCTCTCTCTCTTCCTATTGGCTTGGTGTCGTTTCGTATGACGTTACATGCTGGCACGCCATTTTGAAATTACCTCTTTTAAAGGTGGGAACGGTTACTTTTGACGGTTTCTCTTCTCAACTATTCATTTTCCCATCTTTTTTGTCTTTGAGCCACTTTTCTTCTTTCCTTTTGCTCTCATTTCTTTCTTTTTCTGAGGTTCGTGGTTTTCTCGCGTTTCGCCTCTCTCGCTTTCGTTGTCTCATGTTCTTGGAGTTGTCTTCCCTTTTTGATTTTCTTCGTTATCCAGTCCTCGTTCAATCTTCTAGGTACGTTCCCATGTCTCTTCCTTCTTCTTCTGATTCCTCCAAGGTGAGGTTGTTAGTTTCTAGGGAGATTTCTCCAATAGGTGGGTCGATCTATTCTGAGAAGACCCTTAGTCCTCCTATCCCTGCGGCCCATGCGCGGAGGTTCGGTGAAGGGCCTTCGCATGCGGTCGCCGGAATCGCCGCGGTGCCTACCGCTGTGGCTGTTCCTCCCAAGAAGGGGAAAGCCCCTCGAAAGAAAAAGGTTTTTCCCCTGCCCCTGCCGAGTATGCTTGGGTTCTGGATGAAGCCAACTCGTATGCAACCAACCTATCCCTTGACTTTGTAGCTGATTTAGTGAGAATCGTCCCTCCGGTTAGATCCGACCTCGATAGATTTGTCGAGGTCGAAGTGTGTTCTCCATTAGAGCGAATATTCATGACACCCCATGTGGACGGGGACGACTTCTTGTATGTTTATGATTATATGTTTAGTGAGTTCGGCGTCACTTTCCCTTTGAGTGACTTCGAATGTGAGGTGTTGAGAGCTTTGAATTTTGCCCCTTCCCAACTTCATCCTAACAGTTGGGCCTTCATGAGAGCCTTCGAGATTCTGAGCATGTTTATGGACATTACATGCTCGACAAAGGTTTTCTTATACTTTCATCAGCTCAAGCACGAGCTGAAGATTGGTTGGTGCTCCTGAATGGAGCCCAATATGGTTCTATATTTACCCCATACCATCAGTCCTTCAAGAGGTTTAAGGACAAGTTTTTCAAGTTGGAACAAATCCCAGGCTCTGAGGGTAGGCGGATGTTATTTAATAACAAAGGAATTCCCTTGTTTTCTTTGTATTGGAGTGACCGTCCTATTAAATTCAAGTCGTGGAAAGATGATGACCTCAAGTCCGAGGAGAAAGAGAGTGTTGAGAAGCTGATGGCTCTAGATCGCCCTCTCGACATCCGACGTGTTTTAAGGTTGTTGGATGTTGAGGATCCTCAAACAGAATTCCTAGGTATTTTTATTCCAAGAACACCTCGCCTTGTAATCTTGTAATGTTTCTAATTATTTTTTCATGCTGCAGATCTGATGGCTGATCAGGGTAGGTCTGCTAGGGGAAAACTACACCAACCCCCTACTACTCAAAACAAACCTGTTCCTAAGAGGCTGAAGAAAGCCTCTAAGCCAAGCACCATCGTCCTAAGTGATTTCATCACTTTGGGCGAGGTGAATAGGGGGGGTCATAGTTCCTACACCAGTGGTTGTTCTTGAGCCTCTGGCAGACACTACTCAGGCTGCTGCCATGGAGGTTGTGGCAGTCCAAGCCCCGCAAATTAAGCTGAACCAACCACAGCCAACCTTTACTTCCACTGCTGGCGAGTCAACTCCGATGGATGTTACGCCAGCCCCCGAGGCCTCTACAAGCGTCATTCCTTCAATCCCCCTAGGGTAATCTTTCATGGATGCTCGGCCAAAGCTCCGCAGCTAGAGCACATCTCAAGTCGCTAACCCGAACCCCCTTCCGTCTGGGGTACGGAAGTTAGGCACCGCGATTTGGATTTCGAGGGCGGCGATTTCCCGACCTCGTATGATATAGGAACATCTAGCCTAAGAAGATTTACTAGAAGCATGCAAAGGAGGCTTGAAGAGGAAGTGGATAAACTCCAAGACCCTGAAACTAGTATATGACTTATCACTTGTAACCTACTTGTAAATTCCTTTGAACATGATTAAGTCCTATGTTGTAATAGCTCTAGGGTATGACTTGGGCTAAGCCCATGGGTTCTTAGGGCCAATCCCACAGTTTCCATAAACACCTACACATGCCATGCTTTCCTAGTCAAGGCCACACATCAAAAACTTGTGTGAAGCCTTGAGACACTTGCTAATTAGGAAGGAGTTCCTTGATTAAGCATTGGATCCATGCCAACACTTAATCAAGGATCTCCACCCTTTATTAGGAAGTGATTAGGATTGATGACATGGCTAATCACATGGGCTACAAGGGGAGACAAACCCATGTGCACCCATGTGAAGGCCATGTGAAGCCATGTGCTTCCTTAACTACCAAGTAACCCACATGGTTACTTGGCTTGCAAGGAAGCCCACGGATTGGTGCAGCCCTAACCTTGGTTAGTGGCTCCTAAACCATGGTTAGGCTTACTTGGAGGCCAAGCTTGGTTCCCTATAAATGTCATGGCCGAACCCAATGTATGGGTCTTTTGATGATTTGTTGAATGAATTGCTTAGTGCATTCTTGAGAGCTTAGTTCTCTTGTTCCCTTAGGGAATTCTCTTTGAATCTTATCAATGGTTCTCTACACCCATTGTGGCGGTTCCTCCTAGGATTATAGGTTACCAACCTTGGCGCCACCACCATCTCTTCTTCCTCCACTTTTTCCGTTCAATTCTTAACTCCTAAACACCGTAAACATTCCTTAGCCGAGAGCTTCTTCTTGGTTTCTACCGTGGGCTTTGTTGAAGACTAGATCGGGGCAATCCTTGTATGTTGGTCCCTATATGAATCTAGAGGGGGGGTGAATAGATTCAAGTTCCCTTGACAACTTAACTTTTTCTCACTTTTTCCCGATTCAATTTTATCTTGAATTACAAAATGTATCAGAGATATAAACAGCGGAAAACAAGGGAAAATTGTAAAGTAAGAAAACAAAGAATTAAAAGAGATAAGATAGAGAAGAGAGTTTAGACAGAGATTTATACTGGTTCGGCTTTCGGCCTACATCCAGTCCCAACCCAACAATCTGTTGCGATCGGGTTTCCACTATAATGATTCTGTGTTCAATACAATCACACTGCACAAACACAAAAACGAATCAAATACTCAAAACTATATGTTCTTCACCTAAGAACATATATTGATCTTTGATCCCTTCAAGAATTAACCTTTGAGAGTACCTCTCTCAAAAACTCATCAACTCTTCCAAGAGAATACCTTTCTCTTTAGAGTTAAAACCAAAAGATTACAAAAGATAAAGATCAGATAGAATTACACCTGGTGTGTAAGCACTGATCAACAATATCATCCAAACAATTCAATCTTTTCACACAGCTTTCATCTCAAGAGAAATCTTTGAAACTTTGAAGAGATTTCTTGTAGAAACTAGTGTTTTTCTCTTCCTTTCTTTCTTTGAAAACTCAAAAAGATCTCTCTCTTCGAAATAATTCAAAGAGGTTTCAATTTAAAGCAGTTTCAAAATCATTTGAGATGAATTCAGGTGTGGTAATCGATTACTGGATAGTGGTAATCGATTACTCCAGAGAAATTTGTCTTCCTTGTTCCTTCAAGCACGAAGTAATCGATTACTTTGGAGTGGTAATCGATTACTCCAGAGCAATTTGGATTCCCCTGTTTTCTGAAACTGTTGGTAATCGATTACTTCAGCTTAAAACCTTTTAAAACTAAAGTTTTTGATTCCTTTCAAACAAAATGGGGTTCCAAAGCTTCTCTAGCTCAAATCACAAGTGGAAAAACAAATTTTCTATGGAACGATTGAATAAAAACCACATTCAAAGCCTAAACTGAAACAATCAATACATTTTAAACTCCTATATACAATCTATCATAAAGATCAAAAGTACAAGTATATCAAAACTAAAACTAGGGATGGCTTCTTCAGCTTCAAGTCCAACAATCTCCCCCTTTTCGGTTTTGATGTACCAAATGTTGTGTAGTTGATCTTCAATGTAGATGCTGGCTTTGATGTGTCCTGCAATGTTAGTGTGTTTCTTTTTCTATTCTTTCAATTTTCATCAATTTCATACAACATTTTACATACAGCTTTATGAATCATCCAAAACATATCACTATATCAAATCTCAGACATATAAAGACAATTATTTGTAAAGCAAATTAAATCTAACTATTACAGTCATCCAATAAAATGTTCAATTGTTTTAATCTGCTCCCCCTAAGTAGAATACTTAAGTAAAAATAGATTCAAAAACCAAAAAAAATCAAAGCAATAACGCAATCCAAATATTAAGACTAAAGACAATTAAAGACAATTAATAACTACTACTACTACTCCCCCTATTTGGTATATCAAATCAGAAGGTGAGAGGTAGAGATGGAGTTACTAATCTGAGTCGTCATCCTGGTTGAGTCTTTCCATGATCGTCTCCATCAAGTCCTTCATTTCCAGGAAATGCAGATCTTGTCTCTTTCCCAGATCATCAAATCTCTTGTTGACGGTTGCTTCTAGTTCATCCATTCTATCAATCATAATGGATTTGAAGCGCGATTGTGGAATGTACTCTCCAGAGTTGTCTTCGTCCTCATCTTCATGCTCAGATTGTGCTTCCTCTTGCTCAGGTTGTGGAATGGCCTGTTGTTCCTCTCTTGTGATCCATCCCGCATCGGTCTTGATGAGTCTCATCATCTTCAATGCTCTATCTCTGATGACATGGACATTCTTAACTAGTTCTCTAGCTTCTTCAGTGGTGTTAATCTGAAAAATTTCAATTAGTCTAGAGATAAAAAGAGAGTAAGGACACTTATTGTCTAGAAATCTGATGGAGGACCATCTCCAAAAGCCCAACCAAACTCTCTAACCTTACTTTTCAATTTTGGGCTTCTAATAAAATTCGCTGCTGATTTTTACTGTCTAACCTATTTCAGTATTTCGATCATAACTAGAGCTACACAAATCCAATTGAGGTGATCTTGGTGCCAAATTAAAGCAGACTTCAAGGGCTACAAAAGCTATGAAGACAGCAAAACCCAGTTCGAACTGCAACTAGTTGGAAAATGAGCTTGAAGTTAGCGTTGGAATGCTTCCAGGAATTTTCAGCGAAATGTTTTAATGTTTAGGCTTATTAGTAGTTTTCTTTCAATTATGTAATTGTTTTAAGGATTTAATTTGGGCATAAACTTGTAATAAAAAAATAATTAGTGACCCTTAGATAAGATTCTAATCTAAGGGTTAAGCTTAGAAGCTTGGAGTGCAAGCTTGGCACCATGACCATTAGATGAGGATACTAATCCAAGGGCTAAGCTTAGAAGCTTGGAGTGCAAGCTTGACGCCGTGACCATTGGATGAGGATCTACATCCAAGGGTGGAGGATTGATCCTTGTTCTCCAAGTTAATCAAACTTGCACCACAAGCTTCCTTCCGTGGCCATTAGATTAGAATTTAATCTAATGATGGACATTAGTTCCTTGCATAGCAAGCTAGCTCCACATCTTAGTAGTATAAATAGGATTTCCTTTGTAATTCAAACACTTTTGGATTAATTGAGTTGAATTCAGAAAATTGAGAGTGTTTTCTCTCTTGTGTTCTTGTGAAGAACCTTGAATCTCATCAATGGCTTCCTTGCTCCATTGTGGCGGTTCCACCTCAAGCTTATTGGCACTTGCCATGGCGCTTCCATTCCTCTTCTAATCCGTTTTCTCCATTTCTTTTCTCCTTGAGGCGTAAGCTTCTTCTTCCTAAACACCTAAGTCTCCATTGAAGCATGAAGATCCGTGAATTCTATGTTATTCTCCTTGAGGATTGCATCAAATTTGGTATCTAGAGCTTGTTCTACTTCAATTGGAGCATCCTATCCGGTTTGATTTTTCTTACTTTGAATTTTCGTTTTCTCTTCAATTTCTTGTGTAGATCCATGTTGTATGAACTTTCTTGAGTTCTTCACATGTTCATTGAGTTGTCTTCATTTTGAATTTGAGTTTTCATGCTAAAAAATTCCTAGATCTAAAATTCCTAGCAAAATTCTTGTTAATTCACTGTTTAAATTTCTTCCTAAGCTTGTTCTAGTAATTTTTCACATGTCTTCTTACTTTTGCTTCATATGTACCGTGCCAAATCCATGTTAATCCATGAATTACTGGTTTGAATGTGTTTGAGGTGCTGTTCACATGATTTAAGTGCTAAGAATTGTGCATTACAAGTTCAGGTAGCTTTCACCATGCTTAATCTAGCTTACTAGAAATTTTAGACTTAATTTTGCTTTAGTCTTAGGTTTTTCTCAATTCGGTCCAGCAAAAGAAAGTCAAGAAAAAAAGTATAAAAATTCAAGGAAAAATAAAATCAAAAGAAAGATTACAAGAAAAAGAATCACAAGAAAAATCAAAGAGAAGAGAAAACAAGAAAAGTGAAATTCTAGTGAAAATTCAAGTGACTAGAAAAAGAACAACTGAAAAGTGAATTTAGTGAAATTTCAAGCCTAAAGTGCAGTGCAGTAACTTGACTAATTGAGCCTCGAAACATTCTCAAAATTAGTGGTTCAAAGGACTTAGAACACTAGAGACACTTAGGACTAAGCATTATCACCAAAACTTGAGTTTAGCTTGCTAGTAGCCTAGATTCTTGAACTTGTGGTGTATGATGTGCTTGGTAACTTGAAACTTTGTTTTTACCCTGTATTTTGAACATTATTATTGACTGTACAGTGGTGAGAAACTGCACCTAATTGCCTAAAATCATTTCACAAAAACACTTGGAATTTACCCCAAAAATCGGTCTCTATTTCGGCTTCAAATTACTTCTAATTTGGCTTGAATTGTGTACTTGAGTTGCTGTCCAAATTTTCCAGATTTGTGCCTTAGATTGAAAGCATATTTTGTGCAGTAGTTTAGTTGTCATTGTCTCATACTAAACTCTTCATTTGAGTAGCCTAATTTTCCTTTCATTGAGTACCTTTTATTGCTTGTCTCTATTGGATTCCTAAGGTTTTGTCTTGAGTTTATATTTCTTGGAATTCCTAAGCTTGACTCTAAAACCGTTCCTCTTTCACTTTGGATACTTGAACCTTGAATGATTGATTAGAGGTTTGAACAAGAGTATAAAGAGAGGTTGAGTGGAAAAAGACAAGAGTGAACATTTGAGAAAGAGTCTTGAAAGTGTGATACACGAGTGCTACTAGAGTGAAACACTTAGAGAGTGGCAAGGATCTTTTATATGCTTGTACTTGTTATCTAACCTTTCTTTGTGCAGCCATGGAAAGTTCTCCTAGTGTATGGAATGATCTCTCACCTAAAGAAAAGAAGATGGTGGGATTGATGAGTACCATGATTCACACAACTTTGGAAGAGAGATTCGAACAAAGAAGGAGAGAAAAGGAGGAAAGGAGGTTGAGAAAGGAGCATGATAAGAGGATCCTTGAGAAGGCTAGTAGAAATCGTGAACATCATGGGAGGAAGGAGAAAACCTTGAGAGAAAAGCATGAGAGAAGGGAAAGAAAAGAAAGAAAGTTGATAGAACAAAATGAAAGGATTTATACCGAGCTTGTGAGAAAGAAAAATGAGTTGAGAGAAAAAGAATTAAGAGAAAAAGAAGCTAAGGAAATAGAGTTGATGGAAAAACAAATGAAGGAGAAAAATGATTTTCTACTTGTTAATACTAACCCTTCATTTGACATTTTTGATTCTTACCTTGAGGAAGTTGTAGGTGTTGTTCCAAAGGAGGATTCCAAAGAGCAAATTGATCACCTCTTGTGTGAAGATGTTGAAAGGAATGTACTTAATGCTTTAATCAAAGATTCTTGTGATCATCTTTACAAACTTCCTTTTGATGTTATTCCAAATGAAGTGTTGTGTGTGGAGGAACCTGGGAACAACATGGATAGAGGAGGAGAAGTACAAGGGAATTGTGTATTATCAAAAAGGGAAACTTCTTTAACTCTTACTCCTTTTGCTATTCCTACTATGCATAAAAATAATTGTGACACAATAGGTTCTCAAGACCTTAGGTCTTGGAAAGTATGGGAAAATACTAAGTTAGGTACCTTGTTTGATTATTCTCATGGGTATTTTTTTAGGTGGAAGGAGGAGTCTAAGAAGGAGGGACCATCACAAAGTCCTACACCTAAAGGAAGCTTCCTAATATCACCACACCTTAATGAGAAATTAGGAATCATTTGGAATTTCTATCATACCGAGAAACAACATTTATATGCTATCCTTTATTCTCATGATTGTGTTAATAAAATGAGTTGGAAATACACTTTGATATTAAATATAAAACTTGACAAAGTGTGTTTAATCTTTGATCCGGGTGGAATTTTTTTTTGTAGGTGAGAACCTAAGTCAACTTGGGGACAAGTTGACCATAAGAAGGAGGGTTTGATGGAGGACCATCTCCAAAAGCCCAACCAAACTCTCTAACCTTACTTTTCAATTTTGGGCTTCTAATAAAATTCGCTGCTGATTTTTACTGTCTAACCTGTTTCAGTATTTCGATCATAACTCGAGCTACACAAATCCAATTGAGGTGATCTTGGTGCCAAATTAAAGAAGACTTCAAGGGATACAAAAGCTATGAAGACAGCAAAACCCAGTTCGAACTGCAACTAGTTGGAAAATGAGCTTGAAGTTAGCGTTGGAATGCTTCCAGGAATTTTCAGCGAAATGTTTTAATGTTTAGGCTTATTAGTAGTTTTCTTTCAATTATGTAATTGTTTTAAGGATTTAATTTGGGCCTAAACTTGTAATAAAAAAATAATTAGTGACCCTTAGATAAGATTCTAATCTAAGGGTTAAGCTTAGAAGCTTGGAGTGCAAGCTTGGCACCATGACCATTAGATGAGGATACTAATCCAAGGGCTAAGCTTAGAAGCTTGGAGTGCAAGCTTGACGCCGTGACCATTGGATGAGGATCTACATCCAAGGGTGGAGGATTGATCCTTGTTCTCCAAGTTAATCAAACTTGCACCACAAGCTTCCTTCCGTGGCCATTAGATTAGAATTTAATCTAATGATGGACATTAGTTCCTTGCATAGCAAGCTAGCTCCACATCTTAGTAGTATAAATAGGATTTCCTTTGTAATTCAAACACTTTTGGATTAATTGAGAATTGAATTCAGAAAATTGAGAGTGTTTTCTCTCTTGTGTTCTTGTGAAGAACCTTGAATCTCATCAATGGCTTCCTTGCTCCATTGTGGCGGTTCCACCTCAAGCTTATTGGCACTTGCCATGGCACTTCCATTCCTCTTCTAATCCGTTTTCTCCATTTCTTTTCTCCTTGAGGTGTAAGCTTCTTCTTCCTAAACACCTAAGTCTCCATTGAAGCATGAAGATCCGTGAATTCTATGTTATTCTCCTTGAGGATTGCATCAAAGTCTTCTAGTTTTCAGCATGTTGTCCATTATGATGTGCGTCCAGTCCACTTGAATCCCATTCTTCAGAGCAGCAATGAGAATCATGTCATCCTCACTCAGTTGGGCATGGTTTGCTCCTCTTGCGGCCAAGATCCACCATACAGTATAGTGTAGTAGCCTATCATCCGCTGTCAGGCCACCAATGTTGTAGGTAACTTTCTTGCCCTATGCTCTTCTGGAATTCCTTTCCTCTTCCCACTGTTGGGGGTTCCTTAGAAGGCTCATGTAAAAAGAGTCCTTTTGTAAATCAAACCCTTTTTCTCTGAGTTTGTCTACATGTCCGATAATCCCTTCCTTCCTTATGCCAGCGATTTGCAAAAAGTGAGCAGGGGTTAGAGTTATTTTGATAACTTTTATCTCTGAACTCACTGTCATCCTCTCCATATTTGGTTTGACGTTTGAGTAGAACACCCGAACCAAGTCTGGATAGATGAACCCTTTCATCCCTACGAACCTCTCCAGGTGTTGTTGTCTCAGGAAGGTCTGGAACGTGAAACTCTGATTATCCAGCCATTGTAGGTCAAGAATCTTGGGTGGAACAAGACCCTTGTTAGCGAAGTCGAGGTTGAACCTAGTCTCTTGTCCTTTGGAGGTGAACCACTAGTTGACCCCTGATTCTTGTGGTTGAGGAGGAGGAGGAATTTCTGGTTGCTCTGAGGATGTTGGTTTCTTCCTCTTGGAAGATTCTCCCACATTTTTCTTTCCCTTAACCTCTTCTTGGTTGTATCGGTTTGCCCTCATCTTGATTCTTTTGCCTTTACCTTGTTCTTCCATTGTTGAGAGTAATTGAAATTCTAGGGTTTGGAGGAAGAAGGTGAAGGGTTTTTCTGAGTAAGAAGGTGAATGGTGAGTTGAAGAGTTGCACCTGCACTTCTTATAAGAGAGAACAAAGCCCAAAAGATTAGCCAAAGAACGAGGTAATTGATTACTAGCAGTTGGCAATCAATTATCTTAGTTTCTTATATAGGGGGAAGAAGAAAAACAGGGAAAACAGTCGTCGTAATTGATTACAGTAAACTGGTAATCGATTACTCCAGAGGATTTTTCCAAAAATTTTGAAAACTTGTTCTGTGGTAATCGATTACAGCTCGTGGTAATCGATTACTCCAGTACAAAAATCCTTCCCAAAGTGAATTTCACTCGAAGTAATCGATTATCCTCCCTTGGTAATCGATTATTTCTATCAGAAGAAGGTTTTTCTTGAAAAATTTTCACAAAAACAGAGTTATGGATAAGTGTAATCAAGTAAAAGGTTTAGTTCAGATGTTCCTCACTCAAAATCCCGAGGTTTGATCTAAGTTTGTAAAACCTTTCTTTTGGTAATGCCTTTGTAAATATATCCGCCAATTGATTTTCCGTGTCTATGAATTCGATGTCACAGTCTCCTTTTTCAATGTGATCTCTAATAAAGTGGTGTCTGACTTCGATGTGTTTTGTTCTGGAGTGCAATACAGGGTTTCTTATGATACTTATAGCGCTTGTGTTGTCGCATTTCAAGGGAATGTGATCTATCTTTAGCCCAAAGTCTTCAAGTTGGTGTTTTAACCAAATTGCTTGAGCACAACAACTTCCCGCAGCTACATATTCAGCTTCTGCAGTTGATAGTGCTACGCAAGCTTGCTTTTTGCTATTCCACGATATCAAACATTCTCCAAAGATGTGACATGTTCCACTAGTACTTTTCCTATCCGTTTTGCTACCTGCAAAATCAGAGTCACTGAAACCAACAAGTAATGGTGAGGTTCCTTTTGGATACCATAGTCCACAACTTATTGTTCCTTTTAGGTATTTAAGAAATTTCTTCATTGTTAGCCAATGAGATTGCTTAGGTGCAGATTGAAATCTAGCACATAAACATACAGAAAACATGATATCAGGTCTACTGGCTGTAAGATAAAGTAAAGATCCTATAACACCTCTGTATAAGGTAGTATCAACTTCATCACCTACTTCATCAATCTCAAGATAAGTGTTAGTAGAAATAGGTGTATTTGACACTTTGCAATTAGTCATTTCATATTTCTTAAGTAGTTCTTTAGTATACTTAGCCTGATGTATGAATGTGCCACCTTCCATTTGTTTGATTTGGAGTCCTAAAAAGAAACTCAGTTCTCCAATCATGGACATGTCAAATTCTTCCTGCATATCTTTCAAAAACTCTTCACAAAGTTGTTGGTTAGATGATCCAAAGATAATGTCATCAACATAAATTTGAACCAATAAAATGTAGTCAGATTTGTTCTTAATAAACAAAGTCTTATCTACTTTACCTCTGTGGAATCCTTTTGATATGAGAAACTTACTCAGTCTATCATACCATTGCCTAAGGGATTGCTTCAGCCCATACAAGGCTTTATGAAGTTTGTAGACATGTGTAGGCCAAGTAGTATCTGTGAAACCGGGTGGTTGCTCTACATAGACTTCTTCATTGATATAACCATTCAAGAATGTACTCTTTACATCCATTTGGTATAATTTGAAATTGTTGATGCAAGCATAAGCCAGGAGTAGTCTAACAGCTTCAAGTCTTGCAACAGGGGCAAAGGTTTCTTCAAAGTCAATCCCTTCTTGTTGATTGTAGCCTTTTGCCACAAGTCTTGCTTTGTTTCTGACCACAACTCCTTCTTCACTCAGTTTGTTCTTGAATACCCACTTTGTACCAATAATGTTCATGTTGCCTTTGTTTGGAACAAGTTCCCAAACTCCATTCCTTTTGAACTGGTTGAGTTCTTCTTGCATAGCCATGATCCAAAATTCATTGTTCAAGGCTTCTTCTATGCTGGATGGTTCTACCTGTGATACAAAAGCAGTATTATAGCAAGTGATAGGTTCCTAGGTGTCCTCCACTCTTTTGCTTGTTCTGGTACTGGGTTTGGTTGAGTTTGCTGATGCTCGTGATCAATGTCTATGTTTCCTTCACCTGTTTCATCATCATTACACAACAATCTTTCCTTTTGGAAAGTGTTAGTTTCATCAAATCTAATATGGACAGATACTTCAATGCACATTGTTCTTTTATTAAAGATCCTATATGCTTTACTGGTATTTGAATAACCAAGGAAAATGGCTTCATCAGCCTTTGCATCAAACTTTCCAATAGGGTCCTTGCCATTGTTTAAAACAAAGCATTTGCATCCAAAAACTTTAAAATAAGAAATGTTTGGTTTTCTTCCATAGAAAAGCTCATAAGGGGTTTTCTTTAAAATGAGTCTTATAGAGACTCTATTGAGAACATAGCATGCAATGTTCACAGCATCTGCCCAAAAGTGTTTAGGCATCATATGCTCATTCAGCATGGTTCTTCCAAGTTCTATAAGGGACCTGTTTTTCCTCTCCACCACTCCATTTTGCTGAGGAGTTCTAGGAGCTGAAAAGCAGTGTGATATCCCATGTTTTTCACAAAACCTTTCAAAAAAGCTATTCTTAAATTTAGTACCATTATCACTTCTTAAAGCTTTAATTTTCAAATCCTTTTCGTTTTGAATTCTTTTGGCAAGTACCTTGAAAACTTCAAAGGCTTGATCCTTTTTCTTTATAAACAAAACCCAAGTAAATCTTGAATAGTCATCTACTATGACTAGTCCATACAGATTTCCACCAATACTAGCTATCCTAGATGGACCAAATAAGTCTAAATGCAAGAGTTCAAGCGACTGAGTTGTAGAAACATGTTTAATATTTTTGAAAGATGTTTTTGCCTGCTTGGAATTTTGACAAGCTTCACATAGTCCTTCTTTGGAAAATCTTAGTTTGGGGAGACCAAAAACTAACTCTTTAGAAACAAGCTTATTCAAATGCAATATGTCAATGTGTGCTATTCTCCTATGCCATAGCCATGACAGATCATCATTAGAAGTTAAACATGTAGAGTAAGGAGAAGAATGATCTACTTCCAATATGTAAATATTGTTAGATCTCTTGCCAATCATGAGAAGTTCATCTGAGTCTTTGTTGCTGATGAGACAATGTTCTTCATCAAAAGCAATTCTGTAGTTCTTGTCACATAGTTAACTGATGCTCAGAAGATTGAACCTTAATCCATCGACTAGCAATACATCTTCTATAACCGTGTTTGCCTTATATCCAACAGTACCATAACCTAGTATTTTCCCTTTGTTGTTGTCTCCGTAAACAACAGATCCAGTTTCTCTTGGTGTGAAGGTGCTCAGGTTCCTTCTATCACCTGTCATATGCCTTGAGCAGCCACTGTCTAAGTACCAAATTGAGCTTCTGCTGTTCAGGCTTTCCTGCAAGAGAAAAAGAACTTATTTTGCAGTTGGTACCCACTTCCTCTTGGGTCCATGCATGTTAGTGCTACAGGTTTCTTTCTTAATCCATTTGTATTTGCCACTGGAAATCCCTTTCTTTCTAATCATGCAGTTGTATGATTTATGTTCAGGTTTCATGCAATAAGTACAAGTGAATTTAGCATGTTTAGTGTTTCCAGATTTCATGTGAACATGGTTTACAGAAATGTTGAGTTCCTTTAGCTTAGAAATATTAGTTTCTAACTCACATATTTTATGTTTCAACATGGATACTTCCTTTTTCAATACTATGTTTTCTTTTTCAAAGGCTTCAGCTTGATTATAAAGCTCACAAAAGGCAGAATGCAATTCATCATATTCATCCATAATTGACTTTGTATCACTTACCTCACTGGATGTTTTTGCCATTAAGCACAGATTCGCCTCCTCATCTTCACTTTCAGATGTTAAGGATGTGTAGCCTTCATCCCAAGCTATGTATGCTTTCTTTTTCTTCTTTTCTTTTCTGATATTTCTTTCATTCTCAGATTTTGTCACTTCAGTATTGTTGCTTCTTTTTAAGGTTGGACAATCTGATCTGTAGTGCCCAATCTTTCCACATTCATAGCATGTCACTTTGACTGAAGTATTATCTTGCTTCTTGACTCCTTTTCTTGGTTGACCAAATTTCTTTTTAGTGTTGTTTTTCATGAACTTTCTGAACTTCTTTACCATCAAGTTCACTTGGTCTTCTTGTGAATCATTTCCGTCTTCAGAGGATTCAGATTCTGTTTCTGTTCGGTCTACTTTGAGAGTAATTCCTTTGGCTCTTTTGTCTTTCTGCTCCTCATCTGCCATTCGAGTCATATCCATTTCATATTCTCTAAGTTTCCCAAACAGTTCAGCACTTGTCATAGTAGCAAGGTTCTTGGATTCAGTTATGGTTGTCACTGTAGGTTGCCACTTTCTATTCAAATGATTTGAAATCTTGACATTCACTTCTTCTTCAATGAAGTCCTTGCCAAGTCCTTTGAGATGGTTGATGATGTGTGTGAATCTCTTTTGCATTTCCATTATAGATTCTCCTTGGAACATTCTGAATGTCTCATACTCTTGAATAAGTGTGTTCTTCCTAGCTCTCCTTACCTCAGCAGTACCTTCATGGGTTACCATGATAAGCTCCCATGCTTCTTTTGCTGTTGTGCAAGCTGATATCCTGAAAAACTCATCAGAATTCAAGGCAGAGTGTATGATATTCAAGGCTTTAGCATCATTTTCAGCCCTCCTAATCTCATCTATGTCCCACTCCTCAAAAGGTTTCTCTATCTCTTTTCCATTTTCTATTTTCATTGGAACTTTGTAGTCATTTACCACAGCCTGCCAGATACTTCTGTGAATAGATTCCATAAAGATCTTCATGCGAACTTTCCAGAATGAATAGTTATCACCGCAGAACAATGGAGGTCTATTTATCGAAGCTCCTTCAGCGAAGGGTAAAAGATTACTAGCCATTACAGGGAACTAAGTAGGATTACTAGATTGATTTACTAGTTATAGCTCTTGATACCAATTGTTGGTCCCTATATGAATCTAGAGGGGGGGGGGTGAATAGATTCAAGTTCCCTTGACAACTTAAATTTTCTCACTTTTTCCTGATTCAATTTTATCTTGAATTACAAAACGTATCAGAGATATAAACAACGGAAAACAAGGTAAAATTGTAAAGCAAGAAAACAAAGAATTAAAAGAGAAGAGAGTTTATACAGAGATTTATACTGGTTCGGCTTTCGGCCTACATCCAGTCCCAACCCAATAATCTGTTGCGATCGGTTTTCCACTATAATGATTATGTGTTCAATACAATCACACTGCACAAACACAAAAATGAATCAAATACTCAAAACTATATGTTCTTCACCTAAGAACATATATTGATCCTTGATCCCTTCAAGAATCAACCTTTGAGAGTACCTCTCTCAAAAACTCATCAACTCTTCCAAGATAATACCTTTCTCTTTAGAGTTAAAACCAAAAGATTACAAAAGATAAAGATCAGATAGAATTACACCTAGTGTGTAAGCACTGATCAACAATATCATCCAAACAATTCAATCTTTTCACACAGCTTTCATCTCAAGAGAAATCTTTGAAACTTTGAAGAGATTTCTTGTAGAAACTAGTGTTTTTCTCTTCCTTTCTTTCTTTGAAAACTCAAAAAGATCTCTCTCTTCGAAATAATTCAAAGAGGTTTCAATTTAAAGCAGTTTCAAAATCATTTGAGATGAATTCAGGTGTGGTAATCGATTACTGGATAGTGGTAATCGATTACTCCAGAGAAATTTGCCTTCCTTGTTCCTTCAAGCACGAAGTAATCGATTACTATGAAGTGGTAATCGATTACTCCAGAGCAGTTTGGATTCCCTTGTTTTCTGAAACTGTTGGTAATCGATTACAGCTCGTGGTAATCGATTATCGATTACAGCTCGTGGTAATCGATTACTTCAGCTTAAAACCTTTTAAAACTAAAGTTTTTGATTCCTTTCAAACAAAATGGGGTTCCAAAGCTTCTCTAGCTCAAATTAAAAGTGGAAAAACAAATTTTCTATGGAACGATTGAATAAAAACCACACTCAAAGCCTAAATTGAAACAATCAATACATTTTAAACTCCTATATACAATCTATCATAAAGATCAAAACTACAAGTATATCAAAACTAAAACTAGGGATGGCTTCTTCAGCTTCAAGTCCAACATTGGAGCTTTATTGGAGCACCTTCCATGGAGCACCTACATCAAGTGGTATCATGAGCATAGTTGTCTTCACCATTGGTTCATCTTCACGGTTAGTTTGAAGTCTTTCCTTGAGTCTTGTTTTTCTTCTTTGAGTCTTCTTCATATCTAGAGTCCTTTTTCCATAGAGTAGCCTATTTTTGAGTTCCTTGAGTTGTCATGTTCTTTAGTTTTGAGTTGGGAATGCTTTGATTCTTTTGGTTGCTGCATTAGGCCGTGATTCATGTTGGCATGTTCATCTATAAGTTTCTTGAATGCATGATTTTCTTGCAATTTTGACTCACATGATCATCTAGAATTTTCTTTGCAAGTTATGATTCATGTATGCCTCTAGGATTTTGTTTAGTCTTGTTTCTTTACTGCACATAATGGTATGCTTGTTGGACGGTACTACAAATAGACTTTGAATCCATGCCTACATGATTTTCCTAAGTGTAAATGCAACTACTAGTGTGCTAGCATGATCTTAAAATTTTAGAATTTTTTTAAATTACCTTTTTCCTTGTAATCTTGAGTAGCTTTGTAATTGCTATGATAAGCTAGATTTGAACCTAGAAAGTGGCTCTTAGATCTCTTAAGGTTTCGGTCTAGCCATAGTGAATCAAAAGAAAAGAATCAAAATCAAAAGAAAAGAAAAGAAAAGAGAAAGAAAAACAAGTGGAAAGAAAAACAAGTAGTGGATAGTAGTGGTTCT
This sequence comes from Hylodesmum podocarpum, assembly GCA_026586105.1. NCBI lineage: Eukaryota > Viridiplantae > Streptophyta > Magnoliopsida > Fabales > Fabaceae > Hylodesmum > Hylodesmum podocarpum. The sequence continues at coordinate 4,245,174 of JALJEV010000058.1, read as the reverse complement.
AAAACTAATAGAAAATTCAAGAACCATAGAAAGTGAAAAGAAAAGAAAGATTATAGCAAGATAAGAGTAAAAGAAAGACTATAGCAAGATAAGATTAAAAGAAAGATTATAGCAAGATAAGAGTAAAAGAAAGTGGAAAAGAAAAGAGTTACACAAGAGAAACATTCACTGGACCTAGGAGAGCCTACACCATTCTAGTGAATTTTCTAGTTTTGAGCTTCCTAAGTGCTTTGTGTATCTTTTATGTTTCCTTGTAAATTTGTACATTTCTTTCTTGTACTGCACCTTGCTGGATGTATGGGATAATGCATATGAGAATTGGACCTTGAATTGAACCTAAGAAGCATGATAGTAGCCAATTAGAGAACATAGCTAAAATCGGTCTCTAAAATCTGTTTTGCTGATTTTGCTGTTTCGGTTTCTAATTTTCGGTTGCTAATTGCTTTGTGAACTTGCTGTCCAGTTTTGTATATCATACTTGTGCCTCTGTTTTGGATGTTTTTTCTTGGGCAATTTTATGCTATTTCACTGCCCTAATACATGCCTTTGTCTCATAAAAAGTTCTCCACAATTTGAGTGCCTATCATTTCTATTTTTAGCTTTTTATTGCTTGTCTCTTTTGGATTCCTTGGTTTTGTCTTAGAGTCCTTTGTCTTTCTTGACCTCTTAAGCCTAGTCTTGGTGCTGTTCTTCTTTCATGATGGTGTGATAAGACCTTGATAATTGATTAGAAGAGAGTTTACTAAGAGAGTTTAGAGAAAAAGAGTGGTAAAAGGCAAGAGAGAACATTAGAGAGAAAGCCTTAATTTTGTGTGGTACACGAGTTGATTGAGTGATACACTTAGTGAGCTTGTGAGGTTTTATTTCCCTTTGTATTTTCTGTATACTAACCTTTCTTTGCAGCTATGGCAAGTTCCCCAAGTGTGGGTAATGAGCACTCACCAAAAACCCAAGCTTTGATGGACAAAATGATGGAAAGAATGAATGAGATCCAAATAAGTTTGAGGGAGAGTGTTAAGGAGGGTGTGAAGGAGATAAAAGAGACACATGAGAAGGAAGGGAAAAACAATAAAGAGGGAGGAAGGAGAGGTAGAAGAAGGAATGATGAGGATAGTGGAAGAGAAAGTGAGAGAAGAAGTAGTAGGAGAGGTGAGCACATGAGTTCCATTGGTAGTGATGGTGGGATCTTTTTTGGGCATGGAGCATATGGTGGGAACCCTTTTGTGAATAATAGAAGGGGTGGAAGAGGTGTTGCACATGTTGGAGGGAGAGGGACCCAAGGCTATGGTAGACAAAATTGGGAGGATGAGGACTGGTTTGATGAGAGAAACCTAAAGTTCTTCATACCGAAATTCAATGGAAGTGGTGGTGCAGATGTGTACTTGGAATGGGCTATGAAAGTGGACCAAATACTTAGTAGCTACCCTATGCTTAGTGAGGAGAGAAAGTTGCACTTGGTCACCCTTGAATTTGAAGAATATGCACTAGTTTGGTGGCATCAACAAGAAGGAGGTAATGGGTACTTGAGACCTAGGATCACCACATGGGAGGAGTTGAAGCAAGTCCTCAAAGAGAGGTTTGTGCCGCCAACATACATGAGGGATTTGCATCACAAACTACAAAGACTTGTGCAAGGTAGTAGGAGTGTGCAAGACTACTACAAAGACTTGGAAGTTACCATGCTTAGAGCCCAAGTTGAAGAGAGCCTAGAAGCTACAATGGCAAGGTTTGTACATGGACTCAATAGAGAGATCCAAGATGTCCTTGAATTGCAAAGATACTCCAACCTTGAAGAAGCCATCCACTTGGCCGAAAGGGTAGAGTCACAATTGAGAAGGAAAGCTAGCTTCAAAAGGGTTTCCAATGCTAATACATCAACTTGGAAAGGTAAGAGCAACAAAGACCATTCACCTAGGCCTCCATTGAAGAGTAATCGAGAGCTTGCCAAAGGTAAAGAGGTAGTTCCTTCATCTCAACCTTTTAAACCAAGTAACATTAAATGTTTTAAGTGTTTAGGAAGGGGCCATATTGCATCTCAATGTCTAAACAAGATCACAATGGTGATGAGGCAAGATGGAGGGGTCACTAGTGAAGAATCAAATGGATCTTCAAGTGAAAAGGAAGATCAAGGTGAAGCTCACTCCACCTTTAGTGAAGAGGCCGAGGAGGGGGATTTGTTAATGGTAAGAAGGTTATTAAAATTGAACCATGATTTGGATGAAACTCAAAGGGAGAATATCTCCCATACAAGGTGTAAGGTAAAGGACAATGTTTGCTCCCTTATCATAGATGGTGGTTCATGTACAAATGTAGTTAGTGAAAGACTTGTAAATAAGCTTAACTTGCCAACTTTAATTCATGCTAAACCATGCAAGTTGCAATGGTTAAGTGAAAATGGGGAAGTAAAAGTAGATAGGCAATGTATGATCACTTTTTCTATTGGTAAGTATTGTGATAATATTCTATGTGATGTTGTACCCATAGAAGCTACACATATGCTTTTAGGTAGGCCATGGCAATGTGATAGGAATGTTATACATGATGAACTTGCTAACACCTACTTGTTTACATTTGAAGGTAGAAAAGTGCTCTTAAAGCCTTTATCTCCAAGAGAGGTATGTGAGGACCAAGTTAAGATGAAGATCAAGAGGTCCCAAGAAGAAAAAGTGAGCTTGGCCGAAAGCTCCAAGCCTTCCAAGGCTTTGGTCGATAGCCATGTAAAGGGAAAAACTAGTTTGAAAAGTGTTGTAAATAAATATAAGTGTAAAAGTGAATTGAAATCTAATTTGTTGGTAGCTAAGGGAGAATGTAAAAGGGAATTCCTAATTAGGAAATATATATTTCTATGCTTACCAATTCTAATTGTTTGAATTCACTTCTTGTAGAAAATCTTGGAAACAAGGAGAGCTTGTTGATGAAAAGGCAATTAAAAGGGAAGTGTGAACTTTCTTTTATATTTGATAATATCTTTGATTGTCTTAACCCTTGTTTTGAGAGTTTTGTAGGAATCATTTCCAAGATGCAATACTTGGAAGAGAAGAGACTTATAGCACATTGTGAATATACCAAAGACCTCCCTTCTAAGGATTCTTGTGCTTTAGGTCCAAGTAAAGAATTGTGCATTGTGGAACCATGTAACAAGCATTATGTAGGAAAGGAAGTGTCTAAGAATTTTAAGTTTTTAAATGAACTTGTAAAAAGAGACATTATGTTTTCATGGGGGCCTTCTCAAGAAGAAGCCTTCAAATGGCTCAAACCACCATTAGGAGAAACTTCCTTATCTCTTACTTATCCTAGTAGTTCTAATTTGCATGATATTACTTGTTTGAAATTAGAATCTCAAGGTATTAGGCCTTGGGGAATACTTAAATATGCTAAGCTGGAATTCTTGATTGTGCCTAATGATTTTGATGTTAATCATGTTGAATATTCTTCTAGGTTAATGGAAGATTCTAAGAAGGAGGGTACTTTGCAAATCCCTATACCTAGAAGAAAGGTTTTAACTAAGGGTTCCAACCTAGACATGTTCACATTTGAGAAAATGCTAGTATCAACACAAATTGAAGTATAAGCTCCAAAGAGCTTCGGTTATACTTTGAAAAAGGGACTAAGTTCTTCTTTTACTTCTTTAACCTGTGTTATTGATATTAGAAAACAATTTATCTCGTTGTTATATGATTGTCAAATAGATAACTTAGGTAAATCTAGCAATTTAAAGGAGTGTTTGAAAAGAAAGTATCACTAGCTTTTACATATATGCACTCATTATAAGAAACAAATTTACCTCTACCTTACATCATATAATAAACAATTGGATGAAACTTGTCTTGTATTTGAACCGGGCGGATTGTATAATAATGTAATTTGGAGCTTCCTACACATTATGGAAATAGTAATTCCTTTAAATGTTAGTAATTTCTCTTTAATTGATGTAGGTCCAAATGAAGATATCAACTTGAGGACAAGTTCAAGCAAAGAAGGAGGGTTTGATGTAGGAACATCTAGCCTAAGAAGATTTACTAGAAGCATGCAAAGGAGGCTTGAAGAGGAAGTGGATAAATTCCAAGACCATGAAGCTAGTATAGGACTTATCACTTGTAACCTACTTGTAAATTCCTTTGAACATGATTAAGTCCTATGTTGTAATAGCTCTAGGGTATGACTTGGGCTAAGCCCATGGGTTCTTAGGGCTAAGCCCATGGTTTCCACAAACACCTACACATGCCATGCTTTCCTAGTCAAGGCCACACAAGGTTTTCAAAAAGCGGCTAAAATCATTTTCGGCTCAAAAACTTGTGTGAAGCCTTGAGACACTTGCTAATTAGGAAGGAGTTACTTGATTAAGCATTGGATCCATGCCAACACTTAATCAAGGATCTCCACCCTTGATTAAGAAGTGATTAGGATTGATGACATGGCTAATCACATGGGCCACAAGGGAGACAAACCCATGTGCACCCATGTGAAGGCCATGTGAAGCCATGTGCTTCCTTAACTACCAAGTAACCCACATGGTTACTTGGCTTGCAAGGAAGCCCACGGATTGGTGCAGCCTTAACCTTGGTTAGTGGCTCCTAAACTGTGGTTAGGCTTACTTGGAGGCTAAGCTTGGTTCCCTATAAATGCCATGGCCGAACCCAATGTATGGGTCTTTTGATGATTTGTTGAATGAATTGCTTAGTGCATTCTTGAGAGCTTAGTTCTCTTGTTCCCTTAGGGAATTCTCTTTCAATCTTATCAATGATTCTCTACACCCATTGTGGCGGTTCCTCCTAGGCTTATAGGTTACCAACCTTGGCGCCACCACCATTTCTTCCTCCTCCATTTTTTCCGTTCAATTCTTAACTCCTAAACACCCTAAACATTCCTTGACCGAGAGCTTCTTCTTGGTTTCTACCGTGGGCTTTGTTGAAGACTAGATCAGGGCAATCCTTGGAGCTTCACTGGAGCACTTTCCTTGGAGCACCTACATCATCGTATGATGCTGAGCTGATTAATTTTGTTGGCCGCTCTAATGTTGTTGATGGGGCGTACTTGATTATGCTGCGGAGCATTGTTGTGTTTCACCATTTGAAGTAAGTGTTTCTATTCTTCCTTTGCTATTCATGTTTGCTGCTGACCTCGTGGTACTTAAAGGCTTTTTCTTTTGCAGGGATGATCTCATTGAGGGCGTCAACTCCCGCCCGCGCCTAACCGAGCTTGAGGCATCCAATCAAGTGCTCCTCAAGGAGAAGGTGGAGGCAGAAAAAAATCTGCACTGCCTTCGTCTTGAAGTTGATCAATCAAGGAATTTGCTGAAGATGACCAAGGACAAGAAGGAGGCTACCGACTAGTTCGTCCAAGAACTTAGCAAGAAATTGGATGAGAAGGAGGCTACCGACTAGTTCGTCCAAGAACTTAGCAAGAAATTGTACGAGGCTAGGGAGGCTGCTTCTTTGAGTCAGGCTCGGGAGGAGGCGATGAAGAAACTCATGGACCTGTCTGAGAAGAATGCTGAGACTCGATACCGGGCCTTAGAGGAGACTGTTGGAGCTCGTGAATCCGAAATCTTCACTCTGAAGGTCGAAGTCTCCAAGTCTTCTGACGAGGTCACCAAGCTGCAGGCATCGTTAGTAGAGGCCGAGGACTTGAACGAATCCTTAGCGAAATCGAGTGGAGCTGGCTGAGGTTGAGGTTCAAAAAAGGACCGAGATTAGTCTGCAAGCATTTTCCGAAGGCTTCGCTCGAGTTGTGGAGTAGATGAAGCTTTTCTCTCCCGATCTTGACACTTCTAAGCTTGATGAATCTAAAGCTGTAGTAGATGGGCAATTGGTGGATGAGTGGACAGTTATTTTGTTTTGGAATTTTTAACTTTTACTTTGTTTGAACGGTCTTTTCTTCTGCTATTCTAGTAACTTGAACCTTGACTTTTGGTAACTTGCTTTTTCTGTCTTCGTGATAATTTGTGCCTTGTCAATCTCGATTTTCTCACTTTATTATTTTCTAGCGCTTGTTTTCGAGAGCTGAGTTACTTTATTCGCCTTTTCCACCCTTATTTATATGTGAATTTTATTCTAGCTCCTTCATTGTGTTTTTCTCTTCAATTGGTCTTACTTTTCTCCTTCCATGTTTATCTTATTTTGGTTCTTTTTCTTTTTTCTTCGCATGTAATAGGGTTCTGTCTTTTATGATGCCGGTCTTGTCTTCGGCTTTACTTTGTACTTGTGTCAGTTTGGCTTTGTATGATGAATGCCTAATTTTCAATTTATATTATGTCGGTTTTTATCTTCGGCTTCACATTGTACTATGCCGATTTGACTTATATATGTCGGTCTTTATCTTCGGCTTCACATTATATTATGCCAATTTGGCTTTGCATAATGAATGCTTAATTTCTAATATGTTATGTCGGTCTTTATCTTCAGCTTCACATTGTGTTGTGCCGGTTTGGTCTTCGGCTTTATTTTTGCGAGCGCTTTAGTTTTCAATTTATATTATGCCGGTCTTGTCTTCGGCTTTAAGCTAAGTGCTATTTTAGCAACTTTGAATGAAGGATTCTAACTTGTAACAAAAACACTTAAACGCACATTTCATCCATTAATCATAAGAAAAAGGAACAACACAAAGCTATCATCCTATTCATCATAAGAAAAGGGACAACACAAAACTATCGTCTTTCCTTAATGCGTTTAAATCAAAACTATATTACAGAAACCTTACCTCTCGTGAGGCTTTTAACTATAATAAACTTTTAAATTTGAGACGTTCCATGTGCGTGGCAAGGGTCGGCCTTCCATTTTCTCTAAGCGGTACGCTCCATTTCCTAGTGCTTCCATTACTCTGAAAGGTCCTTCCTGATTTGGGGCGAGCTTACCTTCTTCTTTCGACTTTCGAGCGTCCCCGGTTTTGCGCCAGACCAAGTCTCCTTGCAAAAAACTTCTTAGGCATACTCGACTATTATAACGTCGAGTGACCCTCAATTGGGCTGCTTCATTGCAAATTCGACCTGTGTCTCGGATTTCTTCAATTAAATCTAGCTCGGCCATCAGGTCTGAATCTTGGTCATTTGGGTTATTGTGGGCTCTTCTCCAAGAGAGTTCGCCCACTTCCACTGGGATCATTGCGTCAACTCCATACGTTAAACAATATGGTGTTTCCTTTGTTGAGGTCTGTGGTATGTAATGGTACCCCCATAATATACTTGGTAACTCATCTGCCCACCATCCTTTTGCATCGCCGAGTCTTTTTTTTAACTCGTGGAGTATCACCTTATTGGGCGTTTCAGCCTGTCCATTGGCCTGAGGGTGTTCTACAGATGTAACCTTGTGTTGAATGACCAAATTTTTAAGGAATTCCGAGAACTTTGTATTAGTGAACTGCCGACCATTGTCCGTGACAATTGAGTGCGGGATGCCATGTCAGCATACGATATGTTTCCAACAAAAAATTTCCACTTGTTGTGTCGTAATCCGAGGTACCGCCTCCGCTTCTATCCATTTAGTGAAGTAGTCTATGGCTACTATTAGAAATTTTACCTAACCCCGAGCAATAGGGAAAGGTCCGAGAATATCCATTCCCCAAATCATGAAGGGCCATGGGGAAGACATAACATGAAGCTTTTCCTGGGGGATGTGCATCACGGGGCCATGTCTCTGACATTGTTTGCACTTGCGGACGATCTCTTCAGCGTCCTTCTTTAGGGTAGGCCAGAAGTATCCTGCTCGCAGGACCTGGTGTGCCATAGTTCGCCCTCCAACATGCAAGCCATAGATTCCCTGATGTAACTCGTTCAATACATATTGTGCTTGTTGGGGCTCTAGGCATTTGAGTATAGGCGTCGACAACCCTCTCTTGAATAACTTTCCATCCACCAAGGTAAACATGGCGGCCTTTCGTCGTATTTTCTTGGCAGCTGCTTTGTCTTCAGGGAGTTTTTCTTCTGTTAAGAATTTTTTGATGTCTTCATACTAGGGTGAAGGGTGGTTTTGTTGAGATGGCTGAGCCATGGAGGAGGTTTCAAGCTCTATAAAGGGTCTCGCCATAGTCTCTTGGATTAGAGTCCGATGTTGCCCTGCCTTCTTGGTACTGGCGAGTTTAGATAGGACATCGACTCTCTCATTAGAAGTCCTAGGGATGTGAATTATAGTAAAATGTGAGAAATGAGCGATGCTCTCCCGAGCTAACTGGAAGTACTGTAACAGGACAGGCTCCTTGGCCTGATATGATCCATTAATATGGCTGATCACTAGTTGAGAGTCACTAAGGCACTTCAACTTTTTCACGCCCATCTCTCGGGCTAAACGTAAACCCGCAAGCAGAGCTTCATACTCCGCTTGATTATTTGAAGTGGGGAAATCAAATCTCATCGCTTGTTCAAGGATTAAATTAGAAGGTCTTTCTAATATCACCCCAGCTCCACTCCCCTTTTGGTTTGACGATCTGTCGATACTTCAAGTCCATTCCTCCTCCTCATTGTGTTTTTTCACTAGTGGCAGTTCAGTTAAGAAGTCGAGCAAGAATTGGGCTTTCATGGGTCCTCTACTTTGGAATGTCAAGCCAAATTCTGACAGTTCAACAGACCACGCGATCATTCTCCCCGCCAAGTCGGGCTTTTGCAGCACTTGTCTAAGTGGATAGTCTGTTTTGACTATGATATTGTAACTTCTAAAATAATGTCGTAGGCGTCATGCCGAAAATATCAATGCCAAGACCAACTTTTCAATTACTTGGTATTTTTCTTCAGCAGGCAAAAGTGTTCTACTGATAAAATAAACAGGATAATGTTTTCTTTCATAGTCAGCCGCTAATACCGAGCTTATAGTTGAATGTGCTACTGAGAGGTACAAACTCATATTCGAGGTTCCCGATGGATTCTTCAGGATTGGCATTGCGGCCACCACCTTCTTCAGGCCACTGAACGCCACTTCACTCTCGTCATTCCATTTGAATTGTGCTGATTTGCTTCGAAGTTTGAACAATGGTCGAGCCTTCTTGGCCAGCTTAGGCAGAAAACGAGACAAAGCTGCCAGTCATCCATTCAATCTTTGCAATTCTTTAAGTGTCTCAGGGCTTCTCATATTTAAAATGGCTTCACACTTATCAGGATTGGCCTCTATTCCTCTTGTCGTGATTAAGAATCCTAAGAATTTTCCTCCTTGGACCCCGAAGACACACTTCTCTGGGTTGAGTCTCAGGTTGCGCATCCATACTCTTTTGAACATCCTTTGGAGATTAGTAGGATGGTCAGCAATTCCCACCGACTTTACCACCATATCATCCACATAGACTTCCATAATCTTTCTGATCTCCTCTTTGAATACTTGATCCATTAATCTTTGATACGTGGCCCCAACATTTTTTAATCCAAAAGGCATAACCCTATAAAAATAATTGTTGACATCGGACATGAATGCAGTTTTGTCTTCATCAGGAGGATACATGCGTATCTAGTTATAGCCTGAGTATGCATCCAAGAAACTAAGGAGGTCGCTGCCCGAGGTGTTATCTACTAATCTATCAATGCTCGGCAAAGGATAAGTATCTTTGGGGCATGCCTTGTTTAAATCAGTGTAATCGATACACATCCTCCACTTTCCATTCGACTCCTTTACCATCACGACGCGCTAGCCAGGTTGTGTACGTAATCTCTCTAATAAATTGAGCTTGCAAAAGTTTACTAACCTTATGACGAACAGCAGCCATACGCTCCTCTCCTAGCTTTCTTTTCTTTTGAGATATGGGTCGAGCTTGGGGGGTCATGGCTAGTCGGTGGCATAAGAAATCTGGGTCAATTCCTGGCATGTCGGTCGCGCTCCATGCGAATAGATCGGCATTGTTCAATAGTATCTGTTCGATGTTTTTTCGAATAGAGTTCTCTAGAGTTTCTCCCATTCTAACCACCTGGTCAGGCTTCTCTCTTAACTGAAAAGAAATTGTCTTCTCAGCAAGAGATGGTCTAAGCTCTTCGAAATCTGCCCTAGGGTCTAAATCTAGCCTGTCTAGTTCCACACTGAGGCATTGGGGTTTTGTTTCTTGAGTGTTCTGCGCCAGGGGTGGCTTTACAGAATAAGGTTGTACCTTTATGATATAGGCCTCCTTAGAGAAGATTCCAAAGAGTCCTTGTGTTGCCCTCTCTAGCTTCTTCAAGACAAGCAACTTCAACCCAAAAACAAAGGAAGCTTCGGTCAAGCTTCAATGGTGGGGAAGACCGAGAAAGAAAAACGGTGAGGGGGTGAGGAAATGGAAGTGGGTGGCGCCATGGCAAGCCAATGAGCCTAGGGAGAACCGCCACAATGGATGGTGGAATCCATTGATAAGATCCAAGAAACCTTGCTAAGCAAGACAAGAGACTTATCTCTCAAAACTCTATGTTTTATTCAATGATCCAAAAGTGTGTTACAAGTTTATGATGGGGATTATACAGCCCACGGTTTAGCTTGGGTAGCAAGCTAAACTAAACCTAACCCAAGCTAACTAAACCTAACCGATTCCTAACTAACTAGCCTAAGGTAACAAACTAATTAATGAAGAGCTAGGTTAGTTACATGTCACTTTCCAAGTGACATGTCATCAATCCTTGATCTAGTCCCTTGATTAGGATGGCTTGATCAAGGGTTGAGGCTTCTCCTTAAGTGGAGACATGGATCACCACTTAAGTAGAAGTCTACTTAACCTTAAACACATGAGCTCACTTTAGAATTTCACTTAAACTCAAATTTACTTGAAATTCACTTGAAATTCTAAGGTGAACCTTAATGCACATCATTCTATAATTTGTACCTTTAAGCCTTGCACTAAATACAAGTAAAAGAAATTCAAAGTATGCCCTCAAACAAGATGGGCCGTGAGCTTGCCAAGGCCCTACATGGCATTACAAAGATTCAAAGGTATTTACAAGTATATTACAAAAATCCTTAGTATTTCTAAGGCCTTGAAGCTTATAGCATTCCTTGACCTTCTCCGACTCCTCTTCAAGCTTCTTGAGCATGCTCCTAGTGAGTCTCCTTGGAGGAGGTTCTTCTTGAGGGGATAGTCCTCTATCAAACCCTCCTTCTTGACTTGAACTTGCCCTCAAGTGATTTGGTTCTTCAAGACCTACATCATACAAAGTTAGATCACAAACATTGAAAGAATTACTAACTCCATAATCAATAGGTAAGTCAAGTTTAAAAGCATTTAGGCCAAGTTTCTCAATTATTTTGAATGGACCGTCTCCTTTGGCATCAATTTAGAGCTCCTAAGATTTGGAAATCTTTCTTTCCTAAGGTGTAGCCACACTAGATCTGCTTCCTTGAATTCCACATGCTTTCGGTTCCTATTGTGAATTTTAGCCACTTGTTCATTTCTCTTCTCAATTTGCTCCTTTGTCTTAGCATGTAATTCCTTGATCTTCTCGGCCCTATCCCTTGCATTCTTGTTAGTAGTAAACTCAAAAGGCAAAGCAACAAGATCAAGTGGAGTAAGAGGATCAAAACCATATACTACTTGAAAAGGAGAAAGTTGAGTAGTAGAATTCCTTACACGGTTATAGGCAAATTCTACATGAGGAAGCCACTCTTCCCAAGCTTTAAGGTTATCCTTCACAAAACTTCTCAAGAGTTGGCCAAGTGTGCGGTTCACCACTTCCGTTTGGCCATCGGTTTGTGGGTGACATGTTGTGGAGAAAAGAAGCTTTGTGCCAAGCATCCCCCATAAGGTCCTCCAAAAATGACTTAGAAACTTAGAGTCTCTATCACTTACTATAGTTTGAGGAACACCATGGAGTCTTACCACCTCCTTAAAGAACAACCTAGTTATGTTAGAAGCATCATCAACCTTTTTACAAGGAATAAAGTGTGCCATTTTTGAAAATCTACACACCACTACAAAGATACAATCCAAACCTCTTTTAGACCTTGGTAAGGCAAGAACAAAGTCCATAGACAAGTCCATCCAAGGAGCATTTGGGCTCGGCAAGGGTTGATACAAACCATGGTTGGAGACTTTAGACTTGGCCCTATTGCAAGTCACACACATTTTCACAAATCGGTTTACTTGAGCCTTCATCTTAGGCTAATAGAAATGTTCTTGCAATATAGCCAAAGTTTTGTCCCTACCAAAATGGCCCATCACACCACCCTCATGTGATTCACTCACTAATAGATCTCTTAAGGAACCTTTGGGAATGCATAAACATTTCCCTTTGAAAAGATAATCATTTTGTTTATAGAAATCCTTGTGAGATCCATTGGTGCATGAATTCCATAGTTGGCCGAACTCATCATCATCACAATATAATGCCTTTATATGTTCAAAACCAAGAAACTTACTTTCAAGCATAGCAATTAGAACATATCTCCTACTAAGGGCATCGGCTACTACATTAGTAGATCCCTTCTTATACTTTATAACATAAGGAAATTGTTCAATAAACTCTATCCACTTAGCATGCCTCTTGTTCAACTTACCTTGACCCTTGAGGTGCTTAAGAGCCTCATGGTCCGTATGTACCACAAACTCTTTAGGGAGCAAGTAATGTTGCCATACATGGAAAGATCTTACCAAAGCATAAAGCTCCTTGTCATAGGTGGAGTAATTGAGTTGACCTCCCTTGAGCTTCTCACTAAAGTATGCTATTGGGTGCCTTTCTTGCATGAGGACCGCCCCTATACCTATGTTTGAGGCATCACATTCCAACTCAAAAGATAGAGAAAAGTTAGGCAATGCTAATATAGGTGCATGTGTAAGTTTTTCTTTTAACAAATTAAAAGCATCATCTTGTTTAGGTCCCCATATAAATGGAACTTCCTTTTTTACTAGTTCATTTAGAGGAGAAGCAATAGTACTAAAATCTTTTACAAACCTCCTATAGAAACTAGCAAGCCCATGGAAACTCCTTACCTCCTTCACACAAGTGGGAACCGGCCAATCCATGATAGCCTTCACCTTACCTTCATCAACTTGGACACCTTGAGCACTCACCACATAGCCAAGGAAGATGACACTCTCGGTGGAGAAGGTACACTTGTCCTTATTTGCATATAGCCTCTCGAACCTAAGGACTTCTAAAACACATCTCAAGTGCATCAAATGTTCATGGAAAGATTTGTTATATATAAGTATGTCATCAAAATAAACCACAACAAATTTTCCAATAAAATCTCTCAAGACATGATTCATAAGCCTTATAAATGTGCTAGGAGCATTGGATAAACCAAATGGCATCACAAGCCACTCATAGAGTCCAAAATTAGTCTTAAAAGCGGTCTTCCACTCATCACCCTCTTTCATTCTAATTTGGTGATAGCCACTTTTAAGATCTACCTTGGAGAATATGGTGGAACCATGCAATTCATCTAGTAAATCATCTAAACGTGGGATGGAATGTCTATACCTTATAGTGATGTTTTTCACCGCCCTACAATCGGTGCACATGCGCCATGTGCCCTCCTTCTTAGGGACAAGGATCACCGGTGAAGCACAAGGTGACAAACTCTCTTTGACCCATCCTTTCTCCATGAGGTCTTGCACTTGTTTTTGTATCTCATGTGCCTCTTGGGGTGTGCTCCTATATGATGGCCGATTTGGTATGGAAGCTCCCGGCACAAAGTCTATTTGGTGTTCTATCCCGCGGATTGGTGGCAAGCCATGTGGTACCTCATTGGGAAACACATCTTGGAACTCATCTAGCAAGGCATCCAACTTAACTTGTTCACCTACAAAATTTGAACTCAAACACAAAGGGTTTGGCAAGCAAAGGAACATACATTTTCTAGCCAAAAATTCTCTTTTAATTCCTCTTTTATCAATTAGAAAACTTCCCTTGTTACCTTTACTTAGGACCAACTCACTTGCCTTTTGGTTCTTGGCTTTGTGCTCTTGGGAACTTGGAATGGTGCTTGCTGAATTTTTTCCATTTGCCTCGGCCGAAACAGCAAGCTTGCCTTGCTTGGGAGCCTTTGGCCCTTCCTTGGCATGCTTGTTACCCTTCTCGGCCACAATGGCTTTTTGCTCACCATCTCTCTTGATCTTCATCTTGATTTGGTCTTCACAAACTTCCCTAGGAGACAAAGGCTTTAGCACAACCTTTCTACCACTATGAGAAAACATGTAAGTGTTAGCAACACCATCATGAATAACATTTCTATCAAATTGCCATGGTCTCCCTAGAAGTAAATGAGTAGCCTCCATAGGCACTATATCACATAAAACATCATCACAATATTTACCTATGGAAAACGAAATCAAGCATTGTTTATCAACTACTAATTCACCATGCTCACTTAACCATTGCAGTTTATAAGCCTTAGGGTGGGGAGAAGTTCTTAGTCCTAGTTTGTTTACCAACCGAGAGCTAACAACATTAGTACAAGAACCACCATCAATGATAAGGGAACAAGTTTTACCTTCAACAAGACACCTTGTATGAAAAATATTCTCTCTTTGGGATTCATCCATACCTTGGCAAAAGTTGTTGAGCATTCTCCTTACCATAAGCAAATCTCCACTCTCGGCCTCCTCATAAGAAGAGTGCTCCTCACCATGGGAAGCTTCATCCCCACTTGATGTTGAGCAAGAGTATTCACTAGTCATCTCCCCATCATGCCTCATCACCATAGTCTTCTTATTTGGGCATTGTGAAGCTATGTGTCCTTTCCCTAAACACTTAAAACATTTAATGTTACTAGATTTAAAAGAGTTAGAAGAAAAAGGTACCTCCTTAGGCTTGGAAGGCTCACGGTCACTCCTTGGCTTCACCATAGGAGCACTCTCCCTTTTACCTCTATCCCTCCAACTAGAGGAACTAGATGTAGAAGTTCTCTTGAAAGTAGCCCTCCTTCTAAGTTGTCCTTCTATTCTTTCGGCCTTGTGCACAACCTCTTCCAAAGTATGATAACTTTGAAGCTCCAATACATCTTGGATGTCTCTATTTAGGCCATGAGTAAATCTAGCAAGGGTGGCCTCCCTATCTTCTTGATACTCGGCCCTCAACAAGGTAACCTCAAGGTCCTTATAATACTCTTGGACACTCCTTGTACCTTGGATCATCCTTTGAAGCTGAATGTGTAGGTCTCTAGTAAAAGAAGGGGGAACAAACCTTTCCTTGAGAGCTTGCCTCAAACCGAGCTAAGAGTTGATCATAGGCCACCTCATGCGTGCTATGTCTTGTTGCACTTGATGCCACCACACTAGCACATAGCCCTCAAACTCAAGAGTAGCAAGGTTGAGCTTCATCTCATTAGTCAAGTTAGGATAACACAAGAAAGTTTGGTCTACCTTCATGGCCCAATCAAGGAACCCTTCGGCCCCTCCTTCACCACTATACTTAGGAAGCCTCACCTTAGGTAGCCCTTCATCTCGCCTTGGTTCATCACCATGGTATGGCCTCCTTGAGTCTCGGCTATACCTCCTAAAATGGTATCCACCACCTCTCTCCCTTCTCCTCTCATTCCCATGCTCATCAAAACCGAAATCATCCATCCCATTTTCTCCTCCATCACTCCCAATGAAAGCTTCATAACCTCCTCTATTGTTCTCTCTCCTCCTCTCATTTTCTTCTCTTCCTCTCCTATCATTTGCCTCCTTATTTCTCCTCTCTTCCTCCTCTCTATTCCTACTAGACTCTCCACTATGCCTCCTCTCACTATCCCTTCTCCGCTCAAACTCCCCCATCCTCTCATCAAGGGTGGTATTCAATCTACTCATCATAATATCCATCATTTTGAGAGTTTTGGGTGACAAGTCATTGCCAACACTCGAAGAACTAGCCATCGCTGCAAGAAAAGGTTAGTGTGCAAGAAATATAATAGGAAATCAAGAATCTCACCACTCTCTAAGTGTATCCACTCAATCAACTCGTGTTTCACACTTAGTGGCTTTTTCTCTAATGAAACTCTCTTGCCTTTTTCCTCTCTATCTTTTGGCTCTCACTTAGGAATTATTCTCAAATCAATTATCAAGTTTCTACCAAACCAATGTGAAAGAGGAACAGCACCCTAGCTAGGCTCAAGAAGTCTAAAGAGACAAATACTCAAAGACAAAACTAGGATTCCAAGAAAGACAAGCAAAAAAAGGCTCAAAAATGAAAGAAAGGCTAATCAAATTTGGAGTAAACTTTGATGAGACAATGGCACATATATGGACAGAAAAGGATCATGAATTTGCAGGGAATACAAGTCCGAAACCGAGACTAAGAGTATGAGGAACACAAAGTACAGCCACACACAAATTCAAGTTAGCCACCGAAATTCACCAAGGTTTAGCGACGGATTCTAGAATCCGATGTAGAAACCGAAATGAACCTTAATTCTATGATTATACAACCTTTGAGAAAATCAAACCAAATGCACAATAAGGTTCATATATTCATAGTATTATCAAACTCCAGCAAGTGCAGTAAAAATTCAAAGTGAAAATTATCCCAAAAAATCATTACACACTCAAGTCCAAAAACAAGGTAATAGAAATTCAACTTGGGTGATGTGTGCTCAAAACTAAGTCCAAGGGTGTGTCTAATTGCCAATTCTTTTCACTTTTCAAATTTTTCTCTTGCTATTTTGGTTCTTTTGATTTTGCTTTTGTATGGTCCTTAATCAATTTCTACTCTTTTTGGACCCATACACTTCACTTTTCATCACTACTTCTTTTTCTTTTGTTTTTCTCACTTGTTTCTTTTCTTTGTTTTGATTTTGTATTATTTTTTTTTTCTACACACGATGTATGGCTGGACCGAAACCAATAATGAAGAAGAGCAACCTCCAAGTTCAATTTCTAAAACCCAAAATACAAATCACAAGGTTTTACACAAATTGGACCTTAAAGAGTGCTCTAGAAGCTAACTAAATGCATGTTCATGTGAAACTTACACTAGAAGCCTCTTCTATTTCATGGAACCCATGTAAAACATGAAACCCACTCAACAATGGTGAAGCACATACATCATACTCATAGTTTTAGAAGAGAAAACACAAAGGACTAAACAAAACTACAAGAAAACAAATCAAACAAAGAAGCTTACAAGGGAAGTTACTCTAGAACCATGAATCTTGTTATAGAAGCTAAAGCAACTATGGGTAAAACTTCAAGACAAGCATGCTTAACCATGGAAACCCACGGTTTGAAGAATAAAGAAGGAAGAAAAGCATGCTTAGACACAAACCAACCGAACAAAATGAAGACAACTCAAAGAAAAAAAGACTAGGCTATTGAAAGAAGACATGAAACAAAGAAAATTCAAAGAAAGCTATGGAAACATATGAAACCCATAACTAACCCGTTGAAGATACTCCATTGAAGAAGACACAAGCTCATGATACCACTTGATATAGGCCTCCTTAGAGAAGATTCCAAAGAGTCCTTGTGTTGCCCTCTCTAGCTTCTTCAAGACAAGCAACTTCAACCCAAAAACAAAGGAAGCTTCGGTCAAGCTTCAATGGTGGGGAAGACCGAGAAAGAAAAACGGTGAGGGGGTGAGGAAATGGAAGTGGGTGGCGCCATGGCAAGCCAATGAGCCTAGGGAGAACCGCCACAATGGATGGTGGAATCCATTGATAAGATCCAAGAAACCTTGCTAAGCAAGACAAGAGACTTATCTCTCAAAACTCTATGTTTTATTCAATGATCCAAAAGTGTGTTACAAGTTTATGATGGGGATTATATAGCCCACGGTTTAGCTTGGGTAGCAAGCTAAACTAAACCTAACCCAAGCTAACTAAACCTAATCGATTCCTAACTAACTAGCCTAAGGTAACAAACTAATTAATGAAGAGCTAGGTTAGTTACATGTCACTTTCCAAGTGACATGTCATCAATCCTTGATCTAGTCCCTTGATTAGGATGGCTTGATCAAGGGTTGAGGCTTCTCCTTAAGTGGAGACATGGATCACCACTTAAGTAGAAGTCTACTTAACCTTAAACACATGAGCTCACTTTAGAATTTCACTTAAACTCAAATTTACTTGAAATTCACTTGAAATTCTAAGGTGAACCTTAATGCACATCATTCTATAATTTGTACCTTTAAGCCTTGCACTAAACACAAGTAAAATAAATTCAAAGTATGCCCTCAAACAAGATGGGCTGTGAGCTTGCCAAGGCCCTACATGGCATTACAAAGATTCAAAGGTATTTACAAGTATATTACAAAAATCCTTAGTATTTCTAAGGCCTTGAAGCTTATAGCATTCCTTGACCTTCTCCGACTCCTCTTCAAGCTTCTTGAGCATGCTCCTAGTGAGTCTCCTTGGAGGAGGTTCTTCTTGAGGGGATAGTCCTCTATCACTTTAAGCTTTGGGCATAGCATTGACAGGCTGTTCTAGGGTCGACTTTTATAGTGACAACCCGATCTCCTACTGGAAATTTCATTGCCAAATGGAGAGTCGAGACTATGGCTTCTAGCTCGTTCAAAGTTTTCCTCCCTAAGATGACATTGTAGGAAGTGTGTGCTTCCATCAATAAATACCTTACCACGATAGTTCTCCCTTCTTCATTTTCACCAAAAGTAGTGAGCAGGTCTACATAACCCCTAGTGTGAACTCGTTCCCCGACGAAACCCGACGAAACCAAGCAACGACTCAGAATGATCCTTGATTACCTCAGGTGGTAGATCCAGCTTAAGGAAAGTTTCCCAGTAGAGGATGTTAGTCGAGCTTCCCTGATCAACTAAGACCTTTTTTACCTTCCAGTTAGCAAAAGTCGCAGTGATGACCATGGGATCATCATGGCCAGGGTCATTGGTACTGAAGTCTTCGCTGGTGAAGGTAATGATTGGAAAAGATTGTGAAGGAGGTTGTTGGCCTACCACATTCACACTACGCGCATACCGTTTCCGAGCTCGGCCCGAAACTCCCCTCCAGCGAATCCTCCTGCTATTGTGTTGATAATCCCTCAGACCTCTTAGGTTTTTCTGCTTAGAGAACCTTCCTTGTTGCTTACCCGAAACTTGTCTTTGTCTTTGTGGGATGAGTAATACCCTTACCCTTTCCTACGATCTCCAGATCGATCCCTTTGTCTGGTACCACCACGGTTATCTCTTCGGACGAACCAAGCTAGGGCTCCTGACTGTATCAATTCTTCAATTATGTCTTTGACACTATAACATTCTTCAGTGGTATGGCCATGGTTTTGGTGAAAACTGCAATACCGATTAATATCTGCATTCCTAGGGGTCGGACATGGCTTCGATGGATGAATCAAGTCGGAGTTAAAGGCCTCTCTTAATACTACCTCTCTACTTGCGTTGAGAGGAGTATAACTGTTGTATTTTTCCGAGCCCTTTCTCTTTGGCTCGTAGTCACACTAATCTGGTGGGGAATAGTTTTTGTGTTGTCCATAGTTGCCTTTCCTTTCCTTTGGGCTTCGTTGTTCTCTTCCATGCTCATGAATCAGGCGGCTTGCTCTCTGAGCTCGTCCATGTTACGAGGCGACTCAGCATATAGAGAGTTAGAAAAGGGTCCAGGTCGGAGCCCGACTTTTATGGCATGCATGGCAACAGTTGGGTGTAAGTCGGGAATAGTCATTGTTGCTTTGGCAAATCTCATCATATAACTCCTCAAAGATTCACCTGGGTTTTGCCGGACTCGGGTCAAGGAAATCAAGTCCGTCGCGACAAGTTTACAGTCAGCAAAATGAGCCGCAAACTTTGCACACAGAGTTTTGAAAGAATCTATTGAGAGGGGAGGTAGGGCATAGTACCAATCCAAAGGTACTTCTTTCAGTTTGGTTGAGAAGAGTCTACGATGTACCCTCAAGTCATTTAATACTAGGCTAGCTTGTGTAAGGTAAGCCTTTATGTGTGCTGTTGGATCGGCGTTTCCTTCATACTTTTCAACTAACATCGCTTTGGAACTGTTGGGGAGCTTGCATTTCATGATTTCGGGAACAAAAGGATGGAAAGTGGCCAAACGTTGCAGTTCTGGGTTTTCTGGAACATGATCATCATTAAACGACATCTCTTGTATTATGGGAATGTGATTCGCATGAGCTGCATCATTGTGTTTTGGTCCCTCTTTTGGATCGTCTTTTGGTGGGACCTCATGCACAGATACACCTTTTCCTCCTTTGCTGTAAACAGACTCTTCTTCTCCATGGGCGTCAGGTTCTGCATGCATCATTTTTTGCATTTTAAGTGCCATTATCTCTTCCCTATGGTAGTCTATCAATTTATTCATTTCCACTTCTTGCTTTTCTCGCCATTTCCGCATGTCATCTTCCATTTGTTGCCTTAAAGCAGCCATTGCATTCTCCATCTGAGCCTTCAATACTTCTACCAACGAGGGATCCATTTGCAGGCTCTCCGAAGGTTGCTACATTTGACTCCTTGTTTGTACCATATACCTCGTGGTCCCAGGCAGAGTTTTACCAGGGCCTCACGGTGGGCGCCAAGATGTTCTTCCTGATTTTGTCATAGCCGAGATCTTCGATCCTCACCAGCAATCAAGCCATTTTGTTCATCTTCATCAGGACCATGGATCGATCAATAGGGGAGGAGGTACCTCCAAAAGGTACTCCGATGCTTAAGTCAGTTTTGATCATATGAATAATCGGTGGAGAGAGAGAATTAAGGGGAAAGAGAGAAGGAAAGTTGTTACTTATTACTTAAGAGGCCGAACTGTGTGTTTTTATATCTAACCTTTAGCGGCTTGGTAGGTGAGGGAAGGTGTAAAGAACAAATCACAAGAAGGGGAGGGGGTTGAATTGTGATTTTAATAAAATTTTCTCCTATCGTCTGTTGTTTTAAAACTAGTACAGACGATGCAAATTTATCTTGAAAGATTGATTTTAAGAGATGAAGTTATTCTTTAATTATCCCTGTTAGTCACAAGATAAAATCAAGGAAATACAGTTATTTTTATATTGGTTCGTCTATACAAGACTACGTCCAGTTACCCAGCAAAAACTGAGTTTTCACTATCAACCGTGAAAATGTTACAAGTATTGTTTGAACCCAGCCACTTTTGGCTAATACAAGATATTCTTTAATCACAGCCTTCACACGCTAACCAACCAAGTATTCTTTGAAACACGACTCTTCAAGGCTAAAGAAATGTATTCTTTGCAAACACAGCCTCCTCAGGCTAAAGTACCACACAAGTGGATTTAGAGAAGTTTATGAAAAACTTAAGATTTCCTCTTCACAGAGAGGGTTTTACAATGAAGAATATATTCAAGAGCGAATACAAATAATCAGCTTTTTGTAGCGTTTTCTCCAACTTGAAATGGTGAAGAGAAGTCCTTTATATAGGCAACAGTCTTGGAGAGATCCGTTAGACTCAAAGTTTTGACCGTTGTCCTTTTCTTGAAGCTTTTCCATTAGTGACAGAGATCAATCAGAATAACTAATGTTTCGCAGCGGAGTCAGCGCATGTTCAGTACCTTTTTCTGTCTTGATCAGTTTGGATCTGCTTTTCGTGTTGCAGGGGTTTTGCACAGAACCCAAATGCCTTTTGGAAACTTTCACGAGTAACGACTAGATTTGAATTTTTGCACGAGTTACTTCGTCTGTCTTCATCTTTTATGTCGTCTGTCTTCACCTTACTTCTTGTAGACGATGGGTCTTTGACAGAGCAGAAGAACTTTAATAGATAAAGCTCTAAGATAGTGTTGTCTACCATCATTGTTGCATCGTCTGCTCTTTGTGATGAAACTCCTCTGAAAGGAATTTGGGATAAGATTTTCCATATTGAGGAGTCACCTTTCGTCTATGGTCCTTAATCGTCTATACTTGCTTCGTCTGTAAATATCGTCTGTCTTGTAATTATCAAAACTTAAGAGTGTTAATCACCTTGATCTAACAGAAGGTTCCATCAATTGACTTCCCTTGTTTCGAGGTGCACGTGTCGCTTGACGGACGACCTTGTGAGTTCCCCGGACTATAATTGTCTTTTAGGAAAAGTGTCATGTCACCTTATCAAATCACTTAAATATCGTATATTCCACTTTTTGGGCACGAGTATCTTTGCTCAGGGAAATGCTGATCTTGTAGACAAGCTCCGCTGATCTTGTAAGCAAGCTCTGCCGAGCTGAATTCAGCTCGGTACAGTACAACTTAAAATACAATTTAGATTTTAATTATTAAAGTTAGTTCTTGTAAACATACTTTACTTAATTAGATGTTCAAATAATATATTAGATGATATATTACAAAAATATAATTATCTCTCCAATTTAAATCATAAAATATATATTTTTTATATATTCTATTATTATAATAATTTTTATAAAAATTTATTAATTAAATATTAATCCCTCAAAATCCGACTCTGCCGCTCATATGACTCCCCGCTGATACGTCACAATGAGTTATTTCTCGGACAACCATGAAACTACTCCATAACCAAGTAAGAAAACAAAGCCATAAGTATTGCTTCAATCGTCTAAATCACCTACAAAACCGTTGTCCGTGTAAGCCACCAAATTTGTGCAATCTCCCCTTTAAGAGAAGACTGGAAAGCTTGGTTGTACCTTTTAAATACCTTAGTATTCTTTTTGTTGCAAGCCAATAAGATTTAGCTGACAAGACATTTTGTTGCAAGTACCCGAGACACCTGTTTAAACATTACATTGGGTCTAACTTCATCCTGTGACAACTCCGTGCCTGCGATTATAAGATTCTTCATTGAATTGCTTTATCCATTTCAAACCTTGCTAAAACTTTGCGGGTATACTTTCTTTGATACACAAAAATCCCATTTGAACTTGTATCACCCAATCCTTCCTAAATCAGACATGTTAAGCTCCAACATCATAGAATTCTTAAAATCTATCACACATACTTTTATTATTTCCGGTCATTATTAAATCAGCAACATAAAAACATATTATTAAAATTTCACCTCTCCATCCATCTCCATAACTCATACTATTAGATTAGATATCTAGATCGGCAACTTATCTTTATTTCATAATCAATTATAATTAATAATAAACTAACTAATTCATCTCATAGAAAAATCATATATTTTTCTTTATCACATTTTATAATCAATCGTATAATTATATACATATTATACTTGTTTCTTTTCTAAGTAATTACTCAAGACATTCAGGAAAAATACTTTTCTACTAAATATATTATTGTCCAAGTGAGTAAGTAAGAGGTGACTAATAACCGGACTAACCGAGGCAAATGGTAAAATCTTTTATTTTTTTTATGGGAAATAAGCAAACTATTCTTTTATTTTTTTCTTCTTCTTTTAATTTTTTTTTAAGAAAGAATTATCGCTTCCATCATTAAACTGTATATCATATCATATCATTTATTATATTTAAAATTATATTTTTCTATCCAAGTATCTATTTGTATGTGATATTCATGATACAATTTTTTCTAATACATTTTTCACTGGTTAAAATTATGCATTTTAATAAATTAAAGATACAAGTTTATGTCAAAAAAAATTAAGACTAGAACTTATTAAATAAAAATAAAACTTACCTTATTAAATATTACTTATCCACCGGTAATACTTTCATCTAATTAAAATGAGTAAATCTTTGTTCTGATAATTTTATTTAAAAAATAAAACATAATAAAATAGTCCTTAAAAATAATATATATATATATATATATATATATATTAGTTCCTTACCATCATTTTTATCCTTCAATTATATTATTTTAAGAATAAAATGAGAGTAAATAATTAAATTGAGATACTAAAATAATTATAAATGATATTAAAATATTGATAAACATTTTTCAAGACTAAAATAATAGAATTATTTTCCGTGAAAAGGGTAATTTCCTTTTATGACAATTGTAGAAAAATGGTGATAGATTTTCTATAATGTTGGAATCGCTTACACTTTGGTGTGCAATTAAATAATTGGGTAAACTTGACGTCGCCATTTAATTAATTAATTAATGCTGATAACATAAATATCACCGACGCTTGAAAGCTATTAGCAGCAAAGTACATAAAGTCATAAGCAACCAAGTTGTGTTGTACGGTGGTACGCAAAGTTATCTTTTGTATGTCATGTAAGTCAAATTATTTCTTAAAAACAAAATTGCCAATTTTGTGCCAAAACTGCCCGAACACGAAATATATGCAAACATTTTTGAGGCACTCTATGTTCACAGCATAAATAACAAGTAACAAGCTATTTTGTTCCAAATTAGGTGAACACTTTAATTGTATGAATTTGGATGATGTGTTTTATGAATTATTATTTTTATGTTTTTAATTATATTAATTTATTTATTTTATTTTATATTTTTAAATTAGTCTATTTTATTTATAAATATGTCCAATCTAATATTAACAGAAAAATATAGAATAATAAAATAAATTAATATATGATTATGAGAGTTAATCTATTGTGTCACTTTAAATAATATAATAGATATTAAAATTAATATGACTAAAAATGTTTCAATTTAAAAATATTTTCCATTTTTTTCTTTTAATATCCAAAGTAAAATTGCCATCTATTTAATTATGAAGAGTAAAATTACTATTTACTCCGTAAATAATATATTATGCTAAAGAGCCTAGCAAAGCTAATACCAAACATATTCATACAAAAATAAGAACAAATCATGAATTTGATACTTAATTTATTGTTCTCTCTATTATTATCTGAATACATTTTAAAATATTAAAAATCATACTATTAGTTTCCAAATACCAAAAATTCTTAAAAATTAATCTCTCAAAAGGATTAATTAAATTGATAGATTTTCAATTGGAACCACTAATAAATTTTAATAATTTAAAAGTTATTTAGTGGAGAGTAATTTTTGAAAGACTACATTTATTATTTTTATTTAAAAAATTGCAAAGAATTATTTTAACCAAACACAAATGCAATACCATACATGATGGGTTCAGCTGAAAATTTATTTCAAATAAAATATGTCCAAATTATAATTGGTGCAACTCTTATCGATAAGTATTTATAAACAATAATATTTTATAAAAAAAATATAAAAGAGTACTATTCATACATAATCTATAAAGTATTTAAATAATTATAACTGAATCAAGTGAATATATATAAAAATTGAAACATTATATCTATCTTTTCCTCTGTACATTAATATTTTATTCTAATTACATTTTTCAATTATCCTACCAATTTTAATTCACATAAATGGTCCACCCATATTTAATAATATTAAAATAAATTCATTCAATAAAATATTAAATAATGTTTAAATTTTATATATAATTTTATTAATAAGAATATCTCACAGGTATATATCTTGTCTTTCATATATATAATATATATATATATATATATATATAGAGAGAGAGAGAGAGAGATAGATAGATAGATAGATAGATATAGAGAGAGTTAGCAATTGAAATTACATGTATCTATTACTTTACAAAATTTTTGCCGTAATTTTGTACTTGATAAAAAATCATTCCTTTTAATTTTTTTAGATTTCATTTTTCATCACCGTGTTTTATACAAAAATAAATAAAATGACTAAACTGGATTTCATTTGCAAAGTTAAGGACTTGAGCTCTTGAACTTAGGAGGTCAACAAACAAAAGTGAATTTACAAGCTAAAACAGAGCCGAAGAAAATGGTTCAGATGATAACACTCACCCATATTTGAATGAAGTAAATTTTAACCCAAGTACTCATTTAGCCCTAAAGAGGATCAGGGTAGCATTAATATTCCAGAAAGCTACCCATTTTCATAGGCCAGGTCTCAAAATTTACTCTGGAGACTCCTTTAGTTCTTGCCACTAAGTTCGTGGTATTTGGTGTTTTCATAAATGCATTCATTGTGCTTGCTGAAGGGCTACTCAAAATGCTAGATTAGTTATCTCGCCCGAGGACGATAGTAAACACCTATTTGGAGGAGCAAATTTACTTCATAGACAATGGATACGGGCTAACTGGTAAAAAAAAAAAAAGGAAAATACGTAAAAAAAAAAAAGAAGGAAAATACATTGTGAAACTACGTAGTATTGGGCCTTATTAACGAAAAAAAATTTGAACATATATGATGGTCACTGCATCAAAGTCAAAAATCATAAAATTGATTCATTCTCTCTGCTCGAAAACAACAAAATCGTTTTTTTCTTTGAAAGTCCTAGCATTTCTATCTGTAGTCCCTTGTAAAAATTGAAAAAAAATTTCTTCTCCTTTGTCCTAATAGCGCTTTCCATAGCTATCTTTATCGCGAAGAAAATATGAAAGTCTTCTCTTCTTCTCACTTTTCGTTTTTGCCTATCTTAATCTTCATTATTTCTTTATTTGTTTCGTTCTCCCGGTCTATTCGTGTTTAGTTCGAGGTTGGTTTCTATCTTTACTCTGTTCTCCTTGTTGAATGTACATGAATATGTTAACTGTTTAAATGAATGAATTATTTATGTCACTGTTATTTGTGGTTACTGTTATAAAGCTTTTGAATTTTTTTTTTTTGTTTTGGTTTTACAAATGATTTCATGGGCTGTTTGTTATATACTTTTGGTGCCCTAGTTTGAATGTACATATGAATCTGTTAACTGTTTAAATAAATGAGTTATTTCATCTGTCATTATATGTGTTTATTGTTATAAAGATTTTGATTTTTTTTCGTTTTTGCAAATGATTTCGTGGGTTGTGTTTTATACTTTTAGTGCCCTAATTTGTACATGGATCTGTTTACTGTTTAAATGAATGAGTTGTTTCCTCTGCCAATGTTATCTGTTATCTGTGCTTATAAAAAAAGAAAAACCGAATAACAGTAACCATAAAAGTAAACAACTGTCTCTCACAAAAGTTATATATGAAATCAAACCACAACTCAAACAAATATGACTATTTTAGCAAAAAAATGCACTTTACCATACAACATCAAACAGAAGAAAACTCTACAACATGTATAGAAACCAAAACAAAAACTAAATCCACCACAAAATGCACTTTACCATACTTAGTTTCTTTACAAATTCTCTACAACAAATTAAGGATGTATGTTTGTCGGAAAACTTTAAAGGGATTAAAACGATGATAAACACAACAACATAATGAAGCCTTTTTTTTTGTTTTTGAATGAACACAACAACGCATGGAATGAACCACAAATTCTGAATTTTGTTTTTAAATAAACACAACAACGCTATGACTTTAGATTTTCACTTTACTGTGGTTTGGGTTTGAAGATGTTTGAAGATGAGATTTTCATTTCCCGATTTTTCTTCATCTTTTACAATTTTTTTTATGGGTTGTTTTGCTTTGTAATTTTTTTAAGCGTCCCAAAATGACGTTGTTTTACTAAAGAATTTCTTCTTTTTTTTTTCCGAAATACAAACTGGATGCGGTAGCCAATCAGTTGTCTACCAAGTTTTATAGTTGGGGTAGTCATGCAAGAGACCATATCGAGACAATGACCTAAAAATAATAATGGGTCAAGGTCGACCAATGATACAATGGAAGATAAACTTCATCATTAAGAGAAAAACAGCTTGGATTACCAGTTAAAATCCTGGATAACTGCTTATGACATTAAGATTTCCAAATCAAGGTTGAGCTCAAGACCCATTACTGATCATGTTTGGATTGTATTGCTACCACACATTACATCGAAAGTGATAATGATATTACTGGGAAATCAAAATATTTTTACTTCATATATGGGGCAATTAGAAATAAATTTGAAGTAGACTGCCGGGAATCTTGAGGAATGGGTAAAGAAAGATGCGATGAATGCTAATGCATAAATTTTACGTAGACTGCCGGGAATCTTGAGGAATGGGTAAAGAAAGATGCAATGAATGCTAATGCATAGGCTTATGATATAATTTGATTTGTTAATGTAATCTAATAGTTTACCTTATCTCATGACAATAAATAATAGTAAAGTGTTCCCAATGTGATATGTTTCCACTAGATTATATTTAACAAGTCAACACTAAAAAATATCATTTTTTACTTAAATAGCTGGTGACGTAAGTAAAGGGTTGAATATAAAATGATCAGTAAATAAACTAGGTTGTTAATTATAAGCTGATTAACGAATTAGTTCTACTGCCCACATATCTAATACATTTGATCACAAATCTAATATAAGATCAGTTAACTTATATTTTTAAATAATATTTTATATAAATCAAATTTAAATTATTCATCTATTTAATTCGATACGGTGAATAAGATTATATATAAATAAATTTTATATAATTTCTGATTTTTCTAGATATAATATTTATTAAAAATTATTGTTCAAATAGATAAATCTAAAAATTAAGAGATATTTAAAGATAATTTAGAACTCACATATATCAAAAGACTCGGAAATATTTATAAATAATAAAATCTTATAAAAAAAATATGAAAGAATAATATTTGCATATAATTTAGAGAGTTCTTTAAATTATTATAAATATTTATATTTATGATCAAATAAATATATATTAAAAATTAGAACATCACACCTACTTTTCTTCTATTTTACTCACATAAATTAATATTTTCTCTTAATTACATTAATTACATTTTCAATCATTTTATCCACTTCCATTTATATTAGTAGTTGAATATAAATTCCATCAATATTTAATAATATTAAAAGAGAGTGACTCAATAAAATATTGAATAATTTTAAAATTTCATTAACAGGAATATCTTATAGTTATATCATATAAATAGATGTGTCACTCTTACCACTAGTATTTAAATATCTTGTCCTTTAAAATTAAATGCATCTATTACTTTACAAAATCTTTACCGTAATTTTTTGTTTCATAAAAAATCATTCCCTTTAGTTCTTTTAGATTTCATTTTTCATCACCGTGTTTGATATAAAAATAAATAAATGACTAAACTGGATTTCATTTGCAAAGTGAAGAACTTGAGCTCTTGAACTTAGGAGGTCAACAAACAGTAAGTGAACTTACAAGCTAAAACAGAGCCGAAGAAAATGGTTCAAATAACACTCACCCATATTTGAATGAAGTAAATTTTAACCCAAGTACTCATTTAGCCCTAAAGAGGATCAGGGTAGCATTAATATTCCAGAAAGCTACCTACCCATTTTCATGGGCCAGGTCTCAAAATTTACTCTAGAGACTCCTTTAGTTCCTGCCACTAAGTTCGTGGTATTTGGGGTTTTCTTAAATGCATTCATTGTGCTATCTGAAGGGCTACTCAAAATGCTAGATTAGTTAGCTTGCCTGAGGACAATAGTAGACTCTTTAACTTAGCTATTTGGAGGAGTCATGCAAGACAAGTAATCTAAACAATGAAGCAATGAATGCTAATGCATAGGCTGCACGTCGTTTCCTATAACTAAGTACCAACTTTGAAATGTCCCTACAAGCTCGAATCCCCCAAGAAACACGTTGTAAAAACTCGAAAGACTAAATTGTCATTCTAATCCTTGAATTGGGTAGGTATTTTACTATAATTATTAAAAGAAAAAAGGTTTTAAAAATATTTTTAAATTATAATTTCAATAGTCATACAAATTTTTGAAAAATATTTATTATATAATTGTATAACTTTGGATGATATATTAATAGTATTTAACTGTTATCACATGTATTTGATTATATATTAATTTATTATTTTAGCCTTATTTTATATATTTTTATTAATTTGATTTTAGTTCATATAAGGTTGAGCATATTAATGTCTATTTTTTTTATCAAATTGACGAGAAAAAGTATGAAATAAACTAAAAAAAACAAATACATGATTGGAAATGTAAGTTGATAGTTAACGAGTCAAACTAGTCAGACCCACACAGTTACATAAGAGATGTCTACATAAGGATTAAAGTAACTAATATCATTTTAATTCAAGACCTTTTTGAAACTTTTTTCTCTTAAGGACCAAAGTGATAATATTTACCTAATTTTAGGGCCAAAACAATTATTTACTCTAACTTAATACTCTACCCATTTAAAGTATAGTTGTTTTCAATATATTTTGATATTAACAAATTCTATCATGTCTAATATTTTTATTCAAAACTTTTCTTTTTTTAATGTCGCATGTGAGTGATAACTGATAAGTTATTAATTTATGAACAAATAAATAAATAATAATTAACATTTAAATTGTAAATGGGTTAAAATGGATATTTGTTACTTGACGAGAAGTAATTAGCTCTCTAACATAAAATAAGATCTCTTTCCTAACTTAAAAATATTATCTTAAAACCCTGATCATCGAAAACAAAGAGAGATGGAAGAGTTAAAGAGAATAAAATCTTATTTTCTTTGTCTCGCACGCATAAGGCATGCACCCTCAAGATTAAATAAAAAATTCCGTTATGAAATAAAGATATAACTTACTCTTTAGTAATTATTAGATAATCATATATTTCAATATCACGTTAATTTCTATAATCGTTAATGTTAACAAACTAAATATTACACTGTGTTTTATACTTCAGACTCTAATCATATCAGATTATTCATGTCTGTGTGGTATATAGTGTCAGTGTCCAAAATCCGAGTTTCATAGTTAATAATTGGATAATTGGATATTTGGATAGTCTCTATGAATAGCTTGGTTGGCTGTAAGTTGTTGCATGTACTTTTGTGTCAGCTAGAAGATAATATTCATATCCTTGATGGTTTTCGCGGGGCCTTACAGCTAATGAAGATCGATTATGTTTCTGATTATAGTAGTCCCATCGCAATTTGTCCATATTAAGAAATACATCTTTCAACATTTTGGAAAATTGAGATATCAATGTGGCTGTAGTTTAAATGTCGCGAACACGAGATGAAATATGTATTTCTTTGACTTGCAGTTTTACTTGAAAGTCAACAGTTGACCATCAGTTCAAAAATTATTCTTTGGATTGAAATGATGCTCGTGCACTTGATGGCTCAATGCATGATTATCGTATCTTTTTGAGTCATTGATATTCATATAGAAATTCATGTTGTTATAGATGATGAAATTAGAGTAATAATTGAACATTTGAAAACATACTCTATATCTTAATCTATAGTTTATTATGTATAATTCCATTCTACTTTGAATATCTTCACCTTTATTAAGCACCACAAAGCTTTCAAGATACTTTTATTCAACACAGATAAGAGTTAATAAATCAACATGCCACTGAACTCCTTTGCATTTGAACTGTTATATGAGCCTCTCTGCTTCGGAGACAGATGGAAAAAGAATGTGTTTCAATAAAATCACTCATTTTACCCGTACCTATGTTTTCATTTTAGGTTCCTTTTCATATTTTGGTGTTTGAACTCACGGCAATGTTATTGTTTTGTATCTTTGAAGGTGAGTTCTCTGCAGGTAGCTGAAAATCCACGAGATAGGACTTCAAAATGCTGTTGAACTCTTCGGCTTTCTCAACGTTGAAAGCATGTCCTGCATTCTTAATGACCACTAGTTGAGCATTGTCCCCTAGATGCCTGTGATCCAAATCCAATGAGTTCTGAATTCGAAAGATCAATGAAGCTCTAAAGGAAAATAATGCTCAGTTCATGGTAATTAGTTTGTGAGGATTGAAAGATCAATGATGCTAAGTTAACAACATTGGAAATTCAAAAACCAATAAGCTGATTAAAAAAATAAATAAATAAGAGAGTTATTTACCTTTTCAATCTGTGTGCTAGTTCTAAAGGAAATACTTGATCATATTCTCCCCAGATAATTAATGTAGGCTGCAAGGAAAATAAAATTGAAAACTTAGAATGGGGGGAAAGTTATTCAGAAGAAAATTTAAATGAACCTGAGATATCTTGGGTATGTCAGAAATTTTTCGGCCTTTTGCAATGGCTTTGATCAATTCTCTCTTTTCTTGTTCATAGTCCCTGCACATTGCCTACCCAAATTCACCAATATAAGCCCACTCTGGCTCACACATATACACCGTAATGTTATAGTTAGTTAAAATGGAAGCTGAAACATCATCCAATTCAGCCATTACACATCATCTTTCTCCTTTTCGTATAAAATGTATACACAATGAATGTATAACTAGTTTTTCTCCTGATCATATTACTTAGGTAGCCTTGAGATGCCAGCAGAACTGTTCTATTTAGTTTCACTCTTTAATAAAACCAACAACTCTCATTTGATTAAGGATAAGAAAAAGTATAATGTCATAGTTGTTTCTGTTATATGATGTCTTCTAATTAAAATTAAAATTTCATCACATCAATTCACACCTCTAACACCTAAATTATCAAGACCAAACTCTATTATAATTAAATAAGATCACCAAAATTGCCAACATATTCCTGTAATTTTTTGAAATACACTAAACACAAAATTAAAGCCATATCTTATACAAAATAAACAAAATAATACCTATAACCTATATAGTATATCAGAAGGGATTCATGTCATATTGTCAAAGTCAAAAGCCTTGGACGATTATAAACCAAAAGAGTAACCCAGTCACCATGTAATTAAAATTAGATAAAATTATTATTTTAATATATCACTTTTTATTGTTTTTTCAATAGCCAAAAATTCAATATTAAGATCCTGTATATATTATTTCAATCTTTACTTTTTAACAAACCTAATAATCCATTTTCAATATATTGTCTAAATTAATCAAACTCATTAATAAATTAAACATACATGTAATACATTCTCTAGTACAATAATTTAAATATATAATATGTATTACTTATTATATTTTAATCTTTTTTGAAATCATCAAATTATAGCCAGTGAGGACAAATTGTTACCTGAATGAAATCAGTGAGGACACAAGAGGGCAACCAGCGAAGCGGAGGAGGTTTGTAAAAAGTATAGCCAACAAGCTGGATTAGGCGAGTGGGCGTTTGGGGCACCAAAATGTTAGCAGCTTCATCCAAATCCATAACAGGGAAAAGCCCTTCCTTAATATCCCTCTCTTCCATACACACCCCTGACCCACACACCACCACTCTCTCCACAACCTCTTCATACATCGCACCCATCCTATACGCCACAAACCCCCCATAACTCAGCCCCACTATACTCACCCGCTGCACACCCTGCGCCTCCATCACCCGCATCACGCACTCTCCCTGGAACCGCTCGTCCCGTTCGCCTCGGCTCGTGTAGGACCCGCCGAAGAACACCAAGTCCGGCACGTAGACGTTGAAATTTGGTGCCACGTGGCGGATGACTTCACCCCATTGCCACAGCGCGTTCGCTCCCAGCCCGTGCAGAAGAAGTAGATTCGGTTTTGACTCGGTTCGGGCCTTCGGGGCCCAACAGTGCATTATTGTTCCATCTTTTAAATCCGTGATCGTGGACCGCAGGCCCATACCGGAGAACATTGACCTGTAGCACCGGTTTCTGGTTTCGGTGAAACTAAACAAACACTGCGTCATAGTAAACTGATAGATAGATAGAAAAAATGTGAAAGACGTCGAAATAAAAGTACTTGTCTTTCAACGGAAAATTCAACGTTTGATTAGCAGAATTGTTGCACCTCTGTTAAGATGGTGTTGTCATGATGTTGTTGTGAGTGGTGAACGAAGATTGGGAAAACAGACAAAGCGAGAGAGTAGAAACACAAAACAGGAGAAGCGGGGAAATGTAAAATTGTTTTTAATGACAAAAATGAGCGATGAATATAGAATATGGATCATGTATTCTTTTCATCACGTGTTGCCTTTTTATTTGAGAGGCC
Organism: Hylodesmum podocarpum; assembly: GCA_026586105.1. NCBI lineage: Eukaryota > Viridiplantae > Streptophyta > Magnoliopsida > Fabales > Fabaceae > Hylodesmum > Hylodesmum podocarpum. Next base: position 4,211,657 of record JALJEV010000058.1, on the reverse strand, counting down.
AATTATTGTTGTTCTTTTATTTTTATTATTATTTACGGAAAATTGTTAAATAATATTTTTTTTGTAGTATCTTTTTGTTGATATGTTTATTTATTAAATAAAAAAATATTGAATATTTTTTGCGATATATATTTAGATTTTATCTAATATTTTATTTTATAAAATATTGTTGGAAAGATTTGAAAAATAATTTTTATTTTAAATTTACTCGATGAGCCAGGACTGGTGGCTGAGTTGGCGTGGAATCACTTCCTTCTAGTGTCTTCTGAAAAAGTGATAAATACAAATATGTTTTAGCAACGGTTTTGTGCTATTAAATTAAAAGTGCAACAGTATTGTGTTATTAAATTAAAAGTGCAACAGTTTTTTAGCATAACAGAAGGGTTAAGGGTATAAATATAATCTTTTTAGTTATGTTACCTTTTTTTGGTCATAAAATATTATTTTAAATATGATTTTAGTCTTATAATTTAAAATAAATTTACTTTTGTCTCAAATTTAAGAATCAATTCTTTTAGATTTTATAAGTTTTTAGAAAAACAAATATTTAGTAGATCAAAATTACCTGCATAATTGGCAGAAGTAGATTGGGTCATTTGTACGACGGAGTAGAGTGTGATGCAATATTTTTATTAACAAAAAGTAGATGAATTCTACGTAATAATTTAATAATAGGTGAGTGTCGTGTCTTAAATTCATCAACAGCGTTTGGGAAAAAGGATTAAAATTAATTATCTTTTTCAATTATAAAGACTAAAATAATATATTTTAAAATTATGATATCAAACATAAATTTGTCTTGAATTTAAAAGATTAAAAATATATTTAATTATTTATTTTTTAAAAAAATTCTGTGTAAGTGACAAAAGTCAAGCAAGAGAAAAGATGATATATATATATATATATATAATAGGTTTAATGATTTTTCATTACAATTTCATATTAAATATATTTGTTGTTTCAAAAAAATTTAATTTTATGTTAATAATATAATTTTATTAGAAAAAAATCTTTCTATAAGGAATAGTACAAGTTTGTTAAATATTTATCCTAAATATTAAGTTTAAAGTGACATTACTTTCATTTATTATTTTTTTACCACAATTTTAATGTAAAGTAATTTAACACTTGCAATATGAAATAAGACCAGAAAAGTTAATGAAAGTAATAAAAATTTTAATTTTTTTAATATTACGAAAGGAATGTTATTGTGTATGTATAAATTTTTGTTCTTTGGTGTATCTCTGGTTAGAAACATTTTAAAATAATTGGAGTAGCTTTATTTACTCAATCTTCTGAAAAAATATATGTAAGTAATTGTGTTATATATGACACGAAACTTAATTCATTTACATTAAAGTTATAGAATAATTAATGTTCAAATAAGAAAAGGTTATAGACTTTGTAAACATCGTGTAAAATGAGAGTCCCTACCAGCGCAACTCGAAAAAAAGTTTTTTTTTTTCCAGTTTTTCTGTTGCTCATAAAACCTACTTTAATTTTCATATAATTTCACTGTAATTATAACCATTTTTTTTTATTCTAGAATCTACATGTTTTTTACAATATGGTTCCACATTTTTATGTGGGTAAATAAATTAGAACAAATTTCACGTTTTAAGTCAATCATAGAAAAAGTTCAAAATCTTGTCACAAAATAAAAATAATATTTTCATTTTGCAAAGAGAATAGTAACCTAAATTTAAATGATAAGAAACCTAGATAAATTAAATAAAAAGATAAAATGACTAATCTAAAAATAAAAAAAAATATCAAAATAAACCTAACAATTAAATTAAACCAACTTTAATTTTTTAAGCATTTTATTGTAAAACTCTCTTAGCACCGAGGTTAAAATTAAACGGTTAATTTACTTATGCAATTGGCTAATTTCTTGAATCTCTATTTTGTATTAGGTTGTGCTTGACAAATCTTGTTTGAATACTTGGAAATTGTCTTACCTCCAAAAATAGTTTGGGAGAGAGTACCTGTAATCTCGAAAAGTTAGGTAGAGTTTTAGTTGTTTGTTAAAGAATTTGATGTAAGTGGGAAATGAGTTCGGATAAATTTTTATCTTTAAATGCTTGTGTTTTACGATTTGGGGTTTTATAAACATTTATAAATAAATTCATAAATAAATTGTCTCATTCATTAGATGAAATATTTATATTTGTGAAAAACTTACGAAAATCATTTAAGCACAATGCAACTACAGTCTTTTATTGTTTTATCTTTACAAACTCTTATTTAGCCTTTCTCGAATATAAGAATTAAAAATATTAATTTTAAATTATAAAGTTAAAAAATAAACTTATCCTAAATTTAAGAGAAGGAAGCAAGAAGTTGTTAATGTGCATAGGTTAGATTAGTTTTTCTCTAAATAAGCAAGCAACTATCAAAATGGATCATAAGGGTCGTTTACTTTTCTTTGTCTTTTTATTTTTATTTCTTATTTTTTCATTATCTTGTTTTCAAAGATTTTACAAGAAACCCAAAAAAATAAAAAAAAAATGTTGCTTTATTTGTTTCTTTTAGGAACCATTAAAATCCGAAAGCAAAATAAAAATAAGATGACAGTTTTATAATTAAAAAGTGGAAATAAAAAATTTAAAAAAAAAATGAAAATTTAAGTAGACAATCGTAAATTTTGTTTTTGGGGGAGGAAATCGTAAATTTTGATAACTTAAGGTTTCTCAAATGTTTTTTTTCCTTGAAAGACAATTATATTTCATAATATGTCAGACCTGAATATGTGAATTCTTTAGGATGATTCATCAAATAGTGTGAGAGATTAATTCCTGATAGTGATTAGGAGTGTATTTGTCAATTAAAAAAAGAATTATTAAAATAAAATATTTTAATATGCTTTTCTTTGTTTTAATATGAGACAACCCACTTATAAAAGAAAAAAACAGAAAATCTGAGACAACCCTTGACACTAGCTAGTGTCTCCATAGTACCACCATACTTAACAGTTAACATGCAACCAATGTATGAAACGGTTGATCTGCACATTATTGCTACAGTACAAGTGCTGTGTCATCAATAATGCAATCATCCTCCTCATAATATTTTTCTAACATTGTTTGGTTATATATGTACGGTCCGCATGCAATGTTTTCATCTCAACAAAAGTATATTTTTGCCGGCCAAGTATGTGGAATTCTAGTGCATTTCTCTCTTACTTTAATTTTGTGTCACTTTATTACTTTTAGCATACTTCGCATAACATTACAAATGAAACTCTCACATTTGACTTCAGCCGATAAAACCTCGGATCATACATAGATGCCACATTACATGATACCCATAATTATATGTCTCTTACCTTAAAATGATTTCAACCTTTTATTGTTGTAGCTAAGTGAATAGAAAACCAAAGTTTATTAGTCATCTATCAAAGTCAGGTTTGAATATGTAGCTCTTTTATTTTAATTCTCTAAGAATTGGTCTATTTAACTTCAACAGACACTCTCTGCTTATAAGAATAGGAATCTACAATTTGGGATTCAAGTGCTAAGCTATGATGGCAGATTCACTATCAGTTAATTTTGATTTTTCTCTTAAGTCTGAATTATCCACTAAACAAACACACAAAACTAACCATGAGGCTCAAAGCTCTGCATCTAACATCCAAAGGGTAGCTAAGCTAGCTCTATAGCATAATATATACATGAAAGCAAACAATAATATGCACCATAAATAATTGTATCATTATAACATTATTCTCCAAGATGAATATCTAGTTATTTTTCATGTGTCTAATTACTCTATAGTCTAACTCCTCCTTTGCTTGTGTAGGCTATTGCTGAGGTTGTTGGTACATACATTCTTATATTTGTAGGCTGTGGAGCAGCTCTTGTAAACGAGAAGTTGCCACTGACAATAGTAGGCATAGCAATTGTTTCTGGTCTAGCTCTCACTGTGGCCACATATTCTGTTGGTCATGTCTCTGGTGGCCATTTCAATCCTGCAGTTACAATTGCTTTGGCTGTTGCCAGAAAATTTCAATTGAAACTTGTAAGCCAATTTTTGATCTAGTATCTCTCATTACAGTAGTGCCTTGAAATATTGCAATATTATAATTCAATCACATGGATCATTTGGTACTCAAACCTTTTTTTGGTTCCTAGGTGCCTATTTATGTGTTGTGCCAGATGATTGGTGCTACACTGGCCGCTCTCACCCTCAAAGTGTTGTATAATGACAAGGTGGATATTGCAGTAACAGTGACTAAATACTTGAGCTCAACTTCTGATCTTGATGCAATAGTGTGGGAACTCATAATCACTTTCATGATGATGCTCACCATTTGCGGTGTTGCCACTGATCACAGAGGGGTACTGTTGGTTATAATTTGCCATGGTTTATCTTAGCAGTAACTATCTTTAATCTTTCGGTTTCTCTGCACTACAACTCTGTATTGCCTATCAATTTCAAAATTTAATCCCTCTTAGTGTATATATTTAATAGCATACTCTTCATGCACCTTATATACTATGTTGAATGTTTTTAATGGCAAAAGGTGAAAAACCTCGAGGCTTCTTTGTGTTTCCTCTATGGTTTCACTTAGAGAAATTATTACATGACCTTAAACTATGCAGATCAGTCAATCTTTAAGTGACACAAATTATATTTTTTAATATTTGAAAAAAAAAATGATAATATGTCACGTAGAGATTGGTCGTAACCACATAGTTTCAAAGTAATAAATTCCATGCATACGAGAAAAATGTTAAAGAATTATAAAATAATAAAATTATGAAAAAAAATATAAATGTACATATGTGACACTTCAGGTTAATTTTCCAATCAATGATTATGATTCTACATGTTTCTCTCCGAAGTGCTTGGTTTTGGTTTGGAAGAACGATCCCTCTTATACATCTTGCATTTGTTGTATTTTGTTTGATGAGGTAGGAACTAATTTGGTGCCCTTGCTAATTGCAACAGAGCAAAGATCTCACTGGAGTTGCGATAGGCATTTCAGTTCTGATTAACATCATCATAGCCGGGTAAACAAACAACTTCTAAGTTCTTCTTATAACAATTCTCATTAGTGCAATTTCCTCATGACAAAAAATGGGAATCAGAAATCTTACTCTTATTTATATATTTCAGTGTGCAATTTCTAAGTGGAAGTAACTCAACCTAGAACTTTTTTTTACAGGCCTATTACTGGAGCTTCAATGAATCCAGCAAGGAGTTTAGGCCCAGCCATCATATCTGGTGATTACAAAAACATTTGAGTTTATATCATAAGCCCAACTCTGGGAGCAGTCTTCGCAAGTACACTTTACTAATTTCTCGAAGTAACGAAACCAACTGAACCAGAAACATGTCATTGTAACATGAACAATCATAACCAGTTACCTTTATAATCAACCAAACCATACACTTCCATGAAGTTGATCAAACCCTTTGACTCTTTGAGGGTCTGTAATCTAGTTAGCATAAAAATAAACAATCTGATTGCTTTAGGGAGTAAGTTTCTAAATTGGTGCAATTATTTGTGTATCTCTTTGTTTTGTTTACACTACATGTATTTTCCGCAGAAAAAAATCCCATCAGAACTGAGTAAGACTAAAATAGACAGTTTTTTTTAACGAAATTGCATACCCATTACAAATTATAAGCAATTATTTGCATATCTTCACTCAACCATAGGAAATTCAGGAATAAGCAATACAAAAGACAGGGAAAAACAAAACCAAAATGTGTCTTGACTCTGTCTTTTAGTTTTCCATATAGAGGTTTAGAAGTTGTGAGCACCGAGATGAGTGCACTTTACAGTAGTCAAAATAAATGTACAGGATTACTATGGGGACATAAAATGTAAATAGCTAGCTTAAATGATAAGCACAACCCTGAGTTTAATAGTGGACCAAATGTCCAAATCCAATAGTGGCTTTTTCTCCTCTTCAACACAAATTATACTATACAATAGGCCTACAAATTTTGTACAAGAGAGCAAAAGGCACTGCAGATGAAACTACTACCCGTATGAACTGAAGTTTTCATGCACGTTGGAGGGTATGTCGTTAATCATGTGTCAAGAAAGGTTTAAGGACGCAAGAAATGATCACATCATCACATGCATGTCCAATACGAGGTTCGCCATCCCATGTTTCCCTAAAGAAGAGGGGAGAGTGCATTTTCCATCTTCCTGATACTAATCAGCATGTTCTAGATGTGAATTACCTGTAGTTAAAATGTTAATTTTACAATGTAACAAGACAATAAAGAGATTATACTATTTTATGAGAAACAACATCATCCAGAACATTGGCAATCATTAGATGATTTTTCTGATAATATAAAGTACCTGAAAATATTGCAGTACACTCACTCTTTAGATGTAGAAAATACGGATAGGATATCTTAGAATATAACATGGCTGCAATACATTTATAAAATTTATACTACTTCCTCCCAGTTTTTATAAAAACAAATGAGTATATCTTCAGTCTTAATTATGATATATAGAACTATTTTTATATACACTAATTGTTAATTTTCTTTTATCCCCTTAATTTTCTTCTCTAACTCATTCCTACTGCAAGTTGATGCATTTATCAACCTATTATCAACATAAGCCAACTCATTGGTGGGAAAAATGATTCATTGAATCCCGAGTAATCATCAAAATATAATCACCTTGTATATCCTTTAATTCAATGAATATTTCTTGAATAAAATTTAAATTCATGACATTATTATTAATTAAAATTAACTAATATTAACTATTTTCATTTCTTAAAAAGAGGACCGGTAGTACAAAGTTAAAACGCAAATCTTAAATCAGAAGAGGGTTTAGATGTTTCAAAAATGAGCATGAGTAATTGTAGATGTAATAAAACTCTACAACTTATCTTATTATTGTGAAGAGAACCAGGAGAGTAAAAAACCAAAAAAACAGGCATGAAGAAGAAGTGTTTTTTAGATCTTAAAAAAGCCTAACAAGATGGAGAAAAGCAAGTTAGCCATACTTTGCTGTTTGGAGAATATAACCTTGAAAAGTTGTCATGAAATTGTTTAGCATGAAGCACAAAGTACATAAATGTTATTAGTAGTCTTTTCAGTGCTTTGTGAAAGCTCACCCAGTCTGAGGTAGCCGCGTCCAATTCATCAATTGATGAGACTGAGGATGCTGCCTCTGCAAGTAAGATGAACTTGCTCCTATACCATTTTCATCATCTACAAATTGGTCTGAGAAGTTAGAGGCTGGTGGAGACCACTCTGGAACTACACCACCATCTCTTTCTCTCCTAGTACTACTTGAAGATTCTGCTGTGGAATCTTCAGCAAAATTTCTCAGCCTCATTGTAGCATTATTCTGTACTCGCGTGTTTCTATTTACATTCTGCAGCACTCCTTGATTATCTGTCTCTCTTGCTGCATTTTGTTGTGTGTTCACATTTATAGGCACTTCGGCTCTGCTGTCTGCGGCTGAGTTTCTAAGGTCTGAAGATGTTTCTTCCTCTTCCACTCTCACATGGGAAGAAGTGATACTTGGAACCATCTGATCCATGTAACGCCGAGTACCATGTGGCAGGTTGTTCCTTACAGGTTCAGGTCTTTCTTCCATTTGTATGTCTTGAGGGAAAGCAATAGGGGCTGATTCAGCTGAGTCTCCAAGCCCTTCCTCAGTTCCATTTTCTATTTCAGCTCTTGAAGCTGCTTCTTGTTGCCACATTTTTATGAGTGCTTCTTGTAGTCTTACTTTTGCTGCATCTATTCCCACAATGGGAAGAGGGTAATTTGATCCAAGTTCAATTCCAGCAGCTTGGAGTACAGACTCTGGTGCATTCCAAGGATGGTGTATCCACTCAGTTGGTAATCTAGCAAGTTCAGGAAGCCATCGTCGCACATATTCTCCATTTGGATCACATTTGTAGCCCTCAAACTAGAAAATACAAAACTCAAATAAGTGCAACTATCACAAAATATCTATCATCATCTTTATACATTCAAATAACTGACAGTAGCATATAAATCAAGTCTCAAAATGCCAATATCTTAAAGAGTTGAATTCGTTTGCCCTTAAAATTGAAAAACGAAGTTATGATTGATAAAATATTAAATCAATAGTTATGATTTATATTTTTATCTGCAATTGAACAAGTGTCAAAGAATTTACAAAAATCCATATATCCTAGTAAACAACTGAGTTAGACCTTCTTAGCACTCATTAGTCATGATTGATAAACCATATTCAAGTGATAAGAATGGCTATATCAAATTTTCAACAGAAAGAAGTTCACATAGGAAAAAAAAGCAAGTGTTATCTTGTACATGCTGAGAATTTTAAATTTCAACCACTGACCATAGTCAAGAGAGTCATCACTCTAGATCAGATAATTGAAGCTTCTCCATTGACTACAATGCAAGCAGTAGCGGGATGGACTTTAGGCATCATCTAATTACATTGGAACTCAAACAAAAACCTGGCTTGTATGCTATATACATAGTTATATTTTAAGCAGTTCAGAAGAAGGTGGAAATACTTTTTGTTTATTTCACTGAGGAAAAACTCAGTGGTGGACAAAAGAGTCTATGACTAAGCACAAATTACACAAACAAGAAAAGAAATAATAACGTAACCATGCAAACCATAATATGGCTTTCCTTTCCAATATAAGAAATGAAAAAAATAAGTAAAGAGATGATCATACACAAAAAGTCATCAACACAAAGCACCATTATGTAGTTATATCACAGAAGCAACTGTACCTGTGGATTATCTATACGATCAAATTCACGACCATCAGGGAGAGTACCAGATATGTATTGCCAACCAAGAGCATCACTCTCAAGATCTGCATCCAAAAGTGTATCCCAGAAATACTTCATTCCCCATCTCCAAGGAAGCTGAAGAACCTTCACAAAGAAACTTGAAACCACAACGCGAATCCGATCGTGCAACCAACCAGTTGCCCACAATTCTCTCATTCCAGCATCCACCAAAGGGTACCCTGTTCTCCCTTGTCTCCAAGCTTTAAAGTACCCTTCATTCACCACCCAAGGGAAAAACTTAAGGTGTCCTAGAAGGGGCCTTTCATGACTATAAGGATGGTTGAAACTAATGTACCTTGAATACTCCCTAAGACCAATTGACTTGAGAAACAAGTTGACACTCTCTTCACCAGCCTTGTTTCCTTCATTGGCCCAAAACACTTGTTTAATGCGAACAAGGTGGAACACTTTCTTCACACTCACCTCACCAAAGTGCAAATGTGGTGAAAGAAATGAGGTTGTGGCACTGTCAGCCTTCCTGCGGTTCTTCGAGTACTCGATCAAGGGACCATTTAGGAATGTTGTCAATGCCTTATCAGCATTGCTCCATCCCGGTGACCATGCTCGCGCAAGAAGCGCATTGCTCGCCTTCTCTAATTCGTCTTCGAACATCAATGTTTCACAAGGGCATCTTGATACATCACCTGAAACAAGGAAGAATTTTTAGCAGTTAACATAGTGTCATTACAAATGACAATGCTGCAAAGAAACAGCGTGTACCAAATATTCAGTACACATGACATACTTGTATAGTGTATGAAAGCAAAAACTAAAGTGTCATTACTTTGGTCCTTTATAATTTTGTCATCGATTAAGTCCTTCAACAACTTTTGACGATAATTAGTCCATTAATCTTGTAAAGTATCATGAAATTAGTACGTAAATTAGACCTCTGTTGCATGATATTTTTTCGTTGAGAAAAGTACTATTTGAATCACATTTTGCATAACTGAGAATTGAAGTGGCGAAAAAATTTTCAAAACTAAACGTTAATAAAGCTTGTATATCAGCATAGCCAAGATATGCGTTTGAAAAACAAAACGTGTAGACATATCCGATTTTGACAAGAGACATCATTATTCATCGGTAACTACTCTATAGAATATTCGTGAATGTTTAATTTCTTTTCTTTACAATGGTTGGACAACTACATTGGAAGCCTAGTGGTTAATGAGGAACAATGATCTATGAGTTTTTAATTGCATTTAAAATTTAAAATAAACACTATCTTGTTAAATAATATGATTGTACTTTTGCACCTTTTTGCTATGTTAACATAGGAGGAACTTTTTAAGCGGTTAAAAGCATGGTATTCACTGCCCAATTTGGATAATTTGTTGTAGTACCGACTTTCCAACTAGAACTACAAGTGGTAAATGAGTATGCAGCTGGCAACTAATCAATATGAAAAAATGTGAGGCCAAGGAAAAAAATGAATAAAAGTAGACCTGGAATAATCCTTTTAGGTGGAAGAAGAGGTGCTTGTGGGTCATAAGGCATGCTAAGGCATCTTTCCCAAAAAGCAGAAAAAGTTGTGAATGGTTGGCCATGAGCATCATTCACATCCCATGGTTCATACAATAAGTCTGAGTTGAAGGATCGTACGGTAATGCCTTGAGCAGTCAGAACCTCCTTTGCTCTGTGATCCCTCACAAGTGACAATGGATCTGCAACACACATAATTACTAATTTAGATACCATCATGAAGCAGAAAAAAACCAACTTCACTTTTACTCGTGAAACTATGAAAATGGAAATCCGATGATATAAATAGAGATGACAAATGAAAAAAAATAAAAAAGATGAAACCATAATCAAACAATTAAAAATAACATACAAATTTTCCCAGTTCTGAATTCACCAGATAATAATAAAAACAACTCTAATTGATAGAACCAAGGACCCTACAATCTACAATTCTAACTAATGAAAAACCTACCAAAATCTTGGTATCATATTTACAAACATAAATAACAATTGTACAATATAACTAAATAAGATACACAATTGGGGGGGGGCCATCCAATTTTTATTGGAACTATACAAAGAAAATTAGCATGACCGTCATGCAAGGATGACACACAAATCGAAAAATATTTCAAATTCTTTTAAAAATATAATCACATAAGAGAAAAAAAAAATCATAAATAAGTACTAGAAGTAAGTGAAGTAATTAACAATTGCAATAAAATGAAACTAACCATATAAATGGTTGAAAAACAGTTGAGTAGCCCCAGTGGACTTAATAACCTCCAACAGAGAAGAAATACTGTTAGTGGAACGTTTGGTGATTAAGGGAGTGCCAAGGCTTCTCAAAGAGGAATCAAGGTGAGCCAAACTGTGTTTGAGCCACCACCTAGATACCCTTCCAGGGTAGTATTGACCCTCTTCTTCAGGAGCCCAAATGAAAACAGCAATCACAGCACCTGCTCTCACTCCTGCAGCAAGTGCAGGATTATCCTCTACCCTTAGATCTCTCCTGAACCACACTATGCTGCATCCACCACTCGTCATCTCCACAAATAATCAACCTTCTTCACCAACACCACAAGTTCTCTATTCACACAGACACACACAACCTCTCTGTTAACCATATACCAGATCTCTTTCCTTCCTTTTACCACCAAGCCAGAACAGCAACAACACCACCAAGAAAATGGTAACTAACCTACAAACTAGTCTTGTCTTTTTTTCTTTTTCCTATAATTCTCTCTTACCCTTTTTTATATTCCTTCTGCTGTTGGTTTTCTTTAGGCCATATGGGAGGTAAAAACTAAAAAGCACATACAATATGATATCTTTGAGGTATGCCACTTATCTTTTGATTCAACTTTCTAACATACTTTAGCATTTCTTTTTGA